>VSWD01000004.1:31743765-32288224 GCA_033119305.1 Pinctada imbricata
AGGTCAAGGTCACTACGTAAAAATTTGTAACAAAAAGGTCTCATCATAAGAAATATTAAAGACCTATCACCTACCAATTAAAAGATATATACAACCTTAGAAAAGAAGGTCAAATAGCTAGGTCAAGGTCCAAAGGGAAAAAATTACAGTATGTGTAGAATGGCATTTTTACTAGGAAAATACATGTGAAACATCAAAGCCCTATTGCCTACCAATCAAAAGATATAGCCAATATTACTTTTCTTGAAAAGTAGATCAAATATCTAGATCAAAGTCAAAAGGTCAAATATTATGGCCTGTGTAGAAAGGTCTTGTCACAAGGAATACGCATGTGAAATACCAAAGCCCTATCACTTACCAATCAAAAGATAAATCCATTTCTATTTTTTTTTGAAAAGTAGGTCAAACATGTAGGTCAAGGTCACTAGGTCAAAAATTATGGTATGTGTAGGAAGGTCTTGTCACAAGGAATACACATGTGAAATATCAAAGCCCTATCACTTACCAATCAAAAGATATAGTGAATCTTATCTTTTTTTCAAAAGTAGGTCAAATATCGAGGTCAAGGTAACAAGGTCAAAAATTATGGTATGTGTAGAAAAGTCTTGCCACAAGAATTGCACATATGACATATCAAATTCCTAACACTTACCAATCAAAAGATATATCCATTTTTTATTTTTTTGAAAAGTAGGTCAAATATGTAGGTCAAGGTCACTAGGTCAAAAATTATGGTATGTGTAGGAAGGTATTGTCACAAGGAATACACATGTGAAATATCAAAGCCCTATCACTTACCAATCAAAAGTTATGGGCTGTGATACCCAAAGTGTGACAGACAGACAGACGGACTGACGGACGGACGGACAGACGGACAGACGGACAACGGACAAAGTGATCCCTAAGTGTCGCTATGCTTCGCAGGCGACACAAAAATGAAAACTCCAATAGAATTTTGTCGCCTTTTGGTATTTGAGATATATAGGATAGTCATAACTGTACTGAAATTCCTTGAGACAATTTCTTTCAAACACGTTGAATCTGAAATATGTCAGCCAATCAGATAAGCTTTAGAAAGGGAACACCTTTGTTGTCGGAGTGGCATTAAATCAAACCAGTACGAAATAAAACGTAGATTTTTAATAAAGTCTTTCCTTTTTCTAAGGTTTCGTTTAATTCTACTCAGCAGTAGCAAAGTAGCCAAAAGAAAATCATTAGTGTAAATGAGAAATAGAGACGAATAGAGAATGGCGGCGTTTCTCAGAACATGATAATATCTCACATTAGAGTTTGGCTTAAGTTAGCTTTAAATTCAGTGTTTCGACGCAATATAGCAACATAACATTGTCGTTATTGATGGCGAATTAGATGATAAGAGAAATTGAAGCAATGCTTTATTTTTGTAACATCATAAAGAAAATATTTGTTGATAAATTTCATTGAAGTAAAATTATAAATGAGTTGTTACATCGTATGTCACATTTTCTTTTCCATTTTGAATGACCTTCGGAAAATCAATCACAGCTATATCACTGTCAACAACTATTGTCTCGGGATCAGTTGTTCCAACTTTAAACCCATTCGTCTGTGAGGCCTTTCCATTATCAAAACATCCGACACTCCATCCAAATAAACCTCCAAGTGAACAAGCAAACCCTGTAACGAGAAAAAAACCCAAAGGTGATTTAAGTTTATTCCAACTTTTTCCATACATTAATTTTGTCCTTCCACAAAATTTTGAAATTGTGAGGCTTCTTTAGGACATTCGGCATATACAGATTCGATGTCCGTTATCCTGATACTCTTACAATTCAAACTGAGAATACATAGTCCTGATAATTCCATTAATTATGTTAGTATTTGTAAGCTCATTCATACCAAACTTCTCGAAAGATAAACTAATCCCGTCTACAATTCCACTCTTACTTCTTAAAAGGTGATAAATTACTTTGTCTTACAATACGAAAGATCGCAAACACATCTAACAAAAGTTATACGGATGTTTTCGCGCACTTTCTGATTGTTTTTAGTTGTCTTGACGTCATCAATTTACTTGGGCAAAAAAGTTGCCCTAGTTTTGAACAATGGTCTAGGTATGTGACTGAATGTAAAACAAAACGGACATGCTGTGCGCGCTGTAGTTTCGATCTTGCGTCTTGTATATGTGTATATAGTCGATAAATCCGTATGAATTTTAAGTTAAACATTGTTCTTTACTTCAATATTTACCTGCCACCATAAATGACTGTTCATATGTCCAGCCTGCCTCTACTAACCATCCTGTGAAGAAGTATTGTTTAAATATGAATTAAAGTTTAAGGGAGTAACCCCATTATTTTTATTGAAGGGGGAAGGAGTCAGGAAGACCTCTGCCAGCCGGATTTTTATTTTCAGAATTATAAGAGCCGGAATTACTTTTTCGTCGGGCCGGATTATTATTTTTTCTTCAATTCGGTCTTTTCGAAATACAGAGTTGCTTCCTATTTGTGCAGGTATCTGACGTCAATGCATTGTGACGTCAACAAAACCAGCATGAAATTCAGGGAAACAGGGTTAAATATATGACGTTTTCAAAGGAATTTACATATAAATATTACTATTTTAGGTATGTTAGAGTCTTAATTTCTATGGTGTTGTAGTTGAGCAATTCTCTCGTGAAATATACTTAATATCAAGTTTTCGTCATGAAAATGTAGCTATTCATGCAAGAACTCCATTCTTATAATTGGTCTCTTGAATTCATTTATTTATCATATATGACAGGATCTTTTAACATTTTCCAAAATTCGGCCCTGTCCATCTGCTTTTTCTGAAACCAATTAGTTAATGTTATTCTCAATAATGAAAATATCCCACTTACCTGAAATTGGAGGTCCAATCAGTGATCCGAAGCCTGCTCCAAACATATCAATTCCGAAGGCCAATGCTAAATGCTCTATCCCTACCAATTTAACGTTAATGGTATTGAGCAGTGAGTAACAGCAACCGGAATACATACCAAGCATAACAGCAAAGCACGCCTGTCCTACATAAGAACCCACATACACTGGAAGCAATAAACCTGCTATTCCTAGAAGGCTGAAGCATCCTGAGAAAAGCATCAGCTCGTTTATATTTTCAGCATTTGATGAGAATCCTATTAGAAGCCTTGATATCCCAGTACATATACCCGACATCGACAAAAGGTAGGCAGCATCCGTTTCAGAAGTTCCTTTTGTTATCAGCAGTTTCGAAAAATGCACATACATAAGATGCACTCCTAAAGTGAAAAATGTCATGCTGACGACTATTAAGATAAAAGGTATATTTGAAAATAAAAAGAAGATCTCTCTGAGGATAGATAGTAATTTACTGCATTTACGTTGTTCGTTGCCATGTTTGAATGTATTGTCTTTGGTTTTACTTAGCTTTTCCAATTCTGATGGTCTACAAAGGGCTCCGAATACCAGATGGTGGAATGACACGGCTCCACACATCAATAAAAGTCCGTTGTACCCGTATGTATCTTTGGCAAGTTGCATCAATGGAGACAATATAAATATGCCAATTCCAACTCCTGATACGGAAACCCCAGTTGCAAGGTTACGACGACGTTCAAAATTAAATCCAACCACAACCACAGAGGAAGTGAAGGAAAGACCCGCACCTAGTCCTGAAAAAGACATTGATTCATTGTTTATCAACACATAAATATATAGATGAATACTCAACGATATTACGCATGAAAAAATGCGTAAAACTCATTCGTCTTTCATGTATCAGAAATAATCAAAGAACGGTCCCGTTTATATGGAATGAAATGAATTTGAAAAGAAGAGTTGTTCGCTTTTGATTATATATGTATGTACGAGGGCTGATTGATATGTTATGAGCCTCGGTTTTCTGGGATGCAGAAGGTATTCTGCTGATAGATTATCAGCAAAAGAGGACAATCAATGATACATACTATGCTTACATCTGACACAGTTACGGGAAAATATTAAACTTAAGCGCCGCTGTAAGCTCACTAGTTCAAGATGTGTCGTTCCATCAGGACAATGCTTCTGTTTACAAGTCTGTCACTGTCATGACTACCATTCATGATTGTGGCTTTAATTTGATTGAGCATCCGCATTATTCACCTGATCTTGCTCCATCAGACTTTCATCTATTCCCGAACCTGAGAGCAGTAAAACTGTTATTTTTGGCACACTCTTTCACTCCCATGATGACTTCATACTTGCAGTGGATGATTCTCTTACCAGTCCAGATAAGGAGTTCTTTACAAGTGGTATTGAGGCCATTAAACATCGGTGGCAAAAGTGTATAGATACTAAAGGAGATTACGTAGAAAAATAATGCGAAAGGTCTGATAAAATTAAAATCCCTCAATACGAGGCTCGCAACATATCAATCAGCTCTTGTAACTTCTTCTTTGTTAGTTTTTCACTAGAAGTTGGAAAGCTTCATGTTTTACCTGATAACACTCCAAAGGAGATAAGAAGAGCGTCAAGACTCTCAACAAAGGCTGATATAACGAAACCTGTGGTCATGAGAACACCCCCAGCCATCATTGATACTCTACAACTCCATCTGTTTATAATCGTTCCTGACAATGGACCTATATGACAAGTTTAACAAGTTTGATCTCGGGCATCAGTTTTGTGAAATTTTAATCAAATTCATTATGAGGAGGTTAAGAAAAAACATGAATAGCCTTTTTCATAAAGGCATTATATATATTGAAGATAAACTGATTAACTATTTGCTCAAACGTAATGTTTCATCTCCTTGTCAACACTTAAAGATATTATCTTTCGATGTCATAACGCATCTTCAGGTAGTTCGCCACAATTATGTGAAATTTTTAAATTAATGAAGGTGTCAAAAGCTTCTTTTATGAAAGAAGTTGTCCTTATTTTCCCTATTGCTTTTATCGTGTGATCTGTACGTATTCAAGGTTATGGCACACCCTTTTCCTGGTCACATTAAAAACATATTTCTCAAATTTATGAGGAGGATGAAAACGGAATCTTTTACCTTTTCATGACACAACTTTTGTATGGTGAAGTAATTCTGTGAAATTATCAATATTGAAATATATGTTCCATAAAAATCAGTGCACTATATGCGCATTTCATCGAGATCTGTCACATCAGTAATGATCGAGGCCGAAATAGAGTAATCTAAACAATATGCAATTATGAAGAAAAAGACTTGACCTCAGACTTGACCTTAAATTTCTGCTTCAAATAACCTGCTGAGGACATAGCTATGCAATCAGGGAGATACCCCTTAGTTTTAGAAAATGTTCATGAAATTTTGCGATGGTAAATAAACAAATATTTCAAGTCAAGTGGCGAAACACTGTGAAACTACGCGAACAATAAACATTCCACCAGCAGAGATATCAGCCTAGTAGTTCAAATTGTCAATATTACAATGTGTGGTCTATTTTTTTAATGATAGTACATCATATGCGCAATTCAATAAGTTATTTCTCATCAGTGTTGTTCGAGGCTGAAGAAAGAGAAAATCAAAACAATATGAAATAATAGAAAGCAAAAATCTAATCTTGACCTTTCTGCCAAATAACCTACTAAGAGCAAAGCTATGTCATCAACAGAGATGGCTCATAGTTTATACCATTCAAATTTTCTTTCTTCGTCATTGACTTAAAAAATGATATCCCTTTGTCACCACAAATCTTTGTGTCTTAGGCAACAATTCCGTGAAATATTCAGATCATTGCAGGAGCTGTTGAAAGTTAATATACCACTGACAACAGGGATACGATGCTTACCCCAAATGAAATGTAAACATTATAAAGGACATTATCACGCCTCAGACAAAAATGTTGGAATCTGATTGGTCAGATCATGGTCACATGACGCCGTGAAAAAAGTCGTATCAGGCTTGTAAATCCGTATCGGGCGAGTAGTTTATTATGACGTCGTTAATTGTATGATACAGAGACCCCCGCACATACAGTTAGAGGTCTTCGACGTGATAAATTCGTTACACGGTTAGTTAGTGACCTGATACGGAAAAATACATGGTGTGAAAAGAAAACCCGTATCGGGCTCGGCGAAATACGGAAAAATACATGGTGTGAAAAAAACCCGTATCGGGCTCGGCTTTCGCCTCGCCCGATACGGATTTTCTTTTCACACCATGTATTTTTCCGTATCAGGTCACTAACTAACCGTGTAACTTATAGTCCCAGGACTCAATTGATATTTACATTGTTATACACGTATCATGCTCATGCGGCAACTATTCTGCTAATTTGATGAGTACCTGAATAGCCGCGATTTCTTACACTAAATACCTCGGGCAGGCTAATTATCTTTTCCTTCGATATTTTTCTTCCGAACGATACATTTTTGTTGGAAATTTCAAGGAAAATCTTCTTTTTTATCAATCAATGTGTAGAACATTTATAACATTACTTCCATATTGCATTCACATACGCTTGGCGAATCTAGAAAAAAATCGGCGGAGGGGAGGGGGCTCCAAAGTTATCAGAAGGGGAACGAGTCCATGGTTTGGAGCAAAAGTAAATGTTAAACATGGGAAATGTATGTCAAATTCCAGTCTAAATTCGCGCTTGCATTTACTAGTAGAGCGACCAAATTGAAAAAGGGGCTTAGTTTTCGAGTTTAATCAACACCCCTAACACAGGCCTGAATTTGGTTTTAAAGTTTAGCTGAATACCCCTGCTTTCAAGAACAGCTGTCGTAAAGAATATGTCACGATCAAATTTTGTTTAAAATGGGTAAAAAGCAATAAAATCGTGAAAAATTAAAACGAAATATCAATCGTTTATATCCTCGGTATTCCTATATTTAGTTCCTTTTTTAATAGAAAGTCATTGCAATCAATGCATTAGATATCTACATATGTTATATAATTACTTCAGAGGAAGAATATTTTCTGCTCTCTCGAAAAATTGCAGTTTTATGCAGATTTTGAAATATGATGAATCTGTGTTAATATTATATCTAAAGCACAGAGACTAAATTTTTGTCTCGAAACATATCGACAAATATATGTTTATAATATATTATGTTTATTATTTCAAATGCCTTTTTATCGATAATTAATATAAATGTAAAAACCTAAAGCGTATATACTGTTGATTTAAGCGTCATTTCACTGATTAGTTTCCGTAGATGAAGATTCTGTCGACCACGTGTTATAGTTTCTATCAAATCGTACCTATCAACCGGTATACATACATATTTTTGATAAAAGTTATATGCAGAAAGTGAAATTACATCATACTGTTTAAAGATAATGAAGAGTACTTCTTTTTAATATGTCATGGTAAGACCGTATATGGAGACCCGATCGTGACAAGTTGAAATGAAAATACGTGAATTAAAAAAATGTGCATTAAGTTTATGTTTAATTATGAAAAGTATCTTTTTGATGTTCATTTTAGTACTACAGAGATGTGAATATATATGTCAATTACATTGGTCAGAGTTTGGGCTCTTCGTTTTCAGTGTTTTAAACATTACGATATGCCATAGGTAAACGTTGTGCAATTTATATCTTTTATCATCCGCACTTAGTCTCCGTTTAAATTCCTAACTGTTACATAATTTTAAAATATACTGAGTCAGAGAACCCCTTTGAGGACTCCATGACATCCAATGGAAAGTCTTCAAGGGTCACAGGGGGAGGGGCTTTAATTCGTGATGCTGTACATAAGTACAAACACCACATTGCCAAACGTAATATCGGTAATTTAACTGGGCAGTTCCTACATTGATAAGGACTACATACTTCTACAATACAACAAATAAAAAATCTATATTACGAAGAGGAAGCGTCTGTTGACAATTTCGCTACAACAGGAGCCTAGAATGTTGGCGCGTCAATGGCCGCATTTCCCATAGAGCTCCGAATAAAGAAATAAAATTGAAAAAAAAGTGTGAAATGTATGACGCAAAGAATAGTCGGTGAGATGTGTCCAAGAAAAAACTCTTCCAACAGCAAAGCACCTATCTTCAGCGATGAATATTAAAGAGTCCAAGATGCGATATAACATAGTAAAATCTAACGAGACTGATATGTTGTCAGCTCAGTGTCGGACCTCCTTTTTCAATATTGCTGTAAAGATTTGCTTCTCGGTTGGTATTTTTATGTGAGTGTCTTTGATTCTTGTAAATGTGGTTGTTTGATATTCATTATCTGTTTGTATTTTTTTCGTTTCATTTATACATAAACAATTTGCAGAGACATTTAAAAATATGTCTATTATAGACAAGGATAAAGCATGAAAAACGATAAACAGACAGTGAAAAATCAAACTCAACAAAACCATACAATATCGTTGATATCGTATAATGGCCATCAACGATCAACCAATTAGAAAATAGAGAACCAGAACAAGACATTAGAGGCTATCCCCCATTATCTTACGTTTTAGCGACAACTGTTGTCACAAGGTCAAACACAGAGATTGCCTTGAATGTGATGGGGCCGTTTAAGCAGGCTACGCTGCTTACTTGTGGAAGTAAAATGCATTGCATAATTCCTTGTTTTGTTGATCTTTGTTTTACTTAATTATTTCTAAAATTCGGCAGACAAAATGCTTCCATGTCACAATGTTTGAAATTACCAGAACATAGATAGTACAATTTTTTTTTCTTCAAAATTATTGATGTAAATTTGTCGTCTTCTTTGAAATAAAACAATACTTTTCATTCATTATTATATGTTAAAATTTCATTTAGCTGTAATTATTTAGTTTTACTCCGTAGTATCGAGAAACATCGATCCTAGTTTATATTGCAGTGAATCGCTAATAACAAAGTTGGGAGGGGCGTTAGTTTATTTGCCTGGTACTCTTAAGTTTTTCAATCGATCTCTATCAAACTTTCCTAAAAACACATTCACATATCAAAATATTATTTCTGTACGTTAATTTTTATCTTCGAATTAACATTCTCAATATTGAAGTAAAATAATTGAAAATTTCAATTTTACAAATTTATCTTAGAATTTGTGCTCATTCATCCATGAAGTTGAAATTAGAAAAATCGATTTGATCAAAAAATTGTCTTTTGACTTCAATAAGCATATTGACATTGATTTGGTCACTTTGAATACTCATTTATTAAAAGAAGGTATTTTTTGTTGAAAATTCTATGATTTAGGATTTTACTATTTTTTCGCTTTTCTCTGAAATTACAGTAATTCTGACCATACGATTTTTTTTACGACAGGTCAAATCTGATGTCCCATGTTATATTCTTTCGTTTGATATAAAATTTAGCCCTGTGTTAGGTGGTTGATTAAAATTTCAAATTTAGCGACTTGGCTGCTCTACTATACGTAAGATAAGTAAAGTGTGCCCGTCTCCTACATATGTGTAGACATGTACGTTAATCCGTCTCTGTATCAAAAATCAACTTTATATTAATTCCAAAATCATAAAATCCATCATAAAAGCCATCACAAACATGCTTTTTCAACATATAAAAAGAAAAGTTTAGAAGAGAGTCATTCATTTAAGGAATCATTGTAATATTTTTTTGGTTGATCGAGGTATCAACACCAAAAATTGAGGGAAAACTGCATCGTGCGCGTAGCGCAAGATGCATAAGTTTTCCCTCAATTTTTGGTGTTGATACCTCGATCAACCAAAAAAATATTACATTGATTACTTATCATTTCATTTCGTTGCTTTTTAACGTTTATTTGCAGCTTTGAATTCGTGTTGCTAACGACGTTGCTTATGACGTTGCTAAGCGCGTACTTCCGTTTTGTGTTGATACAGGTATCAACAAAATTTATCGGCCAATCAGAATCGTTGTTTCTTAATAATAACAATGGAAATTAAATGATAATGATTTATTGCAAAAAAATTCTTTTGAAAGCGTGTTCACAAGTACTTATACGTAAGAGAAAGGAGGGAATCTCCAACAACACTCGGATGCAGCATCCACAGCAAACCCCCAAAATACCTAATGCAAAAACACAGAGCAGACGCTCACGAAAAAATACATAAAGGGACAAGGAACACCAACTCACACCATAGAATCATGAAAAACAAAGACCACACATAAACCAACGTGACCATTGGGCAACTGGTACGCGCAAGTAGCAGACGGTATTTTTGTCCGGATTACGTGCGCACAACCCGAACTTTTTTCCCGATTACCCAGATCTCCCGAAGAACGCACAAATGTGATGTAAAATAACCTCCTTGCTGTAAGGTGAACATACAAAGAGACAGCATGACGCAGGGGCATAAGAATCACACAGAAGGATATGTAAATGGATATAAAAAAGGAGGCATACGAAATTCCGTGCTCTGCCGGCTGAAGCAAGCTCATGCATGTAAACACGTGAGGAGTCCGACTGACAATCAGAGAGGTTAGGTAGTGTAGTTTTCTAAAGAGGTCTTTTAGAAAATTCTTGTTCTCTTTGCTGCTCTTCAAAATGTTTGCAACAGTTTGAACTTATATAAGGAGTCATGTCTCTCGAGAGATGCTCTTAGAGTGATCTCTTTTGTTCGTAGCACTGCAGGAAAACTGCTGGTTTCAAAGTTAAAATGTCAATTTTATGAAAAGTAGCAGGGGAAGCATTCGTTTTCTTTTCATTAGATCAAATATTTCTTCCCCTTGATACTTCATTTTATTCGTACAAATGATATGCGGTAGAGAATATCTTGTATTGAATTGGGTATTTTTGCAAGTATATTACAAGGAAAGTTATGAAAACACTTAGACAATACAGGAAGTTTAAACATTCCAAATTTCATATTGGAAGCAATATGAAATGTTACTCCATATATCCATGATATTCTTATCGAATTCTCTATGTGAAATTACAGAGCAAACTATCCTAAAACGAAATCTGGTCCTTTTTTCGATTCGGTCTTCCTTTTACCACTAATAATTGATTCAGAGTTCACTGGAATGCGTTCACTGGAATCTAGTTTTTTTTAAATGATATTTGAGATATAGTCGAATCATACCTCACCTGTTGGTGAACGTGATTAAAAGTTGAGCTTATATTCCCTAATTCTATTTTTAAGTAACATTTTTCGTAATTACGCAAATGAAAGAAGATATTTTTCTCTTGTATTGTGCTGTGATGTAAAACAAAGCTTTAGAAATATAATATTTCTTAAGATTTGTTTAACATGACATATGTATGGAAAACAACAAGTTTTTGACAAAGCCATAGGTTTTCTACATATCTTTTTTCAGAATTAACTTAGCAATTTTGTCATTGTAACGGAGTGACAAATGACCAAAATAAATATAAACCTTCTCTTCAGTAGTAATTTGAAACCTATAGGGAATGCCCATTACTTTCATACTAGTAAAAGGGGGTCTGAAGGGGGAGCGTTTTGAGAAGGGTATCTTCTCCTCATAGTAAACGTTTAACTATACATGTACATCTATGTACTATAGTAATAAAATACTGAGTACTGTTTTTATGTAAGTGATACAGATGGTCCTAATCGAACCAAAATATATCAAAGCGAGGACAAAATCGAAAACCGTGCAAAACAAAAGGAATTCCGAACCGTGAAGCCCTATCGGAAACATTCAGACAAAAGGAGTTGGACAGACGGACAGATGGAAGATGAACACACAAAATAATAGTTATGCATTGCTTATAAAAGCAAAGTTCAGACACTACTGATGAACAAGAAAATATGCACATACGGAGAGAGACGTAGAGACAGTCAGGATAATTCCAATATAACCATCAGTACATTTTTCCCGATGAGAGGGATCTACATAAAAGTGGTTTGCCCCATAATCTTATTATAATAAGTTAAATAATACAATAAAATACCACAAATGCTGAAAAGTCCAAGAAATATTCCACTAGCCCACGAAGTTTTAGAAACGCTTCCGTCGAATTTTTCTAGGAATGCTACGTTGAGGATACCTATCCCATAGAGGAAAAATCCATGGATGATCTGGGCACCGAATGAGCTGACCATCACTACCCATGACCATCCTCTATCTGTTGTCTTTCTCATGGTCATTTCTTACTTGCAAAAGTCAGAAATATTGATAATGCATTAGTCAGTCATCATTGATTCTAAAATGTAACTTTAATCTTTCATTCAATTATGATATTTTTATTAAACAGATTTCAAACAAATAAAAATGGTAAGTAATGAATATCAATGATACCTTACCGTAATAATCGTTGAAAATCAAATTTTGTATATTAATACATGTATTTTCCCATTCTAATCTCTCTATTTTATATATTTGGTAATGTAAAGGTTAACAATGATTTGCATAAAACGAGAACGCTACCTATACGTGCGTGGTAAGGTAAACTGTTTCATGTAGGCGTACGTATCTAGGAGAATGGGAGGGAAGGAAGGGCTCCTTTTTGATTTTCCCATATTTGTTTTTAAATTTCGATATCAGATCACCATAGGCCTGATCCTCATATCTCTAATCTAAAGATAGTTCAAGTTTGGAACCTTGAAGTTGAGATCAAGGTTCAGGAGATTGCCGTTGAAAAAATCGATCGTGGAGCGAGCATGAGATTCTCGCAAACAAAATTCGGCTACACAAACTGTTCGCTCTCGACTTGTATTTCATTTTTTAATACCTTATTGTACTGTTGATAAGAAGGCATGGATAAATAAGCCTTAAAATCCCAAATTTATATGTATTTGACACTTTTCCAGATTTCTTCTTCAGTAATGGCCGACTGACGAAATAGAAAGCACAAAGAATACAACTCGACTGACAGTACTTTCAATCTGATATTGTAAACAATTTCTTGACTTCATGTTTACATGTCGTGTGTCTCTTTTCCGTCTCTTGCTGTATTCGTCTTTTGTGTTTTTGCATCGGGTGTTTTGATGTTTTACTGTTGATGCCGCAACGGTATCTTGTTGGAGATCTCCTCTTTTCTTTTTGCAATAAAAACAAACAATAGCAAGATTTTTTTCTGTTTTTCGTGTATAAAATGAATACCAGCAATGTAAAGTAACTTAGTTTCACACAATTTTGACTTGTAATATTACGAAAATAAATTAAAGGGGTGGTATCGAAATAGAGAATTGATTGTTCAGATGACTGAACAATGTGCGGCTTGCTATTGTGAATTTGAGATAGAACATAAGGATTTAAAAGAAATACATAAACTATACTTTATATGTGTAACCCATGTTTCAAACCATCTTGAAGCTTCAAACGAAAAGCACGAAATTCATTATATCTTTTATTTTGAGATTACCTCCTTTTTTCGATAGAGAGGTTTAAAGAAAATAAATTAACTGAAAGTCGTCGAATATATGCCTATTTTATAAATTTTAATCATAAATAATTGTAATAAAACAACTACTATTGCTTTATTGTTTAATTTTCATTGCAAGAAACGAGAAGTCAACGGCAATCTCTTGAACCTTGATCTCAACTTCAAGGTTCCAAACGTGAACTAATCTAAAGAGAAATTGGAACCCCCTCCCCCTTCTTTTGGCAGAATTATCTAGATCTAGATTCGCGAATAGATGAAATACTCTGGTCTGCATAAAAAAAAGCAGTTCAGATCTATTTTTGACGAAAAGGATTTGAAAAAGTAATACAATATGTAGAGAAGTTTTATAAAGACAATTATGTCATAACTAGTAACTTAAAACCATCAAATGGTAATTTACTTTGCTCATTTTTATTCTGTTTTTATTTTATGTTAATTTGATGACGTCTTTATCGCATGGTCCGCCACTGTAAAAGATATTGCCCACTTTCCATCGGGTAATGACTTTAATTGCGTTATATATTCGCCTATACTGACCATGTCGTATTTACAGGTATCATTGTTTACTTCCAAACAAACAATTAAGGTCCAAATAATTGACGTCTACCTTTGTGCTAATCTAATAATCTTATTAGCAATAAATGCAAAAGGTATCATAATGAATACGCACGCATTGGAAAGATTTCAGACAGGTTCCGTTTGTTGAGGCGTAAATAGGTTGCGATTTTTTGGACTTTGGACGATCGGACTTGTGTGCCGTGACCGTAAATAGTCGAACATATAAACCCAACAAAAATCCGAAAAATAAACTGCATGATCATCATTAAGTTAATTTTCTTTTAAAATGCAGTGTCGATTATTGTAATATTAAAACGACTTCGTTTGAACAGCATCTTTTATATTCATCAATAAAACACCATTTGGTTTTAGTTTCTAGTCATCTTATGATCATTTCGGTGGTGTTAAAATATTAATACACCCATGAATTTGACCATTATAATTTTGGCGGATGTTTAATCGATCCGCCAACTTAAAAAGCGGCAACATTTCCGACGTCCGATTTGGACCAAATTCGCCAAAATTTCCCGACGCCAAAATTACCCGATATACGGTATTGCGTTGTTACACGGGGCCGGGCTTAAGCTCATCAAAACCAAACTCTCAAGTTAGCTATATTGAACCCTGCCAATCTTGTCTTTCGTCAAGATTTTACAATTTCCGCAATTCCTATGCAATGTAACCATATTGCCTCTTCAGAACAATATCTATTTTATGTTTGGTTAATTTTCAAATTGTAGAAAGAGGAATAACTCTCAATTAAATCGATACATTTAACAGATCATAACAGTAAATTATTTCCCTTACACAAAAAAAGGGATGATATGCAATATAAGTTGAGATAGAGATAATTGAAACAAGATTAGAAAACGATTCAAGAATTTCTCAGTTAATTAGTTTTTCTAAAGATTTTAAGGAAAACATTTTCTCAGCTATCATATTGTGCAACTTCCCTCGTTTAAGTACAATCTATGTCAGATTAACTTTCTCAAAGTTTCTGGCATGCAATGATTCGAATGTTCTTCAATTTTGTTTCATGAACTAACTTTGTGAAATTTCCAACGATGTTTTATTCACGCAACGGAATGCACATCTAAATCACAATGCGAAGTATGGCTTGTAAGCCCGACTCGGCTTACAGAATTTATGAAATCTTTTAGGAATCAAGTACATGTAAACGAGTTTGTGATTTTCTATTAAAAGTCAGCAAGCGTGGCCGCGTACGTACGACCAATGCTACGCTTATAGTTAGAGATAAGAGTTTTAACAAAGAAAAATCTCCGTCTCAAACAATCATCTTTCACTGTGAGCATAGAATTGGCGAACGTATATAAAACTTGCAAATAAGGTCATAGGCGGCACAGGCTTGCAACATAACCTTGCCGTCATCGCTATTTTCCTACGCCTCTCATGCGATGATAAAGCCCAAGAGACCTCGCAAGTGCGGCATGTCGTCACAGTTACATCAAAAGATTCAAAGGCAGAGACACACAGATTACGTCTTTGAGTGTTTAGGGGCGAATAAATAGACAATAAGGGAAACGATTGTTATCTTGATGTAGAAAAATTCACAAGACTCGCGTCCATTTATTATGAAATTCCGATTTGAACCTGGGACAGGAGGATCATAAGTAAACAGGATTTCATTAGAAAATGAATCAGAATCCTTCATTGCCTTATACGTAAATCGTGACAATGATCCTGGATTTACAAACAAGGATGCTCTGTATAATACTCTACCTAATGTCAGCCTTAAACAAACGTATTCTTCAGTGACGGTGAGGACGGGACCTCGTTATCGGCCCTGTCCAAACTTCGCGAGAAAAGGCAATGTCTTGTCTACCTGTGCTCTCTCTTTCTCTAAAATGTTTCAGCTCCCATTGGGAATGCATACATTGGCTCGTTCCAGCCAGCAGAGCATGGACTGTTTTTCGTACACACTTATGCTTTTGATATCAATTCGCACATACATCTATTTGTTACTTTGCCCCTTTGTTTAGCTTTCTTGTTTGTATCGTCATCTTCCAATGAAGAAGTTATGTTAAAACATTCCTATGTCGTCACTCTTTTGTTCTTTTAGTACTTTTATATGAGTATTGTACTATTGCCGCTGGAAGTTACCTTTTGGTGATCACTCGGACGGAACAAACGATACATTCTTTTAAAAATCGACTGTCTATTTTTTTAAGAATGAACACTACATTCCTAAAAGAATGTACTGTTTGTTCCACACGATTGACCACAATTGGAGGAGAGTATCACTTGATCAAATAGTTCTACGAAAATAAGAGAGATCTCAATATGTCAACGATGAAAATTTTAACAAGTTAAGTTCCAAAATCTTGTAACCATCCGTTCATTATTTTTCTTACGAAGTTTTGACACTAATAATTCCCGTATTTGCTTGATAGTTTATCACAAAAGACATCAAATAATAATGATAGTATGCATATCGATTTTTCATATAAATCCAATATAAAACACATGATGTAAAATGGTTGAGTTTAGCAGTGTTCAATATTTTCCATGATTAAATTTTTTTTCGTTTTTCTCAAAAAATGGATGAAGAAATGCACGCCCGCAGACGTATCTGAAATATCAAAGTACTATTACATTAAGACAATGATATTTCCGAGATTAAGAAAATGTCTTCGTATGGCAAATTTATTGAGTAAATATAATAGATATGGAACAAGTTCTAGCGCACCAGGATCAGATTAAGTCACCATTGAGTGTTTATGCAGTTTCGATAAATGAAAACTTATCATGCAATGAAGACGTCATCAACATAGCATAACATAGAAACAAAGTGAAGTAGAGCGAAGTAAAGCTACCATCTGATGGTTTTAAATTACTTGTTGTGTCAGAATTGTCTTTATAAAGCTTCTTTACACCTTGTATTACCTAAAGAAAGACCCTTTTGTAAAAAATAGAAATGTTTTATAAAAAATGTAGATCAGAGTATTTAACCTATGCGCGAACCTAGATCTAGATCATTTTGCCAAAAGAAGGGAGAGGGGTCCAATTTCTCTTGTGATCGGAGATAAGAGAAACAAATCCATGATGATATGGAAATTTGAATCAAAATGTCAAACTCAAAAACGAGCCCTCCCTCCCTCACATCCTCCTAGATACGTACGCCTACATGAAACATTTGACCTGATTACGCACAAATCTGTAGCGTTTTATGGAAATCCTTGGTGACCTTACATTTTAAATAGAAAGGTCAGAATAGAAAAATAATCATATACAATATTGGTACAATTTTCAACGATTATTACGGTAAGGTATTCTTTTTAATCATTAATTATTACCAATCTTATTTGTTTGAAATCTGTTCATTAAAAATGATAATTGAATGAGAGAGTTCAGTTACGTTTTAAAATCAAAAAATGTATGATTTGAAAAAAAAAAGATATTATCATTTTTTTCCGATACATTTAACTTTTACAGGTAAAATATGACCAAGAGACATACAACAGATAGAGGATGGTCATGGGTAGTGATGGTCAGTTCATTCGGTGCGAATGTTATCAATGGGTTTTTCTGTTATTGGATAGGTATACTCAACGTTGCATTTCTAGAAAAATTCCACGGAAGTGTTTTGAAAACGTCTTGGGCGAGTGGTATATTTTTGGGGCTTTTCAGCCTTAGTGGTAACTTCCTCTTACTTTCTTCACATGGATACAGAATGCATTCATTTCAATTAGTGAAAAAACTTGTTTAAGGTAGAGCATCCCTCAGGTCTCAGATGCTCATATTTCCTAAATAAAATCTTTTACAATATATATATATTTTCATTTATATATAATCAAATCTTATGTTAAACCTGATATGCTTATGCTGAGATGCTTACTCTTCCTGGGCACCTGGTCTCATTCCCATATCGGGAGTTCGCTTCTTTCCATATGGTGGAGGTTTTTGTTTGTTTGCTTTGGTTTCTGTCCTATCCTGATTTTATATGTCTTTGGTTTCTGATTTTCTGAATTATCGATTTTGCGCTGTATACAGGGATATGGTCATTATCCATGACAAATATGGAAAATGACCATTTCCCTGTATACAGCACAAAATCGAAATTCAGAAAATCAGAAACCGAAGGCATACAAAATCAGGATAAAACAGGAACCAAAGCAAATAAACAAAAACCTCCACCACATGAAAAGAAGCGAACTCCCGATATGGGAGTGAGACCAGGTGCCCAGGAAGAGTAAGCATCTCCTGCTTGCATGCAACAACCGCCGCTTCAATTCGGTAGAACTGTCACATCCGGTTACTTCCATTTCGGAAGACATAGAGTACAATCTTTGGTTGGATGGTTCAAATGGTCTATGACAGAATATCATCCACCATTCTGGAGAGTGGGATATCATAGTGTATGACGAGTTCCCCAAATCGACCGTAGAACTTCCTCAGTGACGATGTTAGTCGGTCACAAACATATCCCTGACTGAGAAGCTTATCTGAAAGACGCCTAGCTCTCAGAACAAAATCCGTATATTTGGTACTTGCTCTGGCATAGCGTATCAACTGAGATATGAACACGCCATAAGCAGGCAATGAAGGGATGTTGCTACTCATAAAAGGAAAGTTTGTAATGCTGAAAATGAAGTCGTCACGTTTGTCATAGAGTGAGGTGTTCATATGACCATCAGTGTCGTAGGACAACATTATTTGTCATACAAACAATTAACTTTTAACGTTAACAATGGACCCTATGAGAAAAGTAAGAAAAATACCTCTCTAGAGGTGATAAAATATAACTATTAAAGTTTCTTTTTCCAAAACATTATAACTTTGATGATCTGAACAATACTCTGAAGAGAAAAAAGGGGTATCCAGAAAAAGAATCACTAGCACTTCTGACCTGAGGGGTACTCAACCTTAACTTCATACTCTGAAAGAAATTTAATGTACAGTAGCTAAAATTTAACGCATTTTAGATTTTTTTTTCAGAATCGTTTTTAAATCTGTGATACAGGTCCATTGACAGGAATAATCATAAACAGGTGGAGCTGTAGAATATCAATGATGGTTGGTGGCGTTATCATGGGCACAGGTCTCGTCATAACAGCCTTTGTGGAATTGAGTCTGGACGCAGTCCTTATCTCCTTTGGAGTACTCTCAGGTAAACATCCGAAAACAAATATAAACCATGCTAAATAAAACGAGACATGTCCATGAGGGTCGATTCATCCGCTTCGTTTAATAACTCATTTAGTATGTCGAACAACCGAAAAACATATGAGATTCAAATTTAAATTCAAGAATATATCATCTGAATTGATGACTAAGAAATGAAACAAATATTTCCTTCGTATTTGTTAAATTTCTACCTTTATACAAGTAATCTTTGGTTTTGGAGATAAACGTTCACTTGATGTATGTATTGAGATCTATGTAAGGAAATGGCGCAAAAATCCGTCTGCTTCCTTTTTAATGCCAGTCACTTGATCGGACTTTCCCCTGTACTCCAAGTGTTCGAATTCTAATGTCGCCTAAAATGCAAGAGCGGCATAAAGGGATAACTTCGTCAAGTATCCTTCTTTCTGATAGTCATACTTTTCAATATAAATTTTACAGCTTGATAAATATACATTATTCCAGAATATTAACGCAAATGAACCCAAATAAGGGAAAAATACATTCTGGATCTAGAATGTATCAGATTGCCGAAAAATACCACTTAAGGTATGTAATCATTCGAATAAGCGCAATCCTGTCGTTTACTGTGCATTTTTTTTGTTCCAAGATACATCAGCTGTGGCAAAATCCACATAAAAAGTAAGGCTAGAGATCCCTTTACCCCTTAACTTTCTATTCATATTAACTACGCTGAAATCATACAAAGAAGTGCATGCAGGAGACTGTACTTATCTTATTTTTAAATTGGTATCACCATAATCAAAACACTTGAAAAAATATCGTTAATCGGGTATGGTACTAAGCGAGAGAACTGGACATAAGAGGTAATTATCGTATGAGTAGGATTCCAATCAAATATGATAAGTACTCTATCAAATTTGCAGGATTAATATGTCGTGATGAAACTAAACACAAGATGAGGGTCAAACTCCCCTTTAAGGTCACCAATTTAGGGTCAAGCAGCGATAGGCAACATACATGTTCTTGGACAGTTCTTTATTTATATGCTTATGCAATGACGGGCTTTGTAATGGTACTTATACCAAAAGGATGACAAATATGGGCAAGAACCATATCCCAATATAGAGAAGAAAATTGAAAATTCGAAAATCATTAACCAAGTGGCATACAAAATTATGATAAAACAGGAACCAAAGCAAACAAACAAAAAAGTCTACCATATAAACAGAAGCGAACTCCCAATAAGGGAGTAATAACAAGTGCCCAGGAAGAATCAGCATGCCCTGCTTGCATGCAACATTCGTCGTTTCAATTCGGCAGACATATCACATCCGGTTACTTCCACTAAGGAGGATATAAGTATGTTCTGTGATTGCATGGTTCCAATGGTCTAATCTAGGACTTACGGTCATTTACCATGTTGGACAATGGATAATCTTAGTGTTTGTCGAGTCTTCGATCGAACTTTCTCAGTGACAATGTCAGTCGGTCACAAACGTATCCTTGACTGAGAGGCTTATCATAGAGACGCCTAGCCTAGCTTTCAGAACGCAATCTGTATATTTTGGTACTTGCTTTGACATAACGTATCAATTGAGATCTAAACACGCCATGAAGAAGGCGAAGGGATATTGCTACAAACAAAAGGGAAATTCGTGATTCTTAACTTGATTTAATAATTCTATTAAATCGTTCATTATTCCGCTCAAAACGCTTTGTTACATTAAAGAAGGGAGGAGAACAAATGGAAATAAGTGAAACGTATTTATTTAAAGAGCCCTACATTACCTCTTAGTTGCGTGTGATAATCTTGTGAACAACTTGAAAAAAACTGAGTGCAAAAGTGGATGGATTCACTAGATGACATATTGAATGCTGTGCCCTGAAATGGGCGTAAAGTCAGGTATCCAGGTGTTCAGTGGGAGTGAGCATCTAATTCTTGCTAGGGACACACTATAATAGGTTTGTTGTACAGATTACTTACACTTTATAACTATAACTGTAAAGTATTTAGATGTGTTACTGTTTAAATATGTATGAATATATGGGTTTTTTTATTTCAGGATTTGGTTCGGGTCTTTGCTATAGTTCGTCTGTGATTGTGGTTGGATTTAATTTTGAACGTCGTCGTAACCTTGCAACTGGATTTGCCGTCTCAGGAGTTGGAATTGGCATGTTTGTATTGTCTCCGTTAATGCAACTTGCCAAAAATACATACGGGTACAACGGACTTTTATTGATGTGTGGAGCAGTGTCATTCCACCATCTTGTATTCGGAGCCCTGTGTAGACCATCAGAATTGGAAAAGCTAAGTAAAACCAAAGTCAATACATTCAAACATAACAACGAACAACGTAAATGCAGTAAATTACTATCTATCCTTAGAGAGATCTTCTTTTTATTTACAAATATACCTTTTATCTTAATAGTCGTCAGCATGACATTTTTCACTTTAGGAGTACATCTTATGTATGTGCATTTTTCGAAACTGCTGATAACAAAAGGAACTTCTGAAACGGATGCTGCCTATCTTTTGTCGATGTCGGGAATATGTACTGGGATATCAAGGCTTCTGATAGGATTCTCCTCAAATGCTGAAAATATAAACGAGCTGATGCTTTTCTCAGGATGCTTCAGCCTTTTAGGAATAGCCGGCCTATTGCTCCCAGTGTATGTGGGATCATTTGTCGGAAGGCTTTCTTTGCCATTATGCTTGGTATGTACTGCGGATGCTGTTACCCATTGCTGAATACCATTAACGTTAAATTGGTAGGGATTGAGCGACAAGCCTTGGCCTATGGATTTGAAATGTTTGGAGCAGGCGTCGGATCTCTTATTGGACCACCAATTTCAGGTTATAGTGGGGTATTTATTTCAGGATCAGAGTTTCGTAAATGTTGCTGGATAAGTTGAATTGCTGGAAAAGTATGATTGAAATGAATAAACATCAAAGGCCTAATTGAGAACAAAAATGTCCTTAGATTAGTAGCATTCATTGTCAGGAAAGACAGATGCACCTGGCACACCGGGCCTGTCATATTTGGTGTCTTATCATATCAAAATAATTATAGCTTAAGCTGAAATGAAGACGACATCTTGTTACAATAATGCGGTAATACAATTTGTTATTTTAATTGAGTAATATACATCATCTAAAGCTACAATTCCCTCCTTATCATTAAATAAAAAATCGCTCGTTCCAACAGAATCTGTATCGCCTTAAAAGAGCGATTTCAAAATATAATATTTCGCCCTCTGGCTCCAAATATTGTTCCGAAAAATCCAAAGAACTAAAAACCAAATTGGTCTGGTCTAACATATTTAAGTGATAACAACCTCCTCACGATTGAAATACAAGAAAATATCTTCAATCCAGAGAAATAAGCAATATTGATCATACATCCTCACTGGCGAGCGTTAAGTAGCCGAAACGTGCATGTCTGGTCCATGCTGCAAATTTATCTTAAATGATGCTACTGAATTTGAAGACGTTTAACATTGATACTTTACACGGTGGGTAATCTCGCAACGCAGAACAATAGGTTCTACGATATTTTTGTGCAATATAGATCATTTATAACAAAAAGGAGAATGTGATGCAGTGTAAGAATGTTTTAGCTATGAGTTGTATCCAAAATATTAGCTTTTGATAACACATAAACACGATCGGCGTTCCACTTTCACTTTCATCTACATGAACCACGCCGATAGTCTTTTCAGCTTTACACAAAGATATTATTCTCTAATTTTGAATGAAATTCGTAGCTATGGCATCCTTACGCTGCATCACATTCCCCTCTGTGTGATAAATAATCTTTATCACATGAAATTATAGAAAAACCGAATGTTCTGCGTTGCGAGATTGCCCACCTAGTTTAACACTTTTATTGACAGCTACCATTTTAATATTAATATCAAATTTCAACATTGATTTCCTGATCAACTTGATTATCGAATATTATAATCACACTCACAATAGAGCATCAAATTGAGCATCGACGGACCCCTAGCAAGCTAGAGGTGGGACCAGATGCCCGGGAGGAGTAAGCATCCCCTGTTTGGTTAGCCGCACCCGCCGTCGATGTTCACGCACGAAAACGAAAATTATCTACAAAACATGCACTGTCTGAGGTTATGTCTATATATAAAGTGCGATCGCGACCATGTCAGGGAAAAATACAGAGTAGACAAACTGAGCAAGAGACGTAAAAGAGACATACGACATAGAGACATGAAATACTAAATACTGCACGTAAACCAACGAGACCAATGGACAACTGGTGCCGAATTAGGACGGCCATCTGCAACGCAAGTAGCAAATGGTGTGGTTATTCGGACTACATGAGCACAATAAGACTTACTTAATTCCATTATCACTTTTAGATCTTCGACTCTTTTTTTTCGTTCAGAGATCCTTTTCTCTTTACTTGCCCTTCAACTTGCTAAAGTTAAAATCAATCTCGTTTAGGATGGCTGGTTGATGGAGGGAGGACATATGAAGAATCCTTTATGGTGGCAGGTAAGGGTCAAAAATCGAAGAGGAATAACTGAAAAAATGCATACGACAAACGGATATATGATATTAAAAGGTATCTTCAGCATCGTTCAGTCGCCTCACCACTTGGATGACACAACTTTTCTGACGTCATAGAGAGTTAACGTAACTTTAACTGACAGTACAATACGGAAACTTTATGGAGAGTTGCAGAGTATAATATTCATTCTAATTCTAATGCACTCTGTTTGTAACGCGTGTTTTGATTGGTTGAGCGATTCAAAAAGTGCAAGGAGATTCACGTTTCACTGCAGTTTTGCTATGACGTCATACGTTCCCATAGCGACGTCGTTTCTAGCACATAACTGACCATTTGCATTAAAGTAGGGTTACAATACTGATATTTTACAAAAACTGACAAGATATTGGCGAATCCCCCGTCAGAAATATCCGTTTAACGGCTCGGCTGACGCCTTGTTTCTTGCACATAACTGACCATGCATTAGAATAGGGTTACCATACTGATGTTTTACAAAAACTGACAGGGTATCGGCGAATCCACCGTCAGAAATATCCGTTTTACGGCTCGCCGTAAAACTCGATTCGCCGATACCATGTCGGTTTTTGTAAAACACACGCATAGTAACCCTTAACTACCGGAATACAATACGAAACTTCTGAAGTACAATACCGAAATCTCTTGGACGATCACGTGATCGTTTTTTAACAATTCTACAAGATTAGAAGATTTGAAACCAATATGTATTATAGTTTTTATTTTCCTTTTCATCGTTGCAGGGTTTGCTTGCTCGCTTGGAGGTTTATTTGGTTAGAGTGTTGGATGTTTTGATAGAGGAAAAGCCTCACAGACGGACGGTTTTAAAATCGAAACAACTGGCCCTCAGACCACGGATGTTGACAGTGATATGGCTGAGGTTGATTATCCCAAGGTCATTCAAAATGGAATAGAAAATAAATCATATAATATCTCAACACATTTGTAATTATGAATGAGAGATCATCACGTCAAATATTTCTACATATGATGCTGATAAAATAAAAGATTGTTTTCATACCTCTCAGTTTGAATGTCATCCATAGCCGCGTTGTTGTGCTATGGCATCTCATTAGCCTTCCTTTAAGCCTCCTTCAAATTCTTAAGATAGCTGTGGCCATGCTCTGTCGACCGATGTCCGTCAGTCTTTCAGTCCATACTCCGTACGCAACCTTTTACATTCACCATATTTCATAATGCAGAACTTGATAAAATTTGAAAGGAAGATTATACTAATTCTTTACCAACATTGTGTTTTTGAAATCGATACGTCGCCGAAAAATGGCCACAAACTCCCAAACCTAGCTGATGCATTTACAACTTCTCGTCCAGTTTTTTTTCTGCACAAAATTTCATAAACCTTAATGTAAGTAAGAAGGTTTGGGGAAAAATCCAAAGGGATTACCATAGGAAATCAAACATGTTACCTTAAATAAAAGCAATAGATTACCATCTCAGATTTCCGAAGAAGAGACATAAAAAAGTGACTTTGTGAGGGACATGAAGTATTTACTTCCTGTGAGGTTTCAACTGGTGAAATTCTGTTCACCGGTTTTAGATAGAAGTCTTAAATGTCCTAGCCAAACTCTTCTGAAACCACCTACAGGTGCGTTGTTCCAAGAGCTCAAACGAGTCAATAACATTTACATAATTTTATTTTGAATTCTCGATTGAATATTTCTTTATTAAGGCTTAGGGTGACGAAATTTAGAATAAGAATTTTTGATTTGATTTACATTCGCTCATTAGTTATGATTATAACGATGAACTATGAATACCCTATTTGTGTGCTGAATGGTTTATTATAACTCTTCTTATAATATCTAAGGGTTGCGCGCAAGTAATCCGGATGACCATTCCAATTGCTACTATTTTGGTAAATGACCGTCTCATTCGACGCCGATTACCCATTGGTCTCATTGGTCTGTGTGTAGTCTTTTGTATTTGGTGTTTTGGTGTTGTGTTTTGTGTTCCTTTTGAGTCTGTTATAGTGTTTTAGGTACACACTATAACAGACTAAAAGGAACACACTCTGTGTTTTCGCATGGTTGTTTCGCTGTGGGTGCTGCAACCGAGTCTTGTTGGAAATCCCCTCCTTTCTTGTATACTGTTATTGTTGGTTTATTATATCGCTTCACATCAATTTGACTCATATCAAAAACATCAACACAAGATATGTTATTAATACTTTTATGCCCACGAACAGCACAATAAGGGACATAGTTTACTTTTACAAAGGAATTGGTATCAATAGATTGCTCTCGTCACAAGAACTGCACGTCTGAAATGTGAAAGAGTTATCAAAATACATGTATAGGATGATTTCATATTACCATTATGAAACATAAGTTATACATAATTATATGTTCTTCAATGATGTCATGAATTTGATGACGTGTAACACTGGTGGAACAGGAGTCCCGAGGGCACATGTAGCCAACTTCAATCAACTTCAAACGCATTTGAAAATTTCTGGTCACAAAATGTTCTCGAAATTTCTAAAAGTGGGTCCTGTAGCATCATATTCCACCCAACTTGATACGTCTTTCTGTTTTTTTTTATAACATAACTTTCACAGTCCTTGACGATATTTCATTGTTTGGATTGATGATCTCTGATAAGGGTTAAGTACCCGAAAACATGCATGTCTGGTCCATCCTGTCAGATAGGCAGACACTAGACATCACAAGATCAGATTCTGTGACATCACAATAGAAAATATGTCTTTGCATCATACAGTGCGATAAAATATGACATCACATCGAAATATGATGTAATGTCTGATGTCAATATGCATTAGACCGAGATTTGAAATGGTCACAATTATTACATGGAAAATAAATAATCAAGGAAAGGGGGAGCTCTGAGAAGAATTGTTTGCACCACCCACACAAAACATCAAAGCACCCAAATGTGAAAAACACAGAGTAAACAAGCAAAACACGAGATAAGAAATAATATTGAAGACCAAACGGAGGAGACAACTTACAAACACTAAACACAAAAGGTTACAGATAAACCAACGAGACACAGAAACAAGAAAGATACCGTAATCGGATATGGACGTCATGCATATGTTAGGTAAAATAACAAATGGATAGATAATAAAGAAGATCCTGCATGATGACAATCTCAACAGCACTCACAATAAAGAACCGAATTATTAAGCATCGACGGACCCCTAGCAAGCCAAAGGTGGGACCAGGTGCCCAGGGGGAGTAAGCATCCCCTGTTAGGCTAGCGCATCTGCCGTCGATGTTCACGCACGAAGGTTATGTCTATATAGAAAGTGCAATGGCAACCATGTCTGGGAGAAACATTTAAATTAAAACATGCATTTAGTCGCTCAATTAGTGTTTGAATTAAGAAAGATGTGAATCTAACAGATGGTGCTTCATAGAACTTTTACATGGAATAAATCATTTGAGATGTATTGATGCTTATTAAATTGTGGAAGTTAAACACGAATATCTAAAGAGAAATTCATTAAATCTATCATTCAAAGGTAGTTATCTATATTCAATCTCAATTCTTTTATTAATTCTCTTCCATATGTTTGGATAGAACTATCAAGAATATTCCATTTTTCTTTTTATAGTTTAATTATAACAAATATAGAATCTTAAGAGAAAATGGTAAAAAAAACCAAACAAACAAAGATTCAAAGGAAGTTCAAACATTTTATTACTGTAATTACAAAAAACCCATAGCATATAGTGAAAGAAAACTAAAGTCGAATGCTTAAAATCAAATCTCACGTGATCATATTTCTCTTTCGAACAAATCTTAGAAATGTTGACATCATAGCGCTATAATTCAAAAGGATCATTAGCATGCATGTTTTGAACATAAACCATTTCAACATAATGATTTTACTAAAATGGAAATAGAATTCGAGTATCTGAAGCAGTTATCACTGGATAATTATATCGAAGAATAAATAGTGCAATGTCTAGAAAATATTCCTGTTTTGTTTTATGTTCATTGAAAATCCTCAAATTGATTTTCATATCCTTCTGTGAAATTAGAAAAATCGAGTCTTACAAAATTTCGAACATACCCGTGCTGTATAATGACGACAACATGCACAGTTTTCCGCTTTTCTACTTTAAAAAATATTGGAATTCAGATGTGCTTGAATATGTGTGAAAGTTTTAGTGTATGTGATAGAGTGTATTTTGACAGAGAAATGATGCAATGTGAACTAAGGAAAGAATTCGAAAATGGAGATGAATTGTACGATGATGTATTAGCGGTAAGATAGCTCTTTTCACCAAAATTATTTGACAAATTTGGCTATGATTTTATTTTTATATATTTACATATGCCCATTCATTTGTATAGAATTTACGATGTGATTATAGGAGTATAACCGCGGTGGCTCGATTTGAACTATGACGTCATAGTACCTTGGCTGGATTAGATGTCGGACGGTACGTAGTAACAGAGCCTTAGCAACGGAGTTTTAAACGTATCTAAACGTCATTTTAAGCGTGAAAAATCGAATGTAAATATATATAATAACTGTCTTTTGGAATGTGATTATACTGTGATAACTACAATGGATACAGGAATTATGTTATGCTAAAGACAGTTATTCTATAAATATTGCGAATTATTCATCACTGATGATACATAACTCGATGAAATGCTCATATGGTGCACTAATATTTTATAGCATAACATACATTTCAATACTGGCAACTTTAAAATAAATTTCATCGATTATTGAATAACGAAATATTTCATAGAGACATGTTTGATACATATTGACTCATTTCACTCCTAAAAACATAATTTTAGTTTGTTCTAAAATAATTTCATTTCATTATAACATGCCCGTCTTAAGCAGAGTTATGGCCCTTGAGCATAGAATTTTTCGTAGAATTGAAATTTGGTATACACCTACATAATAATAAATAACATGCTTGGCCTTTGAACATAGAAATTTTCAGCAATTTCACAGTTTTCCGGACTTTTTTTCGCAGCTTATAAAGATATTGAATTGAAACTTGATATGCCTGTATAATAGATAATTACGGATCCAGTTTGAGTTTCGGAAAAAATTTACCTTTTTAAGCAGAGTTATGGTCCTTGAACATAGAGATTTCAACAATTTTACCGTTTCTCGACTTTTTTGCAACGTTAGACATACGTTTGCCTAAACGTGAGTTAAACATACGTTAAACGTATGTTTAACATATGATTTTTTAAACATATGTTTAACATACGTCCTTGAACATATGACAAACATACGTTAAACATACGTTATGAAACGTAAGTTCAGGAAAACATACGGTTAACATACGTTTGAACAAACATGTGAGCAACATATATTCTACATATTGGGGGGGGGGGGGGGGGCAAGGGAGTTCCTCTCTCCCCCTCCCACCCCCTTACCCTCCCACCCCCTTACCCCCCTCCTTTTCATCCTTCCCTTAAACCTACCCCCTCCCTTCCCCTTACCCCCTCCTCCCAGTCCCCTTCCTCTCCTCCCCCCTCCCCTCCTTCCTTCCCCTCTCCCCCTCCTCCTGGCACCCTGCCCCCCTGCCCCCCTGCCCCCTCCCTTTCACCCTGTCCACCCCCTCACATGTTTTGTATTTTGTGTTGTAAATGCTGCAGTGCAGTGCTGATTGGGAAAGGGGGGTGTCCTAAAATTATTCAGGGGTGGGAGATTTAAGGCACTACTAGCTGGGGAAAGGGTGGGGGCTCTGGGGCCAAATAGTTTATAAAATAGCGAAATACAAAAAAAGTACTGTTATCAGCTTTTCGCTACTGTAGTTTTATCATATAATGTAAAACGAAAGTACAGATATTTATTTTTAGATTCCATCCTCATAATTTGTTGAGTCAAAATGCATGAGTGAACTTAAATTACATATAAATACCTGTTTTCTCTCTTTCTATAAATGTTATTCTATGTCAAGATGTTATGCTTTAATCATGCCAGCCTGTTATCTACCTTCTGTTCATATAAATTAACTCAGGCCTACATGACTCCAGCCATGTTGTTGTCGTGGTTCGTATATTCCACCTTTAGGTAGGTGCACCCACAAATTGTGGTAGATGGTGGTATATGGTAAATGGGGTAAATTCTGACCATTAAGGTGTAGTTATCCGGATACATACATAGTACCGTCAGCAGAGCAGTAGCAGATCAAGCGTAAGGCAGGTGAAGGTACTGGAAACCTTCAAGTTCAAGAGGCTATGAGGCACCCCAAAGGGGAACGTCCTGCCTCAGCAGCTGTGCTTGCTCTTGTAGGCGCCAAACCTATAGAGGCCCATATTGATACCAAAAAGATTATCTCCTTTTTAAATATCACAAAAGATCCCACTTCAATTGAACATAATCTTGCAACACGTCAGCTAATTGTAAAATCTCATGACAGCTCAAGTTGGTTCATAAATGTCAAAGCACTGTTGTCCAAATATGATCTACCGGACCCTTTGTACCTATTAAGACATGTCAGAGACGAAAAAGGTCTGAACCATTGGAAAAAAACAAGCCAAAATTCAAATAAATGATTTCTGGAAACTACAGAGGAGGATTGAGTTTGGTCAAAGGGCAACATTAAGCCATCTATGTCTACAGCCAGATTCCCAAACTAAACCCCATCTTATATGGACAAACAGTAAGCATTCTCCAAATGCCATATTTAAAGCTATCATTAAAGCACAAATTGCAACTGATACATACAGATTACAAGCAAACAGGAGCAGGTACAACCAACATGACATTAAACCTGACTGTAAGCTCTGTGAACATGGTCCAGAAGATAGAAAACATTTTATACTAATCTGCCCCTCACTAAAGGATATTAGAACCTCATATCTGAAAAAACTTGAAACACCCTAGAAAGAGAAATTGGGGCTGCAGGGTTGGCAAGATTACTGGGAGACAGGGATGAGTTACTAGATCTCCTCATAGACTGTTCCAATGTAGAATTTGTTCCAAATTCAAGGAAAAATAGAAAAATCCAAGATGAAGTTGAGAACCTGGCTCGGAACTTGGTCTATGCTCTGCATTGTTTAAGAGCCAATACTGTCACAGGCATTTACATCTGATTCTTAATAACCTTTTAATATAAATGCTACAAGTGCCCCATGGATATTTTAGCACATCAATGGTGGAAAACTCCTTTTTATCCAAGTTACTATTTTCATCGAAGTAACTTTTATCTAAGTCATATTTTAGATTACTGACAGAACTCAAGAATTAATTTAACTCAATTCTTCCATTTTTAATGAAATTAGAATGACCCACTTTTAACATAAAACACCTTTTATTATTATTTTATGATGAAATCATTTGATCTCTTATAAACTGCATAAAGACAAGCTGGATAAATTGTTATGGACTAATGTAAATATGTAAAGCTAATGTAGATAATGGTTCAGTTTTTAATAGATTTTATTGCATTTTAACTACTGAGTTACACATGACCTGTACATGTACATCCTTGCTTAGGTATAATACTAACCCTTCACTCCTTGTTAAACTAATGCTACTGTAAATAATAACAACTTTCTCAAATATATAGAATATCTCTCTAAAGCATAAATTTATATTAAGTGCCCCCTCAATTACTTATTTACAACTCTGTATTCACCGATTTTCGGGTGCTCCTTATGCATAGGAGGAAACTACACTGAACTGAACTGAACTGAACTGAACCTGGCCAGAGTACTCTGAAACGGGCAGTTGGCGAATGAGTTCCCCGCAATACATGTAACATCAATACAGCCAACTGACCCAATAGAGGGTTGCCGGGTGCCCAAACAGTAAGAAAGAAAGAAATCAAAAGGATGAAGGGGGGCAATTTTTAAGATCCCACTCTACCATTTATTTTGATTCGTCAAAGTTCTATCAGCTAAGTATTCATTCTTTACTAAAACTATCAAATGCCACTTCTCAAATCACCCCTGTCTTCTACCAGGGACATATATATACATTTGTATATATATATATTTATATATATAGTATTACGTCCCTGCTTCTTCGTAGCGAAACAGAACGGCGCGAAGTAGCACGTGCGCGAAGCAGACGACAAAATGGCCAGAACGAAGTGTAGAACTGCAAATCAAAGATTAGAGAAGTTTACAGTTCCAGATGCAGTACCTGGATAACTTAACGTAATGTTACATTGTTTAGATCAATATGGTAATTAACGTCTTCCTATGTGAAATACAGTACTATATCCATGAAATGTTAGCTCGAATTTGTTCTGACTTTAGATATTGATAAATATAATCGATCATTAACAAGGTGGAGGACGTTATTATAATTCAGATGGAATATAACCATTTTTCGTAATGGGGAAAATTAAACCACAGGTGTCTGACACACTTTACAGTCTTTCAAATTCTCTTGGGAGCTTGTGTTTTTATGTAGGCAGTGGCTTCTTCAGATTACGAGCATTCAGTATCTTTATCTTTAGACCTATGTCTCAGTGTACGAATACGTTTCTGATTTGGCTGTGACTCGCATGACTCGGGTGATGTGTCCATAACAGAGAAAGAAGTTGGGGTTTTTTTTGTAATTATATCAAGGTATATGAGCTTATTCTGCATACTCAGTAATTAAGTATTTTCTTTGCTCTCAGTGATCCAGGGATTTCAATAAGAGCCGGTAACCCACGAAATACCGCCGCTTCGATTGACCAAAATCGCCGCCTCGAATTTTCGTCACTCGCCTCGCGCCTGTGGTGCTCAAATTGATACGCTTCAAATTTCAAATTCACCGCTTCAAATAATTCTTATTGAAATCCCTGGTGATCAGTAATAGACATGTACTTGTTAGCTACCGTGAGTACTGACGTTCCATCGCTCAAGCAGAAGTTGAAGTTTTTGAAAGTTGTGAGAAGATAACAAATATGTACATGTAGTTGCAACTGCTTTTTACTTATTCGCTTTTCCGAATATGTCACAACAAAGAGAAAATTTGAACACAAGATGAAAAGAAAAACCTAACCACATTCATATGCAGAAGCTAACTACGATTCATGTTTGTACGCGGAGACCCAGCTCCACAGTTACGAATGTTCATATCTGGAGCCACTGCCTTTTATGTATTCTCAAAAGTGCAGGCCATGAAGAAATTTTTGCAATTTTCAAATGTCTGTAGTGAGCTGTGCAGGCAGTAAAGTTTGCATGTGGGTGTACATTACTACTGTCCGCGCGGCTAACTTTGGAAACTGGATGTATTGATAATTGTTCAAGTTTGTTCATTTTTGGCCGGATTGCAAAGCAATTCCAGTCTATAGATTGACGATGTCCCTCTGTCCGTCCGTCTGTCCGTCTGCCGTCAACATTTTGGTTAAAATTTCTGGTTGAGGCAAAATCTAAGGATCTATATGTAGTAGAAACTTTATATTATGCATGAAGCTTGTCCATCACAAGACCTTTCAATTTATGCCGTAACATTTGACCTAGTGACCTTGACCTTGACCATGTTAAAGATTTTTGTTAAAGTTTCTGGTTTAAGCAAAATTTATTGAACTGTATGCAGTAGAAACCTTATATTATACATTTAGGTTGCCCATGACGAGACCTTTCAATTTATGCCGTAACATTTGACCTAGTGACCTTGACCTTGGACTTTGACCTAGCTAAAGATTTTGGTTAAAGTTTCTGGATTAAGCAAAATTTAAGGAACTGTATGCAGTAGAAACTTTATATTATACATGTAGGTTGCCCATGACGAGACCTAAATTTATGTTGTAAAATTTGACATTGTGACCTTGACCTTAGACTTTGTCCTAGTGAAAGATTTTGATAAAAGTTTCTGGTTTGAGCAAAATCTAAGGAACTATATGCAGTAGAAACTTTATATTGTTCATGTCAGGTCTTGCTTCTGACAAGACCTCTCAATGTATGCTGTAATATTTGACCTAGTGACCTTGACCCAGTTGGTGACAAAAACTTACTTTGCAATCCGGCCAAACTGTCTTTAGTGGTGTTTTATGTTGAATTACGATAACTAAATTTTTACATCTTTTTCGACTTCAGCCAAAAAAAAGTCTGGAAAATCTGGAGATTCTGAGCCACGGTCAGACTTTTCGGTTAACGGTCACATCCTTATGCAGTGGTTTTTTGTGTCGCCTGCAAAACATAGCGACACCTAGGGATCACTTTATCTGCCCGTCCGTCTGTCTGTCACACTAAGGGTGTCAAAGCCCAGAACATTTAATTGGTAAGTGATAGGGCTTTGATATTTCACATGTGCATTCCTTGTGACAAGACCTATCTACACATACCATATTTTTTGACGTAAACACCTTGACCTAGATATTTGACCTACTTTAAAAAAAATTGATTGGCTATATCTTTTGGTTGGTAATTGATATGACTTTGATATTTCACAAATGTATATCTTTTGACAAGACCTTTCTACACATACTATAATTTTTATGCCCCCGGAATCAAAGATTAGGGGGCATTTAGTTTTTGGCCTGTTCGTCTGTTTGTCTGTCTGTCTGTTTGTCCAAAAAACTTTAATATTGGACATAACTTTTGAATGGGAAGTGATAGGGCTTTCATATTTCACATGTGTATTCCTTGTGACAAGACCTTTCCATTGATACCAAAAATTTTGACCTCGTGGCCTTGACCTTTGACCTACTTTTCAAAAACTTTAACATTGGGCATAAGTTTTGAATGGGTAGTGATTGAGCTTTCATATTTGACATGTGTATTTCTTGTAACAAGACCTTTCCATTGATACCAAAATTTTTGACCTATTGATCTTGACCTTTGACCAACTTTTCAAAAACTTTAACATTGAGCATGACTTTTGAATGGGTAGTGATAGAGCTTTTATATTTGACATGTGTATTCCTTGTGACAAGACCTTTCCATTGATACCAAAATTTTTTACCTTGTGACCTTTACTTTGACCTTTTAACCCAGTGACCCTGACTTTGACCTTTCACATACATGTACTTAACAGAAAATAGTGTTTACATTTACAAAGATGCCACCAGGGGCATTCGTGTTTCACAAACACAGGCTTTATTGTCCCCTGCTTTCGCGAAAGCACGGGGACATTAAAACCGGTTTGTATGTCCGTCCGTCAGTTACAAAAACTTAACCTTGTCCATAATTTTTTAATGGAAACTGATAGGGCTTTGATATTTTACATGTGTATTCGTGGTGAAAAGATCTTTCCATAGATACCAAAATATTTTACCTTGTGATCTTGACCTTGCAGTTTAAAATACTTTTCAAAAACTTTAACCTTGACCATAACTTTTGAACTTAAAGTGATGGGGCTTTCACAAGTGTATTCCTTGTGACAAGACCTTTCTGTTGGTAACAACATTCTGACCTTGTGACCTCGTCCTTGGAGGTTGACCCACATTTAAAAACGTCAACCTCGACCATAAGTTTTGGATGGTAATTTAAATGATAGGACTTTAATATTTCACATGTGCATACGTACAAAACAAAAGTTTGGACCCTTTAACTTTTTCTTGGAGTTTAATCTTTCATATTTAGAATGTTGATAATATATGAGATATATTATTAAAACTTAAGAATTGGGGGGGGGGGGGGGGGGGTCTGTAAACATTTCTTTAAAGACAAACACCCAAAAGCTGGGGACCACAATTCCTTGAATTTGATTTTTATGCCCCCGGAATCAAAGATTCGGGGGCATATCGTTTTTGGCCTGTCCGTCTGTTTGTCTGTCTGTTTGTCCGAAAAACTTTAACATTGGACATAACTTTTGAATAGGAAGTGATAGGGCTTTCATATTTCACATGTGTATTCCTTGTGACAAGACCTTTCCATTGATACCAAAATTTTTGACCTCGTGACCTTGACCTTGACCTTTGACCTCCTTTTCAAAAACTTTAACATTGGGCATAACTTTTTAATGGTTAGTGATAGGGCTTTCATATTTCACATGTGTCTTCCTTGTAACAAGACCTTTCCATTGATACCAAAATTTTTGACCTTGTGACCTTGACCTTGACCTTTGACCTTCTTTTCAAAAACTTTAACATTGGGCATAAATTTTGAATGGTAAGTGATAGGGCTTTCATATTTCACATGTGTATTCCTTGTGACAAGACCTTTCCATTGATACCAAAATTTTTGACCTCATGACCTTGACCTTTGACCTTTTAACCCAGTGACCTCACATACATGTACTTAACAGAAAATAGTGTTCATACTAACAAAGATGCCACCGGGGGCATTCGTGTTTCACAAACACAGGCTTTATTACCTAGTGACCTTGGCCTAGACATTTGACCTTCAAAAATCTAAGATTGGCTATATCTTTTGATTGGTAAGTCATAGGGCTTTGATACTTTACATGTGTATTCCTTCTGACAAGACCTTTCTACACATACCATAATGTTTGACCGTGTGACCTTGAGTTGTGACCTTGACCTAGATTTTTGACCTACTTTTTCAAAAAATCTAAGATTGGCTTTATCTTTTGAGTGGTAACTGATAGGGCTTTAATAATTCACAAGTGTATTCCTTGTGTCAAGACCTTACTACACATACAAAAATTTTGGACCTTGTGACCTTGACTTAGATATTTGACCTACTATTTAAAAAAACTAATATTAGCCATATCTTTTGATTGGTTAGTGATATTGCCTTCATATTTTACATGTGTATTCCTGGTGACAAGACCTTTCTATATATACCATAAGTTTTGACCTCGTGACCTTGACCTGCATATTTGACCTACTTTCAATGAAAAAAAAATTAGCCGCTTCGTAGGCGACACAAGCATTCCTTGGATTGCTATTTTTATTATGATAAAACCTTTCTTGATTCTTTTCGTTTTAAATGTGTGATCATGTGACCTTGATTATGACAGTGACGATAAATTGGCATAATGTTGAACAGTTATGTGCCAATGGATCTGATACTTTTGATACATTATTACTTCATTTCCACACTTTACTGTCAACAGAATTACATTGTTAAAATAGGAAGCAAATACTAAAGTCCTACACCAATTTAAATATGCCCATCATTATAAAAGTCATTTTGGTATGGTGCTGTCAATCCATCCTTCTGTTAGTCGGTTCATTCCCTTACCTTGCAGATGCAATAATGCCAAAATGGTCAGCTTTAATTTTATTGTGGAAATTGCCTATGGCAAGACAAAGAACCCTATTGATTTTGGAGGTGAAAGGTCAAGGTCATTTTGGGCTAAAAATAAGGGTTTTTTTTTTTTATAAAAATCTTTTTCAACATCTACTTTTGGTTGAAATGTATTCCATTCGAAAATATAAATACTTCAAATAGAAATAATAATTGAATGTGTTTTTAAGCCCGTATTTGGTCAGAATCAGAGATGTGGGGGTATATTATAGTTTTTGGCCTGTTTGACTGTTTCGTCGTGGGAAAAACTCTATAAAACTCAATAAAAACTTTTGAATGAACTAGAATTTGACCCTGAGTATGACCTACATTAGAACTGTTTTACTGACAAAGATGTTGACAGGGCATTCAGTTTCACAAACACATTGGTGGTGCCGCCAGGGCCCAGCCCAAGGTTTCAAGTACTACCCTTCCAGAGTCAGTCTGACATAAGTTCCAACAAATGACATCATTTGATTGCTTGCAGTGTGATGTGACAATAAAACTTTTTAAATTACATTTTAGAATTTATGACTGAACTAACAATATTTGTATGAAGTTGTGGAAGGATAAGTCTTTTCACTGTATTTTGAATTTATCTTTTATAGATTATAAGGAAAGACTCCAGTCCAGATGTCCTGGTAGTTAAGATCTTGAATATGTACAGATGTTCATGGAAATAAGGAGTACCCTACCTCCGACTTCAATGACATGTTTTGCGTAAGTATCCACATGTAAAGAACTACAATGAACACATTTTCATTGCAGGGTTCTTTTTAATTTTTTTTGGGGGGGGGGGGCTGGGGAGAGGTGACTGTCCCTGTCCCATTTGGGAAAATTTGCAAAATTTTTCTGAAATTGGGAAAATTTTTATACAAATTCTCACCACAGTATAACCCTAAAGTGTCATTTATTATCCCCTTGCAACTCTGTTGCATCGCTGCCGTACTTCTATGGGTGTGTTGGTGGGTGCATGTGTCCGGATTTTCTTGTGAACAGCATAGAACCAAAAGGAATAATCATAGAAACATCAAACCTACCACAAATGTTCCCAATGGGGAGAAGATGGACCCTATTAATTTTCAAGGTCAATGGTCGAAAGTAAAGGTCACAGTGGACTTAGGCTTAAAATCCTTCTGAACAGCAGAGAAGCCAAAGGAATAATCATGGAAACATCAAACCTTCCACGAATGTTCCCCATGGGGAGAGGATGAACCCTATTGATTTTCAAGGTCAAAGGTCAAGGTAACAGTGGACTTAGGCTTAAAATCCTTGTGAACAGTATAGAAGCCAAAGGAATCGTCATAGAAACATCAAACCTTCCACAAATGTTCACCTTAGAGAGATTGATTTTCAAGGGTCAAAGGTCAAGGTCACAGTGGACTTCAGTTTAAGATTATTTTGCTGATTGCGAAGAAGGTGCAATTGCAAGGTGATCCAACGCTTGCGTTGCCTTTATTATTGATTTTTAAGGTCAAAGGTCAAGGTAACAGTGGACTTAGGCTTAAAATCCTTGAGGACAGCGTAGAAGCCAAAGAAATCATCATGGAAACATCAAACCTACCACAAATGTTCCCCATGGGAAGAGGATGAACCCTATTGATTTTCAAGGTCAAAAGTCAAGGTCACAGTGGACTTAGGCTTAAAATCCGTGTGAACAGTATAGAAGCCAAAGGAATCGTCATAGAAACATCAAACTTTCCACAAATGTTCACCTTAGAGAGATTGATTTTCAAGGGTCAAAGGTCAAGGTCACAGTGGACTTAATTTTAAGATTATTTTGCTGATTGCAAAGAAGATGCAATTGCGAGGGGATCCAACGCGTACGTTGCCTTTATTACATTTGTAACACTGCTTATCCATTGATTTGCTTGAACTGAGGAATGAATAAAAAACTTAAAGATGCACTTAGAAATAGGATCTTTTGTGCTGACTTCAAAGATTTGAGTCTTGTTTTCTCGGGTGATTTTTTCATAATTCCTCTTTGGGAATTTAAGAGTGAGTTTTTGGGATAAAAAGAAGATACTCGGCCGCAAAACAAGGGAAAAAACCACTGCATTGGCTTTTGTTTCTCCCTCCTTTGCGAAAGTGCGGAGATATTGAAACTGGTTTGACCATCCATCTGTCAGTCACAAAAAATTTAACCTTGGTCACAGCTTTTGATTTGTAAGTGATATGGATTTATATTTCACATGTGCATTCCTTGTGACAAGACCTTTCCATTGATTCTATAAGTTTTGACCTTTTGACCTTGACCTTGGAGTTAAAGGCACTTAAAAAAATTAAACTTGGGCATAACTTTTGAATGATAAGATTTTCCATGTTGAATACCAGAGCCTCAGGCAACTACATGTAGAATGATATTCCAATAATTTGGGTTGCCTATTGTGACGTCACTTCTAAAGATTGAAAGTAGGGTGCATTAACCAAGATTCGAACACTTCTGATTCTGTGACAATGTTTGTGCGAATAAAGGATGTCTAATATATAGCAAGACAGTGCCAAGACTGTAAATATAAGTAATGACTGTCTTACTTTTGGCGTTCATGGGTGTATCATTCTGGTTGGCACACATGCAAATTTTCCGACAATCGCTTCACAATTCAGTGAATTCGAATGTGACCAATCAGAACTATACTTGTATATATACATAAAGACCAAAAGTAAGACAGTCATTTTAGCTCACCTGGGTGAAGCTTAAGTGAGCTATTGTGATAACAGGCCGTCTGTCGTCCAGCGTAAAATTTTTACATTTTGACATCTCAGAAACTGAAGCACATAATTTCTTTAAACCTTATAGGAAGCAAATACTCAAGGGCTTCCTTCAAACTGTCCAATAACATTGTTTGCAACTCAGGTGAGTGATTTGGCCCACTTCTGCCTCTTTTTAAAATAAATTTTCTAAAATAAAGTACACTTAACTCATAAACAATACAGTTGCTGTAATATTGTAAACATGTTATTGTGCTAAAAAGAGTTTCATTGTTTCATTGGTTTAACTGTTACAGAAGAATGACAGACTACATACCCTGGCTGAGATTATTGTGTACAGAAATGATTGGTTTCCAAAGCCACTGTTCGGAACACAATATTTTGATAGGCAATCTAAAGGTGGTGTCCCAGCGTCCAACAACAAGTGCAATTTTAACTTTTGTTGAACCAGTAGTTGATATGGACAGGTAAAATGTGAAACTTTTTTTATTTATTTTAAATGTTTACATAACTTATTATCCCCTGGTGCTGTTATATACAATCGCTGCAGTGTGTCCATGCCTTTTTGATAATTCATGAAGCTTTTTTAAATCAAGCTAATATAGAGAAAAATAAACTTTCTATTGTGAGCTCTGTTGTCTGCTGACTGTAATTGGAATTTTTGACTGTATGTCAAGGTTCAAAGTTAATTTCAGACTGTATGGCATGGTTCAAAGTTATTTTCTGACTTTCTGTCAAGGTTCAAGGTTAACTGTATGTCAAGGTTCATAGATAATTTCTGATTGTATGTCATGGTTCAAGGTTAACTTTATGTCAAGGTTCAAAGATTATTTCTAACTGTATGTCATGGTTCAAAGTTAACTGCATGTCAAGGTTCAAAGGAAATTTCTAACTGTAGGTCAAGGTTCAAAGTTAATTTCAGGCTGTAGGGCATGGTTCAAAGTTAATTTCTAACAGTATGTCAAGGTTCAAGATTAACTGTACGTCAAAGTTCAAAGATAATTTCTTATTGTATGTCATGGTTCAAGATTAACTGTATGTCAAGGTTCAAAGATAATTTCTGATTGTATGTCATGGTTCAAGGTTAACTTAATGTCATGGTTCAAAGATAATTTCTGACTGTATGTCATGGTTCAAGGTAAACTGTATGTCAAGGTTCAAAGTTAAATGTATGTCAAGGTTCAAAGTTTACTGTATGTCAAGGTTCAAAGTTAATTTCTGACTGTAGGTCAAGGTTCAAAGTGAATTTCTGACTGTATGTCAAGGTTCAAAGTTAATTTCTGACTGTAAGTCAAGGTTCAAAGTTAACTATATGTCAAGGTTCAAAGATAATTTCTAACTGTATGTCAAGGATCAAAGTTAACTGTATGTCAAGGTTCAAAGATAATTTCTAACTGTATGTCAAGGTTCAAAATTAACTGTATGTCAAGGTTCAAAGGGAATTTCTAACTGTAGGTCAAGGTTCAAATTTAATATCTGACTGTTTGTCAAGGTTCAAAGTTAATTTCTGACTGTATGTCAAGGTTCAAAGTTAACTGTTTATCACGCCTCAGACAAAAATGTTGGAATCTGATTGGTCAGATCATGGTCACATGACGCCGTGAAAAAAGTCGTATCAGGCTTGTAAATCCGTATTGGGCGAGTAGTTTATTATGACGTCGTGAATTGTATGATACAGAGACCCCCACGCATACAGTTAGAGGTCTTCGACGTGATAAATTCGCTACACGGTTAGTTAGTGACCTGATACGGAAAAATACATGGTGTGAAAAGAAAACCCGTATCGGACTCGGCTTTCGCCTCGCCCGATACGGGTTTTCTTTTCACACCATGTATTTTTCCGTATCAGGTCACTAACTAACCGTGTAACTAATAATGTCAAGGTTCAAAGGGAATTTCTATCTGTAGGTCAAGGTTCAAAGGGAATTTCTGACTGCTTGTCAAGGTTCAAAGTTAATTTCTGACTATGTCAAGGTTCAAAGTTACTGGTCAGTTTTGTAGGGGAACTGCATCCTTGACTAACACTACAGTGGGGATATTTGTCCCTCATCATATTTAGGGCAGTTCTATTGTTGACAAACTCAATGAGACAAATGTTTACAGTATTTGAATTAGATTGAAATGAAATAACCAGACTGAGTCTAAGTGCTATATATTTCTTACCTATGTTTATTTTTATTATCTCTACATTTCAGATGCCATTCAACTTGCTTCAATATGGAATCTACTTAGTTCAAAATGTAATGGAAATGGACACTATATAGACTTCAATTTTATACTCTAATTTTATCTTTGTTGAATGTATAATTATTGACACTTCTACAGAATTTTAATTTATATATTTATAAAAGTATTTTAATTTCACTTTTAAGTATTCAATTGTAAGATAATCAAAGTAATGAATAGTTAAAACATTATCTGTTATTGAGGATGAAATCATGAATAAACTTTTTGGTAATAATTAAGACATGCATCCTTTTCAACTCATTCTTTTCAACTAGATAGGAATTTCATGAAATGCAAATGTTTGCAAAAGGAAAGATCACAGAATACAGAGATGATACAACAGACTCATAAGAAATGATGCTAAACTAATAAGCCTTAATCTGTCGTAAAACATATGTTCAAAGCCAAGATTGCCTTATATTGTGTGTGAACAGAACCCAGATGTTCATTTCTTAAATAAACTTTGTTTCTTAAGATATTTCAGAAGATACATTAAGGAAACAAAAAAGTTGGTACAACATGCAAGGACCTTGAGTTTCGTACACAAAAAAAAAATTCCAATGGAGAAATACATATATGATAAAGAGCCTTGGATTCTAATTACTTGCATTCATTTGGAAAGACCATGTGTTTAAATGAACGTACCTTTTTATATGATGACCTAAACGTATAATAAATGTACGTTTTACTCTTCATGTTATGACCCAAACGTATAACGAACATATGGTTAACGTACGTTTAACGTGAATATTGAAACGTACGTGAAACGTATCGGGCCCTTTTTACGTTGAACGTACGTTTGTGAACTCAAGGTAAACGTGCATTTAACGTATGATAATCATACGTTGCATTTTTTCCAGTGTAGAGCACCAAATTGAGCATCAACGGACCCCTAACAAGCTAGAGGTGGGACCAGGTGTCCTTTCTACCCCGTTATATCGCCACCTTTTGTTTCAGAATTTAGTGGTATAACGGGTTTGGCGGTATATCGAGGTTTAATGATGATGTCAATTAAATCGGTGACTGTGTGCATCAGCATACATGTTGAAAAGCGATGATGTAAACATACGTCCGTCGGTGGTATTATAAATGAAATATTCAAATGGTAAAAATACGCAAATGTGTTCGTTGAACCCCTATCTAATATCCATACGTATTTACAACTTCATTTTTGTTTTTATAGCCTAAAAATTTAAAGAGTACGTTTGACTTTATAATTGTCATTTTCGTCCTCGTGATCCACAACTCGCCGTTGTCTTTAAATAGTATGAACGGCGCATTAGCGATGGCGGTACATTCGTGAACATGGATTGAAATGATTAGATAAAATCGGCAATGACGCTGAAGAGGAAGATCAACAATTTGATTCTCTGTTACTCTTTACTTTTACCCTTAACATCCCGCTGTGAAGGCGCATATCGCCATCTATAAGTGTACATTTAGGCCGAGCAGTCAAATCTATACGTGAAAATCAAAACTCATTGGAATAATTATCTTACATGAGACAATGTCTATCAAAACATCAATTAAGGCATTAAGGGTATAATAACAATATCATCGAAGAGCTACAGATTATGTACTTCCATATCTTACAGATTTTTTAGATATATGATATTTTTTAATGTTTCATTCTGCTCGCTATGAAAATGTATTAGCCCGAACATTGCCGAAGTCGTGCGTCTTCGACCAACTTCGTGGTATTTAACTTTTTTTTTCTTATCAAAACAACCGGAAGTAGAGTATTATACCCCTAATGCCTTAATTTGTATTAGAGAACGCCAAAATACCTGAATACTTACCTTGTTTGGCGGTATTAATCTGGGGATTAACGGTTATTAATACTTTTACATAGGTGGCGGATGGCGGTATGCGGGTTAAGCGTGATAACGGGGGATTTATAAAGGGGGAATGATGTTCTTCACAAAATCATGGCGGTATGCGAGTTTGGCGTTATAACGGGGGAGGGGGTTATAACGGGGGAGGAGTGTACTTATCAATTATTCAGTCTCAAAGTCGAGAAGGCAATGCAAAATAATGAGAATTCCCATGGGAACGGTTGCGAACATCTGATTGAACAATATTTCGAAGTGAGACGACCAGGTGCCCGTGGAGAGTCAGCGTATCAGTGATTGCATGCAACACCTGTCGCAACTGTGACATCCATGGAAACATGTCAAATTCGGTGATTGTCTCGATGTATATATAGGTGTACATATCAGGTTATTATTTCTTGCTTGGTCATGATGACGGCCATCAATCACAATCCAGAATGTCACTGATCATTCTGGAAATGGGAATTTGATATGCTTTTATAATATCCCCGTTGCGACCGAAAAACATCCTCAATGATGATTTCAGCCGTTGTGTAATGTAACCCTGAACAAGTAGCTTACTTGCAAGCCTTCTGGCTCTGATGATGAAATCTCCATATGTAGAAGTGAAAGTCAGATAATTTCTCTGACAATCTAACGGATACCCCGATCAACAAGCAGATACAATTATAGATAGATAAACACGAACTCAAGCTCTCCACGACTTCGATCATGACGTAATTGACAAGAGGTAAAAGTGGCAAACCCAGGAATCGGACCTTGTAGTTGTCTTTTTTGCAGACGCAATCTGAAGTTTGTAAAACACACAAGAGGTATGATCAAATGACTAGTATGTTCCAATTACCTTTGTATACAGACATACTACAGCATTATTGTACGTATGATCTAGAATTGCTATTGTTGAGTGTTTTTATGCACATATTGCTCTATACCTAAATTTGCTATTTCAATCTAGCAATTTGCATTATTGAGAGAAAAATAGAATCTCCAACAGAATTTTATCGCCTTCTCGTACTAGAGATATATATCCCACCAACCCTGCTACGTCTTTCGGTACGTTTGTGGACATAATAATTTTCACCCTCTTTGGCCATATTACATTGTTTAGTCTTAGGATCACTGACGAGGGTTGAGTACCCAAAACGTGCATGTCTGGTCCATGCTGCTAATTTTTCTGTTTATACATGATGCTATTGAATTTGATGACGTTTAACATATAGGATAGTCATAACTGTACTGAAATTCTTCGAGACAATTTCTTTAAAACACGTTGAATCTGAAATATGTCATCCAATCAGATTTACTTTAAAAAGGGAACACCTTTGTTGTCAGAGTGGCATAAACCAAACAGGTACGAAATAAAACGTAAATTTGAATCAAGTCATTCTCTAAGGTTTTGTTAAATTCTACTCAGCAGTAGCAAAGTAGCCACAAGAAGAACATTTGTGTAAATGAGAAATTTAGAGACGAATAGAGAATGGCGGGGTTTCTCAGAATATGACAATATCTCGAGCTCACATTAGAGTTTGGCTGAAGTGAGCTTTAAATGCAGTGTTTCGACGTAATATATCAGCATAGCATTGCCGTTATTGATGACATATAAGATGATAGGAGAATATGAAGCAATGCTTTATTTTTATAACATCATAAAGAAAAAATTTGTTGATAAATTTCATCGAAGTAAAATTAAAAATGAGTTGTTACATCGTATGTAACATTTCCTTTTCTATTTTAAATGACCTTCGGAAAATCAGTCACATCTATATCACTGTCAACAACTATTGTCTCGGGATCAGTTGTGTCGACTTTAAACCCATTCGTCTGTGAGGCCTTTCCATTATCAAAACATCCGACGCTCCATCCAAATAAACCTCCAAGTGAACAAGCAAACCCTGTAACGAGAAAAAATAACACAAAGGTGATTTAAATTTATTCCAGCTTTTTCCATACATTAATTTTGTCCTTCCACAAAATTTTGAAATTCTGAGGCGTTTTCAGGATATTCGGTATATATAGATTCGATGTCCGTTATCCTGATACTCTTACTATTCAAGCTGATAATGCATAGTCCTGAAAATTCCATTAATTATGCATGTATATATAGCTACAAGTCATTCATACCAAATTTCTTGAATGATAAATTAATCCCGTCTACAATTCTACTCTTACTTCTCAAAAGGTGATAGATTACTTTGTCCTACAGTACGGAAGATCGCATATACATCTAACAAAAGTCATACGGATGTTTTCGCGCACTTTCTGATTGTTCTCAGTTGTCTTGACGTCATCAATTTACTTTGGCACATAGGTTGCCCATGTTTTGAACAATGGTTTAGGTACAAAAATGTAGGTGCCTGAATGCAAACAGAACGGGCATGCTGCGCGCGCTGTAGTTGCGATCTTGCGTATTGTATATAGTCCATATATTTTAAGTTAAACATTGTTCTTTACGTTTTCAATATTTACCTGCCACCATAAATGACTCTTCATATGTCCAGCCTGCCTCTACTAGCCATCCTATTAAGAAGTATTGTTTAAATATAAATTAAAGTTTGAGGGAGTAACCCCATTATTTTCATTGAAGGGGGAAGGGGTCAGGAAGACCTCTGCCAGACGGATTTTTATTTTCAGAATTATAAGAGCCGGAATTATTTTTTCGTCGGCGCTTCGGGCTTGATTATTATTTTTTTCATCAATTTCCAATAATGAAAATTACTCAAAAAGTTTAAATCATTTCTCAAACATAATATTATTAACTATCAAACAATGAGTGAGATCAGGCAGGTATCAAGGAAGAGGAAGAGTATAAAAGGCATCTCTTGTCAGCAGAGCACTAAAATTAAATTTCGTTCCTTTGAATATATAATTCATATTTGTACTCAGTTTATGACACGAAAAGGTGTTTATGTTTCAAATACCCCAAAGATAAACCAGGCATGTGGAAAGGTCGGAAGACGGGAGGGGGGGGGGATTCCATGATCAGAATGTTATTAGCCGGCCCTTATTTCGGGCAGGAATTTTTTTATTCTAAACTCTTCATCCGTAAAATATTTTGGCAAGGTATTCCCCCTCTCAATAAAAATCAAATGGTTGCAACCTAAGGATAATAAATGAGTGAATGTGATCTCTAAACGGAAACACACATTGATGAAAATCACAAAGAATGTACATAAGTCTTAGAAATCTACATACTCTGCCTCAAAGCCTCTGGTCATTGGCGTAAGCAAATCGTTCATTATCATTTACTCTGAGTTCGTATCTCTAAAATATACTATGGCAAGAATCAGTCCTGAAAATTTTCAATTTAAATTGAATAAACGAATTTTGCTTAATTGTTAATCTTTTCTTTCGTTAGATCAAATCTTCAGCATGAAGCTTTTTGTTTATAAAACAAACATTGAATAAGATGCAAAGAACGGCACAGTGTTGCAGGTATAAAGAATTCATGAATGATGTATTAACGTACCTCAAACAATACTTTGCTTATAAGTCTAGATACGATTACCTTCGATTTCATGCACACATTCATATCATACGGAAGCGTATAAGTGCCAATTATATATTTTTTATTTTCTGATTTTCCGACTTTTAATCTTGGAATTTCCAACTTTAAAGTCGGAATTTCCAACTTTAAAGTCGGAATTTCCAACTTTAATCTTGGAATTTCCAACTTTAATCTTGGAATTTCCAACTTTAAAGACGGAATTTCCAACTTTAATCTTGGAATTTCCAACTTTAATCTTGGAATTTCCAACTTTAATCTTGGAATTTCCAACTTTAAAGTCGGAATTTCCAACTTTAATCTTGGAATTTCCAACTTTAATCATGGAATTTCCAACTTTAAAGTCGGAATTTCCAACTTTAATCTTGGAATTTCCAACTTTAATCTTGGAATTTCCAACTTTAATCTTGGAATTTCCAACTTTAATCTTGGAATTTCCAACTTAAAAGTCGGAATTTCCAACTTTAATCTTGGAATTTCCAACTTAAATCTTGGAATTTCCAACTTTAAATCGGAATTTCCAACTTTAATCTTGGAATTTCCAACTTTAAAGTCGGAATTTCCAACTTTCAAAGTCGGAATTTCCAACTTTAATTCTGGTTATTCCAACTTTTTTTCAATACAATTCCCTTTATTGTTAATAGTTAACTTTATATACCTTTTATGCCCCTGGTCTTTAGACCAAGGGGGCATATTGCGTTGGATTCGTCCTTTTGTCATTCCGTCCGTCCGTCAGTCTTTCCCCCTTTCAATGAAAGGGCATAGAATTTTAAAAAGAGATTATATGGCTTTCAGATTTTGCATGTGTAAACATCTTGAGAGGACCCATCTTTCGGTACTAATTTTTGGAGCTTTTGACCTTGTTCTTGATCTTTGATATACTTTTTCCTATTTTTTTGTAAAAAACATTTGAAAAATCATTAAAAAATTTATTTCTCCGTGATTTGCCCTCAAATTTTGTACAGCTCAAGTGATGCATATGATATGTTGTATATATAACGGGTTTTTAGAAGTTTGGTCATGCTTTTGAGACGAAAGGAAAGGGGATGCAAACTGATAAGTTTAAAAGTTGGCTAAATCTCTTGTACCATTAGTGGTACATCTGACATATTTCACATGTAGATAACTTATGACAAGATCATTCACCTTAGACCATGATCTTTGACAGTGTGACATTAGACCCTGAAATTTGATCTTCTTTTCTCACATTTTAAACTTGGTATAACTTTGGAATAGTAAATGATAGGGCCTTTGTATTTCATATATGCATTCATTTTGGAATATCATTGCTGTAAGTATCAAAAGTTGGGTCCGTGTAAACTGCGAAACGAAACAAAAACGAGAAACGAAACGAAACGAAACGAAACAAATCGAAACGAAACGAAACAGATCGAAATGAAACTAAACAGATCGAAACGACACGAAACAAAACGAAACGGAGCAGATCGAAACGAAACGAAACAAAACATAAAACTTAAAGAATATGAGAAAAAGAGGAAAAATCGCCAAGAACGAATATTTGAAGACGAGATCAGCTCTACATTTGTAACTAGTGTCGAGAAGGTTTCTTGAAAAAGTCGAAGTTGACAATTAGAAATAGTAAATGTCAAATGCCATTCATGTATTTAAGAGGAATAAAGGGGAGGGGAAAGAAAACCATGCTATGACACCGTAATGAGATCATAAAACTGGAGGGGGCACATTTCAGGAAAAAAATCTTATCCTTTTTCAAACGAAATGTGCCCCCCCCCCGTATTTGTTCAGATTTGTCTGATAAAGTTTTCAAATACACATAACGGAAGAGTTCCATTTCCTCTGTATTAGACTCCTCCCTGCTAAATAATACATGTAATTTTTTTTCGCCTATGACGAGGTTATTCATCCCGTTCACTCTCCTTTCATCCTTTAAAATGCAACTGTGCTATATACCGTATAGTATATATTATGTTTTAATCGTCAACTTTGATCCATTAAAATCCCTCCAGCCACAAGAACTAATGGCTGAAGGCAATAACATAATATTATGCAGATATTGATATCCTTGCTAGTTCTCTGGATTAAAATCAGTTTTTCTCAAGTTCTTTAAGATTTATGTTTTGTTTCGATTCGTTTCGATCTGTTTCGTTTCGTTTTATTTCGTTTCGTTTCGATCTGTTTCGTTTCGTTTCGATTTGTTTCGTTTCGTTTCGTTTTTGTTTCGTTTCGCACTTTACAGGGACCCTCAAAAGTTTGACCTTGTGACTTTGACTTATGATTTTGACCTTCTGTTTTGATAACAGGTTAAATATACAAATGTATTCTCAAAGCTGCCACCGGGGACATTTGTATGTTTCACAATTAAACAGAGCTTGTATTTACGTTTATAGATCTCAACAGTCTAGACTACGTTGGATTGTCAATGCCAGTGAACTAAATTGGGGGGGGGGGGTGGTATTGTATTCTCGGAATGTCGTATTAAACTTAATTAAACTCGTGTAATATGTTAACAATATACTTAATTTAACTAACACATGTATGCATAGAACGATCTCTCTCTCTCTTGTAGATGTTCGAGACATATATACTATTTTGTATCTGGAAAAAAAAATATTTCAGCAGTACATGCATCTTGCTACGTTAAATATAATACAAGACAACATTTCAAGGGACTTGGTATTTTTGGAGACTTCAAATTTATATTCAGAAGAGGGGATGTTTGCATACAATGCATATGGTTTTAGATGTACTTTACTTTTTAACCCCCCCCCCCACACACACAAAAAAAGAAATTAAAATCTTTATTCTAAAATCAAATTAAACTTTAACAACTTATATAACAAATTATCATAATGTCTCAGATTCCATGATTTCCATTGCATAACATTCATTATTCTGGTCGCATTATGAGAGCACGATCTCCTACGCATGCGTCCGGGGACTCCGATTTCAGTTCCGCTTTTCTTCACTTTGAATTTATAATCAAAAATTTATTTCAAGGTAAAATCATATGAATAAACGATCATTTAGTTAACCACTGAAAATGTTTTCTTACAGACTTGAGAATCGGGATCGAACGTTCCTCCGGACATAGGTTACAAAATACAGTTTTTTTTTTTTCATGACGTCCACCGTTGACGCGCAGTCTAAACCCAGCGTCATATAATACTCTCATAAAATATAAACCTAACAAAGTATGTACATGGTGAAAAGAATTAGTCTAACACTTTATCATGCTTACACAAGATTATACCTATAACTTAGAATAAGAATTAGAAATGTGCTCGCCAAGGGGAAAATAGTAGAAATTTGGCAAATTCTATAGCGGAAACGACATCGTTTCGTAATTGTTTGGGGAATAAATTTTATATGAAATAAAGAGTGCATCTATATCAACAAAATATATAAGTGAATTAGATAGACTCCTTTAATGAGCGCCAGCTCATTGCCAATGAAAACGCGTTTCAAAAAATGAAAATTTCCCATTATCTTGCAAATTTCTTACAGATTTTTATACCTTATAATTTGCCATGGTTTTAGTTTTCATGCATACAGTATGAAGATTAAAGCCCCCTCCACACTTCAACTCCACAAAAGATATATCCGTGGCGAGTCGGGACGCAAAATGTTCGATGAACCATGGACCTACAACTCCAGTACGGAATGCTACGGGTTGATACATGTACGAATCGAGTACGGATAGCTAAGGATTGCTATGGATATCGTCCTGACATTGCCACGACATGCGTACGGATAGATACGGATTGCTACGACACGCGTACGGATAGATACGGATAGGTACGGATTGCTACGGATTACCACGACTCGAGTACGGATAGCCACGATTCGCACAAGGATAGCTACGAATTCAGTACGGATTGGTAGGACATGGGCGGATCCAGGATTTTTTTTTTTATCAGGGGGATCCTAAATTCAGAATTTCTTGAAGAGCAAATAAATAAATAAATAAGAATAATAAATAAATAAAAGAAAAAACATAAATGAATAAAGTCCTTGATTAACGTAAGTCAGTTCTGTTTCTTATTATAAATAAAACAGATAACTGGCGAACAGCTTAAAATCTTGAAGGAGCTGTTAAGATAAGGCGTAGAATCTGCCCTGAAAAGTCGAAATTTCAAAATGCAAAAATTGAGAATCTTTTTCGGTTGAAATTTGAAGTAACTTGGTCTGCAAATGAATCTGCTTTCAGATGGGATAATTTATGCAAAATAAGACCGATATTTGGGTCAAAATAAGCGTTTTTTACACAGAAATCAATGGAAAACGAAAAAGTTTTATACAACATCGTCCCCCCTCGCTTTACAATGCCACTTTCACCAAAGGTGTATATCAATAAAACACATTTTCTGGCCAAGTGGGGTTCTGAAGCGAGGGGGGGAACAATGTCCCACAGGCGAAAAACGAAAAAAGGGGGGATGGCTGACTATTTTTAAATTTGCCTCTAGAGCGTTAAAGTACGTAATATTGTCGTCTTTTTCATTTTAATTCACGGAACAATCTATTCAGAGTGTGTTCCGATCAAATACTTAACCGTTTGGAAGGAAATAAACGAGAAAGTTGTCTATTTCTACACCGTGTGTATTTCGCGCCAGAAAGCTACATAAATGGCTGAGAAGAACGAAATAAAACCGTTTTTCAGTTTCCGGATTGCAGAATTTGCCGATTATATTGATATAATAACCTCAAAGTTAATTTTTCTTATCCAATTTTAACATTAAAAGGTAACAGAAGCATAATAAACGTAAAAATGTTTAAAATAATGCATTTTTGTGCATTTTCGAGCGAAATTCAACGTTTTCCGTCATCTGTACCCCTACTTCGATCTTCAACCCGTAATTATTTATAACATCTTTCATCGAATTTATTTAAATAAAACACCTACTAGGAATCTTATAATACTTTATATTTTCATCCTGACCAACTTTTATCTAAATTGGAAGGACAGCTCCCGAGAAATAATCGAGTGATTTCAGGGCTAAATCCGGCCCTTATCGTAACAGCTCCTTTTCACATTATAGTACATGCACTTACTTACATATGTAATGCTTGTCCGTTCTAATGTGTGAATACAACAAATGGCGAGCGATAGCGAGTGAGCCAATTTTTTTTTTCAGAATTGGAATGAAATCCTCTATTCGTGTCTTTTTCAGTTTCCCTTGGTTATTGACCTAGGTGTATGTAAGAAAGCGCAGCATCATTTATAGAATAACTAGCTTCTAACGTTATGTTTGCGGACGGTAAACGCTGATTTTACGGTTACAAACTGAGTTTTTCTAGCGTAGCCAGTAAAACGGATGTTGCACCGTAAAAAAAATGTATATTCATATATTTTTTTAACTATGCTTCGAAAATTCCAACGGAAAGGGGGGGGGGTGTCCGGATCCCCAACCCCTCTGGATCCGCGCTTGTAGGAATGGCTTGAATTCCTGTGTACTTTTAAACAATAATTATTTACTAAAACACCCAATGTTTTCAAATTGATACAGTGTCAATTGTTTAATAGAAGTGTTCAGGTTTTATATCTATTAACTCATATATTGACCGAAAAACGCATAGAGTACTGATAGATTTGAAGTTAATATAAGACAAAATCCGTGGCTATCCGTATAGTAATCCGTAGGTCAGTCGTATCAATCCGTAGGTGAGTCGTAGCAATCCGTAGGAGCGTCGTATGGCTAATTTTATCGCAAAAAATAGTCCCGGATTGCTACGGATGCGCTACGGGTTGCTACGACTCCCCTACGGATAGCTACGACACTACTACGGATTGCCTAGACACCCTACGACAAAATTATCCATAGTAGAGCCACGGAACATTTGTAACATGTTCAAAAAATTCCGTCTCATCCCAGATAGCTACGGATTGCCAAGAATAGCTACGACTTGCCACGACGATCGAGCCACGGATTCCCACGGATAGATACGGATTAAATTAGGTTAGAGATTATGCGAAGCTGTTTATTGAAACCAGAATTTCGATTCCCCCGAATTAACTCCGATAAACCACGACTAACTCCGACTTCAAATAAGACTTTGCCCAACTTTTCCGGTCAACGCCGACTATCGCTGCCGTGCGTCAGGGCGTGTGTGGGTGTGGGTGCGTGTGTCCAAATTTTCTTGTGAACAGCATAGAAGACAAAGTAAACATCAGAGAAATATCAAACCTTTCATAGATGTTTCCAATGGAAAGAGAATAAACCCTGTTGATTTTGAAGGTCAGGGGTCAAAGTTCAAGGTCAAAGTGGACTTCGCGTGGACCTTGTGAACAGCATAGACGCCAAAGAAATTATCATAGAAACATCAAAGCATTCACAAATGTTCTGCATGGGGAGATAAGAAACCTATTTATTTTCAAGATCAAGGGTCAAAGGTCAAAGGCTTAAGCTTAAAATATTTGTGAACAGAATAGATTGCATAGTAATCATCAAGAGACCACCTTTCACAAATGGTCCCTCAGGGATGAACCCTAATATTTTTTAAGGTCAAGGGTCAAAGGTCGAAGTGGCAGTAAACTTTATTTTAGAATCTAGACATACTTTCATTGTGCATAAGAGATGCTTATGGATAGCAGATGATGCTTTTACGAGATATTGAAAAAAAAAAAAAAAAAAAAAAAAAAAAAAAAAAAAAAACTACCGAAGATAATGTTTTAACACATCCGTTCTAATTTCTTTTGTCCGTTCATCACATTTCATGAGTGACTACTCGAAATGTTTTTTTTTTAATTTAACACTTATCAAATAGGTAGAAGAAAATGGAATGGGGACTTAATGCTATTACATGTATTCTATTTCAGGGGTTGTCCCCTTCCTGAAAAAAGTGCTATTTTCTGCACAGCAAATTACAAAGTCTTTAGTACTATCGTTTGATTACCTACGGTCCCGCATAGAATTAGTAATCACTGTGTCTGTCCGTCCGTTCGTCTGCCTCTAACATTAATCAGATAAAAGGGCCCGCCAAATGGCAGTTGCCCTAAAGGAATAACTATTTGTCTGTCTGTCGGTCAGTCTGTCGGTCGGTCGGTCTGGCTGGCTGGCTGGCTGGCTGACTGTCTATCCCTGTTTTCCTGTCCGTCAAAAAATATAAATGGCAATAACTTTTTCACCATAAGATATATGACTCAATTTTGACTCCTGTACTGTTCGGGTGGCGTCAATTTTTTTACCATTTGACATTGACAATAACCTTTTGACCTACATATGAAAAACTTTAACTTTGACCTTAACTACATCACCATAAGAGATAGGGCTCTCATATTTGGTATGGGTGTTCTCTTGGTACTATTTTATTTTTACCTTTCGATCCTGACCATTGACCTACATTTAAAAAAAAAACTTTAGCGAAGACCATTCGCAGTTTTTGCAAGTGTATTCCTTGTAAAGCCATAGTAAAACTTGTTTTACATCGGGCGGGTACCTTTTTGCTCAGACAAAAAAAAAACCAAAACCAAAACCCCAAAAAAAAAACCAAAACAAAACACACACACACACATCTTCACAAACATGCATTTTTTGGGTTAAAATGAGTAAATGATATTTGATTACATGAAATGCCTATTCCACCTTTAATTTTAGGAGATAATAGTGATTTTTATTAAAAAATTTAAAGGGTACCTTATATTAATTATCGAAAAAGTTCAGGACTTAAAACAGAATATTAAATCACTATGGCCTGACAAGCTTTTCTGTTCGTACTAACATTTCTTATCGCATGACCTTGACATTGACCTTGGACTATATTCAAAAATTTTAACATATGTATTTTCCTTGTGACAAGATCTTTCTCGTACAAATGTACATATAGTATCAAAATTTTAACACTGTTGTCTTGACTGTGACCTTCCCGAAATTAGCTATTGGCCATTACTGCTGTAACATAAGAAACGTGACTCCTACGCGTAACGTAAATGGATCTGTCGGAAGATTGGCAGCTTACGTTAGAGTTGCACTTGTTGATATTTTTTTCCAATAGATCTTTTAATATCTATCTTTTATAATTGGATGAATTTAAATGTCATAGCATGTACATTTGCCGATTTGGGCTGGCTATTTTTATATTGTTTTCAGATAAAATCTTGAGCGGTCGTTATCTATCTGTAAGATCTGAAGTGTCAATACACAAACACGTTGAATGGTTGTAATGGACAATAAATGCGGACTAGTCATATAATGTATTTCACCGCCAAAATAAACATTCAAGAACGTTCAAATCCTACTCAATTGTACTTCTAATAGAAAACACTATAATTATCAATCAATGACATTGTACACTTAGTATAAAAGCATTGACCACATAGTAAAACCTCTGAAAAAAAGTTGGAAATTCCAAGATTAAAGTTGGAAATTCCAAGATTAAAGTTGGAAATACCAAGATTAAAGTTGGAAATTCCAAGATTAAAGTTGGAAATTCCAAGATTAAAGTTGGAAATACCAAGATTAAAGTTGGAAATTCCAAGATTAAAGTTGGAAATACCAAGATTAAAGTTGGAAATTCCAAGATTAAAGTTGGAAATTCCGACTTTAAAGTTGGAAATTCCGACTTTAAAGTTGGAAATTCCGACTTTAAAGTTGGAAATTCCAAGATTAAAGTTGGAAATTCCAAGATTAAAGTTGGAAATACCAAGATTAAAGTTGGAAATTCCAAGATTAAAGTTGGAAATTCCAAGATTAAAGTTGGAAATTCCAAGATTAAAGTTGGAAATACAAAGATTAAAGTTGGAAATTCCGACTTTAAAGTTGGAAATTCCAAGATTAAAGTTGGAAATTCCAAGATTAAAGTTGGAAATACCAAGATTAAAGTTGGAAATTCCAAGATTAAAGTTGGAAATTCCAAGATTAAAGTTGGAAATTCCAAGATTAAAGTTGGAAATTCCAAGATTAAAGTTGGAAATACCAAGATTAAAGTTGGAAATTCCAAGATTAAAGTTGGAAATTCCAAGATTAAAGTTGGAAATACCGACTTTAAAGTTGGAAATTCCAAGATTAAAGTTGGAAATTCCAAGATAAAAGTTGGAAATTCCAAGATTAAAGTTGGAAATTCCGACTTTAAAGTTGGAAATTCCGACTTTAAAGTTGGAAATTCCGACTTTAAAGTTGGAAATTCCAAGATTAAAGTTGGAAATTCCGACATTAAAGTTGGAAATTCCAAGAATAAAGTTGGAAATTCCAAGATTAAAGTTGGAAATTCCAAGATTAAAAGTCGGAAAATAAAAAAATAAAAAAAATAATTTGGCACTTATACGCTTCCGTAATATCAACATTATACTTGTTAGTATTTTTTTTTTTTTTTTTTTTTTTTTTTAAGTGCTCAGATGTTTGGCTTTTTTATCATTTGTCCGATTCCTTCCTGTTAGATTATTAAGATTATTAGTGTTAATATGAGTGTTATCTGATGTATAACAGAAAAAGCTATTTTTACAGCCTGTATTCTTATACAATGATACAATGATACATGTAATCTTAATCACTGGTATGTTTTATTTCTTACAATTTAAAACAAGAAAATAAAACTAAGAGGAAAGAAGTACTAATTATTAGTAAATAAAAAATGTGAATAGGTGATCAATGCAATATGCGGAAGATACGGACAGTTCAGTACAGCCATTTGTCATCATCATAGCACCATTCTTTATTGGATATTACTTCTATATTATAAACAATATATACTTTACACATTGTCACATTTCTTGAAAAGGCGATGAACTTTATAATATACATATTGCCCGTGTAGAAAAAGGAATAGAAAAAAGAGATGAAGAAATATAAGATAATAACGGAAAGAACAGAGCTGATGAGAGTTCCTCACCGAGCTCTTCGGAAAAAGAATCATAAAACCGGGCTGATGAGATTATCATCGGTTTGCTTCATAGACATGTGACCCTATATTTTAAATGAATTTCAAGAAAACGTAAAGTATTAATGAATTCCATTAGAATTAGTTTTGTTAATGGTATCGTGCTGTAAGTGGTTTTAAGTAATAGAAGCATCTGAACACGTATATATATTTTTATCTTTTTTTTTTTAATGGCCTCCATCCTCCAATAATATTAAAAGGTAGAGAAATGAAGACCTTTTTTTCTAAAATCTAAGAAGGAAAAATAGAGGAGAGAGAGAGAGAGAGAGAGAGAGAGAGAGAGAGAGAGGGATGAAGTTGAAAACTTAATTAATTATCTGCAGCATCGATAATATTATCGAAGCATTCCCATTTTTTTAAAAACGACGACATATATTATTATTTTTAAAGCTTATATATTTTTCAATTTGGATGTAATATTCTATCTGTTTCTTGAGTTGGTCAAAAATAGGTATATCTTCATTCAGTTTTCTTTGATATATGTATTTTTTGTAAAGAAGTAAAATTGTATTTACTGCATGCTTATTTTTGTCTGAATTCCCCAAAATCACATCTTTTTCTGATAACCTTACAGTATAGGTGTTTTGAATACTATTTAGCCAATTTTCCAAATGAGCAAGAACTGGTGTCACTTTATTACAATCATAAAACAAATGTTTGATGGATTCTTCGCATTGTTTACAAAAAGTGCATAGTGAGTTGTTTCTCATATTCATTATACATAAACTCTTGTTGGTACCAAGTATTCTGTGTACATTCTGTATTGTAACCATTGTAGATATGTATCTTTAGTGGTAAAAAAAAATATTTTCATAACATTTTTGCCAATTGAAATTTTCCAGATCTAACTCTGATTCCCATTTTTCCATGTATTTTCGTTCAAAAGAGTTTTCAGAAATGAAAGTGTCATATATAGATTTTGAGCCTTTCTTATCTTTAATCAACAGATATATTGGTTTTGTTATATTTGGAGATAATTTAATGTTGTCATTATTACTGATTGAGGGATAGCCTTTACGAACAGCTTGTATGATACCGTGATACGTAATGAATCATAAATTTGTATCATATAGAGATGTAAATTCTGCAAATGATAAAAAACTACCTGATTGGTCGAATAAGTCGCTCATAAATAAGATGCCATTTTCAAAGAAACTTTTGAAGTGTAAAGGCTTCTTTTCAACGCAGATGTTTGAATTATATAAGAGTGGTATATTACCTAGAGATTCTTCATTTCTCATAGAAATTGTGATAAAATCGTGAAGAGCTAACAGAGTTTCTTTCCAAAAAAGGTTGTTTGTATTCTTTGCACAAATAAGTGGATATCTATCTCCTGACTTTGAAATCTTATCTATATCACAATTACTTGAAACAAACATTAGAAAACTATTGTCCGTGTTCGATGTTACCATCCGTCTAAACCAACTAATTTTGACAGATTTAGCAAAAGTGAAAATATCAACCATTCTACACCCACCCATAGTATAATCCTGTATTATTTGTTTTCTGCTAACTTTATCTCTTTTATTTCCCCATATATAAGCAAAAAATATACTATTTAATTCTTTGAAAATATCAGGTTTAGGAGAGGGTAGGGAAAATAAAAGATGTGTCAATTTCGGCAATAAAATTGTTTTTACAACAGTTATTTTACCAAGTACCGTCAAGTTACGCAATGACCACTGTGTAATATCTTTTTTAATACTGTCTATTTTTTCTTTATAATTCAATTCATCCATGTTGCTTAAATCAGCATTGAATGTTATTCCTAAAGCAGTGAAAGGTCCATTGTTCCATACAAGATTGTAATTTGAACAGAGTTTTTCTTGACTTCCTATTTTATCACCTATCCATATTACTTGTGTTTTATCGATATTAGGTTTAAGGCCTGAAAATTTTGAAAACTGAAATAGAAGATTAAGGGCACTAAGTTAAACTTTTTTCGCTACCATCTAGAAAAATACAAGTATCATCTGCATACTGAAGTAGTTTGAATTCCTTTCCACTAACTGTTATGCCTTTTATCGATTTATTTTTTCTAATCATTATTCCTAGAATTTCTGCGCACAGATTAAATAAATAGGGCGAAATGGGATCCCCCTGTCTGCAACCACGCCCGATAGGAAAGAACCCAGAGAAAAAGCCACTCTGAATTACACAGAGCATTGGATTCGTATATAACAGTTTTACCCAATCACAAAACTTTGATCCAAAATTGAAAAAATTTAAGGTTTCAAACATAAACGGCCAGGATACCGAATCGAATGCTTTCTCAAAATCAACTAGTAGTAATAATCCTGAAATGTTCTTTTCTTTAGAGATTTGTAATATATCATATATTGTACGCGTATTTTCCCCAATGAATCGCCCTGACATAAATCCTCTTTGATCAGTATGAATAATTTTCGATAGAACATTTCTCAAACGTTCAGCCAAAATTCCAGATAAAATTTTATATGTAACATTTAAGAGTGAGATTGGCCTCCAGTTTTTCAAAAGTTCTCTTGATTTATTTGGTTTTGGAATGATAGTGATTATACCCTGTCTTTGTGTAAAAGATAACTCTTTTGTTTTGAAGCCTTCAACCCATGATCTTAATACAAACTGTCCTAAATCTTTCCAGAAAAATTTGAAAAATTCAACTGTGAAACCGTCTGGTCCAGGGGATTTATCATGCTTCATTTTCCTAAGATACTTCCCAGCTTCTTCTAATGTTATATCTTTTTCGAGAAAATTGACATCACTTTGATTGAGCTTAGGTATATCTTCGTCTGGTAACAAGATTTGTAAATTAATATTGTCGATGTCATCTTCTCTTGCTTTATATAGCTTTTTATAGAATATTTCAATTTCTTCCAAAATTTGTTTTTGATTCTGTATGATTGATCCATTTTCAAGAGACAATTTTCTAACTGTTTTATTAACATATCTTTTTTTTCCATACTACAAAAGTATTTTGATGGTTTTTCTCCATCTTCAATCCACCTTGATTTCGTTTTGATTATAAGTTTATCAATTTTTTCTTTTCTGAATACCTGAAGTTCCTCCTTTAACTCGTCTAGTCTATTTTTAGAATCATTGGATATATTCATTGTCATTTCAAGTCTTTCAATTTCGTTAATTAACTCTTTTTCTCTTTTTCCTCTCATTTTATTTCGGTAAGACGCGTATGATATTGTCGATCCTCTAATATTAGTAAGAAGAATATCCAGAAATTGTTTATCGTCAATTGAAAATTCTAATTCCTGATTTTCCATATTTTCTGGGCTAGGATTATCCAATGATCCTGTACTATATTGTGTTTTTGTCCTAATTATTTCATTTTTAACTTGTTAGTATTTTAGTCAGGGTCCCATCGAAGGTAAGTTTTAACCAGCAATGATCCGCCTTAAAAAAGGTAACGCAATGAATCATTAGGTCTTTTTTAAAGATCCAAGAAATAACTTATGATAATGCCGCCATCTATATGTTATTAGAATAATGTGATACATTCGTGTAAATTTTGAAATATATGTATTTTTATTAGTTAATTAATTGTAAGAAGTTATAAGTAATAAAATGTAGATGTAGATGATCCTTATATGAATTCTTTTGTATATGTTTATGACTGCAAATAGAAAAATTTAGGATGATTTATCCCAGAGATAAGAAACATAGCGATCGAGTCCGTGAGATGTTATCATTAAGTCGAAGGATCATCTTAACATATATACCTAGTACTATTTTAGGTATGTTAGAGTCTTAATTTCAATGGTGTTGAAGTTGAGCAATTCTCTCGTGAAATATTCTTAATATTAAGTTTTTGTCATGAAAGGTTGGAAAATGTAGCTATTCACGCAAGAACTGCATTCTTATAATTGGTCTTTTGAATTCATTTCTTCATCATATATGACGGGCTCCTTTAACATGTTTCGAAAAATCGGCCCTTTCAATCTGCTTTTTCTAAAAAAATCAATAACTTAATGTTATTCGTGATAACATTAGAAGATGTCGTTGGTATACATCATTTTTACCTTCATTTCAATCTTATGATCCTTCTACGTTTTTAGCAATATCTAATAGTTTCTCATCGTAGTGAAAACATTTACTAACCTGAAATTGGAGGTCCAATCAGTGATCCGAAGCCTGCTCCAAACATATCAATTCCGAAGGCCAATGCTAAATGCTCTATCCCTACCAACTTAACGTTAATTGTATTGAGCAGTGAGTAACAGCAACCGGAGTACATACCAAGCATAACAGCAAAGCACGCCTGTCCTACATAGGAATCCACATACAATGGAAGCAATAGACCTGATATTCCTAGAAGGCTGAAGCATCCTGAGAAAAGCATCAGCTCGTTTATGTTTTCAGCATTTGCGGAGAATCCTATCAGAAGCCTTGATATTCCAGTACATATTCCCGACATCGACAAAAGGTAGGCAGCATCCGTTTCAGAAGTTCCTTTTGTTATTAGCAGTTTCGAAAAATGAACGTACATAAGATGCACTCCTAAAGTGAAAAATGTCATGCTAACAACTATTAAGATGAAAGATATATTTGAAAATAAAAAGACGATCTCTCTAAGGATAGATAGTAATTTACTGCATTTACGTCGTTCGTTGCCATGCTTGAATATATTGTCTTTGGTTTTACTTAGCTTTTCCAATTCTGATGGTCTACACAGGGCTCCGAATACAAGATGGTGGAATGACACTGCTCCACACATCAATAAAAGTCCGTTGTACCCGTATGTATCTTTGGCAAGTTGCATCAATGGAGACAATATAAATATGCCAATTCCAACTCCTGAAACGGAAACCCCAGTTGCAAGGTTACGACGACGTTCAAAATTAAACCCAACCACAACCACAGAGGAAGTGAAGGAAAGACCCGCACCTAGTCCTGCAAAAGACATTGATTCATTGTTCATCAACACATAAATATATAAATGAATACTCAACGATATTACGCTTGAAAAAAAATGCGTAAAACTCATTTGTCTTTCATGTGTCAGATGTGTCAGAAATAATTAAAGAACGGCCCTGTTTATATGGAATGAAATGAATTTGAAAAGAAGAGTTGTTCGCTTATGCATTATACATGTATGTACGAGGGCTAATTGATATATTGTGAGCCTCGGTTTTATGGGATGCAGAAGGTATTCTGGTGATAGATTATCTCCAAAAAGGAAATCAATGACACATACTATGCTTCACTTCTGACACAGTTACGGGAAAATATTAAACTTAAGCGCCGCTATAAGCTCACTAGTTCAAGGTGTGTTCAGGACAATGCTTCTGTTTACAAGTCTGGCACTGTCATGACTACCATTCATGATTGTGGCTTTAATTTGATTTTTGATTAAGCATCCGCATTATTCACCTGATCTTGCTCCATCAGACTTTCATCTATTCCAAAACCTTAAAGCAGTTTTTTGCACCAACTTTTACCCCGATGATGACTTCATACTTGCAGTGGATGATTCCCTTACCAGTCCAGATAAGGAGTTCTTTACAAGTGGTATTGAGGCCCTTATACACCGGTGGCAAGAGTGTATGTGATACTGAAGGAGATTATGTAGAAATTAATGCAAAATGTCTGATAAAATTCAAATCCATCAATACGAGGCTCACAACATATTAATTACCCTCTTAACTTATTATGCCCCCGGAATCAAAGATTCGGGGGCATATAGTTTTTGGCCTGTCCGTCTGTTTGTCTGTTTGTCTGTCTGTCTGTTTGTCCGAAAAACTTAAACATTGGACATAACTTTTGAATGGTAAGTGATAGGGCTTTCATATTTCACATGTGTATTCCTTGTGACAAGACCTTTCCATTGATACAAAAATTGTTGACCTCGTGACCTTGACCTTGACCTTTGACCTACTTTTCAAAAAACTTTAACATTGGGCATAACTTTTGAATGGCAAGTGATAGGGCTTTCATATTTCATATGTGTATTCCTTGTGACAAGACCTTTCCATTGATACCAAAATTTTTGACCTCTTGACCTTTGACGTTTGAATCCTTTTAATCCAGTGATCCTGACCTTGACCTTTCACATACATGTACTTAACAGAAAATAGTGTTTATACTAACAAAGATACCACCGGGGGCATTCGTGTTTCACAAACACAGGCTTTATTCTTTGTTAGTTTTTCATTCGGAGTTGGAATGCTTCATTTTCTTACCTGATAGCACTCCAAAGGAGATAAGAAAAGCGTCAAGACTTTCAACAAAGGCTGATATGACGAAACCTGTGGTCATGAGAACACCCCCAGCCATCATTGATACTCTACAACTCCATCTGTTTATGATCGTTCCTGACAATGGACCTATATGACAAATATACGATGTTTAACAAGTTTGATCTCGGGCATCCGTTCTGTGAAATTTCATTCAAATTCATTATGAGGAGATTAAAAAGATAGATACATGAATAGTCTTTTTCATAAAGGCATGACATATATTGGAGATGAACTGATTAACCACTTGCTCAAACCTAACATTTCATCTCCTTGTCAACACTTGATGTGCAACCATTCTCTGAAAGTTTCAAACACGTGTATACGTTGAAAGATGATGGCAAGGACAAGACCTTTTTATTTCTTTGCAAATGTCATAACGCATCTTCAGGTAGTTACCACAATTCTATGAAGTTTTTAAATTAATGAAAGTGTCAAAGCTATTTTATTAAAGGAGTTGTCCTTATTTCCACTATTGCTTTTACCGTATAATCTGTACGTTATCAATGTTATGACACACCCTTTTTCTTGTCACATTAAAAAAACATTTATCAAATCTATGAGAAGGATGAAAAGGGGTTTTTTCCTTTTGATAAATACCCCTTAGTTTAAGATCATGACACTTTTTGTACTATGAATTAATTCTGCGAAATTATCAATATTGTATTACATGATCTAAAAAATCAGTGCACAATATGCGCATTTCATCAAGTTCTGTCACATCAGTGATTGTCGAGGCCGAAAAAAGGGAAATCTAAAAATCTAAAAATATGTTATTATGAAGACCTTGACCTCAGACTTAAATTTCTGCTTCAAGTAACCTACTGAGGACATGCCATCAGGGAGATACCCCTTAGTTTTAGAAAATGTTCATGAAATAAACAAATATATTTCAAGTCAAGTGGCGAAACACTGTGAAACTATGCGAACATTCCACCATCAGAGATATCAACCTAGTGGTGTAAAATACTGTATACGTAGAATCATTCGCTGTGTATTAACCTTCGCTACTTTCGCGGTCATTCTCGTACCGCGAAAGTTTGTCTCAGTGAATCAAAATACCAAAAACATCATTCAAAGACGGAATATCTGTAGATGATTACGATCATAAAACTTTGATATATTTAAGCGTAATAAATGTACTTATTCTTTATCAAAAACATAAAACACTTGATAAAATGCTGGCATTTTCTTTCGCAAGTTTTTCCTACGTGCGCAAACGTTCGCATGCAGAAACGTTCTTCGTTAAAAAAATATTTTTTAATATATGTAAAATACGATGTCTCTCTGACGCGTAACGAATGTGTCGTAATATCTTGCTGATATAATTAGATTGTTTGTTTAATAATTAGATATAACCTGTATTGTAATTAAACAATTACTGCCAGAGGAGTGTTATTCTTAATCAAGTTTGTACACACGTGTGGTACGATGTACACAACATATATAGAAAGTTACGGTATGTACAAACGACCGTGAGTTTTGAAACTAGCAAGTCCGATTGATATACGTGAAATGTTATTGCCGTAATATAGTTAAAATATTTTAACACCATAGCTATTTTTGATAATTACATGTATCTTTCTCGGTCTAGTACGGACTAGTACAAATACAGTACACGCATCTATAATATCCGTGCGATTGTAACAAATTAGACCATTCAAAGATATTGAAATTCTAAACAAGGGAACAATCAAACAGACAGAAGAGTTAAGGAATGATCATTCATGGACTGAAAGTTTTGTTGGTTGTTTAAAAATGTACATAGATGAGGGGCGGATCCGCGAATCATTGTCCACGCGAAATGGTTAACTCTTCTGAAACCGCGAAAGAAAGTACCAGCGAATGATACTACTTATACAGTAACCTCCTCACTGTAAGATGAACATACAAACAGACAGCATGACGCAGGGGCCCATGAAACACATAGATGGATATCTGAATGGAAATAAAAAAAAAAAAAACAGGAGACATACGAAATACAGTCCGTGGTCTGACCATGCGAGGAGTCCGACTGACATTCAGAGTGGGCAGGTGGTGTAGTTTTTAAAGAAGTCATTTAAAAAAATTCATGTTCTCTTTCCTTCTCTTCAAAATGTTTGAAATAGTAAGGAAACATGTAATGGGTGTCTCTCGAGAGATACTCTTAGAGTAATATCTTTTGTGCGTGGCAAATGTCAATTCTAAGAAAAGTCGCAGGGGAAGATATGGTGTTCCTTTATTTAGATCAAATATTTCTTTCCATTGACATTTTATTAGGACACATGGTACATGTATGCGGTAGAAAAATTCTTGCATTGAATAGGCTATTTTTGCAAGCATTTGACAAGGAAAAATATGAAAACACTGAAAAAACAGGAAGTTGAATCATTTCAAATTTCATATTGAAAGCAATATCTTCAAATTATTTCTAAGAACCAACATGACATATTTTGGCAAACATTTTAACTATAACGTCATAACTAAATCCTTGGAAATCAAGAAAACGTCGAAGTACCTGTTATCATTTGTGAGGTCATAATTCAAAAATCCGCAAAATGATGTCATGTCGGGTCTTTTACATTATAAAATCTAGGTTCAGAACGGAAATCCTGATAATTGGGGGAAAGGTGTATTCTCTATGTGAAATTACAAAGAAAACTATCCTAATACTAAATCTATGGAATGACCATAAACCCTTCAGTTTTCGATTCGTCTGGTCCTTTTTCGATTCGGTCCTTCGTTTACCACTAATATTTGATTCAGAGTTGTATAAGGGGTATGGAAAAACTGTAATACGCCATATTGGATTTTATGTAGTGTATTATTGTAAATCTTTCCTTATACTGAGCCATGGCTCAAACTTTAAATATTTTAACCCCAAGTATTCTCTACCCACCTTTTTCCCATCTTTTCTACGGAAAATTACACTTATATTTCAACATTAGAAAACTTTTAAATTCATGCACCGAACTGCACAGCTGCATCTCAGAATAATTCATGAATATTACTATAACTTACCTTAAACATTACATTGATTCTATATCTACAAACATTTGTCCTTCAAATTTGAGTAAACGGTCTCATAATCTTATAAATAATGTGTTTATACCATACGAGGTCCTTTCGAAGACGAGATTTAGGTAGCCATGTCCACGTGCCGATCCGCCCAAACATAGGTAGAAAAAATAAAATATTTTATAGTTCCTTGGGTAATTCACTAGAATTTCTACTGTTTGCGATTCATTTATTAATTCTTTACATGAAATAATAGAATATGTATATGAATATTACTATAACTTACCTTAAACATTACATTGATTCTATATCTACAAACATTTGTCCTTCAAATTTGAGTAAACGGTCTCATAATCTTATAAATATTGTGTTAATACTCTGAATCCAGCAGTGCGCATGCGTCGTGCAGTAACACGTCTTTTAAATTCACAGAAAATTTTCTTCTATAACTAGCGATCTAACAAGCTATTGGAACCTGGCATTTCTCCACCTGCCAAAGGACCATCCAGGGAACATCTAGACACCTGTTTGTCTGCAAATGTTACATCCTATGTGACTTTGACAAACAAATTTTATTTGAAATCTAGTAACTAGGTCATGTGATCTACTTTCACTTTCATGACAACAAAAACCTAACAACAAGAGTAATATGACACAGTTTTTGGTAAGTTCTCTTGCACTTCTGTGCACCCTTTCCTGTATCATTAAGCTAACATCAAATGAGATGTCAGAGTTACCAAGAGACCTCTTTATCAATGGTAAATCAGAATCAAATGCCCAGGGTGGATCAGAGGCAATTCTAAACGCCTTTATTAGACTACGAACCGATCGTTGTGGGTCAAAACTCAGGCGTCGCCAGTCCAAGGAGACTAGGCCTTTAATAACACCCCTTCTTCTAATTTTATCCTCTGATATTGATTTAAACCCCGGGCCCAAGGATGTATGTAGGTCATGTAACTCACCAGTCACATGGAACGATGAAGGTATCATCTGTGATAGTTGCGGATCCTGGTTCCATGCTTTATGTCAAAATGTTGGCTCAAATACCTACAATGTGTTGGCAGCGCATGAAAGCTTAACATGGCTTTGCCAAGTCTGTGGTAACCCCAACTATAGCAACACCATCATGGATACGCCCTTGTCGTCTTTCAGCTCCGAAAATTCATTTGAAACGCTTGACTTGTCTGACTTGTCTGACTGTGAACACCCTGACATGAATTCAACACCTATCAAATCAGTCCCAGGAATACCAACCAAACCAAAGGGTAAATCCAAAGGTAAAACCCAAACAAAACAAAACACTTTCAAGGTCATAAACATAAATTTCCAGTCGGTTAGAAATAAAACTACCCAATTGCAACACCTTATTAAATCCACCAAGCCTGACATAATAGCAGGCACAGCGACTTGGCTATCAAAGGACGCGTTTGTTTTGCCTAAATCTATGGGCTATTCTGTATTCAGAAAAGATAGAGAATCCGGTAAAGGGGGTGGAGGTACTGATTATGGTCAGAAAAGACATAACATGTAGCGAGCAGCCCCAACTTAGCACTGAATGTGAAATTATGTGGGTGAAGGTTGAAGTCAAAGGTAGCAAACCTCTCTTTGTAGCCTCGTACTATCGACCAAAGGAATCAGATAGAAAAGGTCTAGAAGAAAATCAACAGACTTGGTTAAATCGGAAAAAAGCAGAAAACATCTGGATCCTTGGTGATTTCAACTTCCCACATTTCTCATGGACTAACACACCTCCATCCATAAGACACACATGTACCATTACATCAATCTATGAGGATTTCAAAACCCTCTTGACAGATTATGATCTCACTCAAGTTGTTGATTTCCCAACTAGACTAAACAATATTCTTGACCTCTTTGTTGTTAGCAATCCATCGCTACTAAATAATATCATTGCCTTGCCAGGCTTATCAGATCATGATGCCATTCTAGCAGATGTAAACATCAAACCTCAGGTATTAAGGCAAAAACCACGTCAGGTACTTATGTTTAAAAAGGCAGACTGGCCTAGTTTCAAAGCCTACATGGCTGAGTTCTGTACCATCTTCATTAAAGAACATCAAGGTAAATCAGCAAACCAACTATGGCTCGAATTTACTGAATCAATACGTATAGGTATAAAGAGGTATGTACCAACTAGAACCCTAAGATCTAAACCCTCCCTTATACCTGAGTTCTGTACCATCTTCATTAAAGAACATCAAGGTAAATCAGCAAACCAACTATGGCTCGAATTTACTGAATCAATACGTATAGGTATAAAGAGGTATGTACCAACTAGAACCCTAAGATCTAAACCCTCCCTTCCATGGATTACCCAGGAAGTACTTAGAGCCCTGCGCAAGCGTGACCACCTATACAAAAAACATAAAAGGTCAGGTAAACACTCTGATAGGAAAGCGTACCTTCAACAAAAACACCTAGCACAGAGGAAACTACGCCAGGCACACAATAATTACTTAGATGGTCTCCTGGGCCTAGATCCAGACAATGGTGATAGCCATTCTGAAGGGAAGTGCTCCACAAAGAAGCTCTACAGCTACCTGAAAAACACACGTCAGAAATCCAGCGGAGTTGCACCTCTACGTGAAAATAGTCTCCTACATTCCGACAGTAAGGAAAAGGCAAGAATCCTTAACAGACAATTTCAGTCTGTATTTACCCCAAAGTCACCTCTCACCCTAAAACAACTGAGTACTATGGCAGCACATAACACCCAACTTGAAGGTAAATCTCTCTCAGACACAAACCCTACTCCTGAAGCTCTGCAGTACCCACCTATGCCAAATATCTCCATCTCTGAAGCAGGTATTACTAAACTTTAAAAAAATATCCATCCTCAGCAAGCAGCTGGGCCTGACAACATCAAGCCACTGGTCCTTAAAGAACTTCATAATGAGATTTCTCTTGACACAGACATTCTCCCAGATGATTGGACAAAGGCAAGGGTTTCACCTATATATATATTAAAAGGAGATCAGAGTGACGCAGCAAACTACAGACCAATTTCATTGACCTGTGTTTGCTGCAAGCTCCTAGAGCATATTGTCAAAACAAATCTTGTCTCACATCTTAATGATAACAATATACTCTATGATCTACAGCATGGGTTTAGGGATAAAAGATCTTGTGGGACCCAGCTCGTTATGCTTGTCGAGGATCATGCTAGAAGTCCCCAGGGGGGTAAGCAAACTGATCTTGTCCTCCTGGACTCTTAATTATGCAAGACCTTCGACAAGGTAAATCATGAAAAGTTGCTGTTTAAACTGCATCAGTATGGAGTTCAGGGCAGAACACTTCAGTTGGTAAGTGGTTTCTTAAACAACCGGGTTCAGACCATTGCTGTAGATAGGGAAGAGTCATAAGAGTTTCCTGATACCTCCGGGGTGCCCCAGGGGTCAGTCCTCGGACCGATACTCTTCCTCGTCTACATCAACGACCTACCCTTACATGTTAAATCAAAGGTACGACTCTTCGCCGATGACACAGCTCTCTATCTAACATTTGACAGACCAGAACAGACAAGAGATTTACAAACGGACCTACACAACTTAGAACATTGGGGAAAAACTTTGGGACATGGACTTCAACCCTTCTAAATGTCAAGTCATACAAATCACTATAGCCAGAAACCCCCTGCAAACAACATATACACTACATGGACAGACACTGGAAATCACTACAGATGCAAAACATAGGTAATCACAGATTACGAAGCTCACCTTGTGGCAGCCAAATTCAATTCAATCATATTTCTTAGTACATGTATATTGGCTTTTAAAGGCAAAATCATTCAAGTGGAAAAAGTCGTTTTATGAAAGTTTGATCAAAGATACATCCAATATGCAAGTTTGGTACATGTAGCACTTATACTTTGCTTAATATTTGCTTTTAAAGGCAAAATCACTCAAGCAGAAAAAGTAGGTCAAGGTCATTTTATGAAAGTTTGATCAAAGATACATCTAATATGCAAGTTTGGAACATGTAGCACTTATTCTTTGCTCAATATTGGCTTTGAAAGGCAAAATCACTCAAGCCGAAAAAGTAAGTCAAGGTCATTTTATGAAAGTTTGATCAAAGATACATCCAATATGCAAGTTTAGTACATGTAGCACTTATACTTTGCTCAATATTGGCTTTTAAAGGCAAAATCACTCAAGCGGAAAAAGTAGGTCAAGGTCATTTTATGAAAGTTTGATGAAAGATACATTTAAAATGCAAGTTTGGAACATGTAGCACTTATACTTTGCTCAATGTTGGCTTTTAAAGGCAAAATCACTCAAGCAGAAAAAGTAGGTCAAGGTCGTTTTATAAAAGTTTGATCAAAGATATATTTAATATGCAAGTTTGGTACATGTAGCACTTATACTTTGCTCAATATTGGCTTTTAAAAGCAAAATCACTCAAGTGGAAAAAGTAGGTCAGATGCTGCATCCGATGCATGGGTCCATCTCGGCATCCAAATGAGTTAAAGAAGATCCTGACGATAATCTCAACAGCACTCACAATAGAGCACTATATTGACCAAAGATGAATCACTTGTGCAAGTTTGGTTACTGTAGCATTAGTACTTTGTCAGACACTGAGCTACCCTAAACTTCTTAACCAAGTCACTCAAGCGGAAAATGTAGGTCAGATGCTGCATCCGATGCATGGGTTCACCTCAGCATCCAAAGATGAATCACTTGTGCAAGTTTGGTTACTGTAGCATCAGTACTTTGCCAAATACTGAGCTACCCCAAACTTCTTAACCGGACGCGGACACGGACGCGGACGCGCGGGGGTATAGCATAAGCTCATTCAACTTCGTCGAGGTGAGCTAAAAACCAGACAAACTCCATACAAAACACTAGTCCGCCCCCAACTTGAATATTCCTCTTCTGCCTGGGACCCCTATACAAAGGACCAGATAGCTCAACTTGAGCAGGTCCAGAGACGAGCTGCTCGCTGGTGCCTTCATGACTACTCTCCCCTCGGACGTGTGTCAGCCATGCTAGACCAGCTTGGCAGGCATACTCTATAACAGAGAAGACAGACGTCCCGGACTGTCCTTCTATACAAAATTGTTTATGGAAAAGTTGCTATCCAGATGCCCCCTCACTACTCCATCCCTGTTAGGCACTCCTCTCGAAACCATCCCCTTCATTTTTATCAGGTAAGCACCACTAAAGACTATTTTAAGTATTCATTTTCCCCCAGGCCCATTGTTCTATGGAACAGCCTCCCTTACAGTCTTGTCACCTTGACAGACCCTGAGAGCTTCAGATCCCAAGTTCAAAGGGTCCCCCCTCCTCCAACCGTAACATCTGGGATGTACTCTGTTTTTAACTGTAAATAAACTCTTTTACTTGCACTTTCTACAGACTAATATTGCACTGACGCGCACGCTGTATAGAATACTCCGCTGGAGGGCCATACAGTATCAATAGATAGATAGAAAATAGGGATGGTCTTGTGAATAATTGGTGACAAATTACAAATGTGCAACATTCCGGGGATCCGCCCCTGGATTCCTTTCTATGTTGATATGGCCGCTAGCCCTCCGCGTGTAAAATGAAGATAACCGGCATTTTGAGAAAGTATGTTCAAATTTGGAGGACAAATGTTTGTAGACATTTGATAATAGTAACGTTTCAAGGAGACCGGAATTATGGCCTTTTTCGAATTTTTCCAAAGAAAATGAAAATTAACTAACCAAAGTATGATTAGGCGTCTTTTTCTTCACGCGTTTAACACTGTATTTTTCCATAATTTTCGAAAAATTTGCAATGAGCGCGAGTGATATGCCCCTAGTGAAATCAATTTTTTTTTCATTGGACTGATACCACACCATGTAAGGTGTCCTGACGAGGGATGATTTTTTGTGTTACTTGTCCTGGATTTCTTGTGTATGTCCTGGATTTTTTGTGTCATAAAATTGTTTGAAACTCCATAAAAAACTGAATTTGACATTTTTTTTCAGTTTGTTTTCATGTATTTATCATGTTTTAATAATCTGTTAGGGACCGCAATTAAAAATATACGAATATCACTAGATTTAAAAGAGTTGAGTTTGTCCTGACAATTTGTGTACCTAGTCCTGGATTTTCTGTGTGATGTCCTGGATTTTCTAGTTTTGGAGTTTAGAGTAATTGTCAATAGGTTTGAAAAGCAAGCGAATATTTTAATATAATCGGCTCATATAACTCTTAACTTTTAAAAAAATGACCCATGCCATAGTTTAAACGAAGAGAAAGGTTTGTATGCAGACTTATTTTTGTTTTGTTTTTGTTTTTTTCCTTTTTCCCTTTTTTTTCTACGGTGCCTCTAAGCAGTTGACATGTTGTTTTCTTTTTCATATCGTTCGAAAGGCAGGCGCATAGCAAGAGTGCTTTTCAAGTGGAAGCACTTTCAGTCATGAGGTGTGGGGATCGCTTTGAGGCCTCAATTTGGTCCAGGAAGAAGCCCTTGTAGGGATCCAGGCCAAGGGGCAAAGTCCCGGAATTTACTGCATTTACATATTTACAGAGCAGTTTTCTACGTTAAAATGACCCATGGTACGCTTGTAAAACGATGTGGAGCATTCGGTACTTGCATGCGCCTGGGTATGCGCCTTGATAACCCCGCTCTCCTTTCTCCTTTCCTTTAGATTATCAAACATTATGCACAAAAGGAGAGGGGTGGGGGTCATTCATCCAGTTCTTTTTGTACGGTGGTATGTATACGCTATATATTCAAGGGCGTTTATATATAGGAATACTTAGTAAAGAATGATGAACGAATGACCATACATCATTTTTATTTAATTTTTGTTGTTTGTTGTCTGTGTGAAGGGGTTTTTTTTATTGTCAAATTAAATGTTTCCCCTCCTACCCTTTCCATCAGAGGTATACCTTTGCTTTGCAAACAAGATAGCAAAATTACATCCAATATTAATTAACCACACAATTTGTAGATGTAGTGGCGGATCTAGGATTTCAGAAAGGGGCGGGGAAGGATAAAGTCCAGTTTCAAAGAAAATGTTTACGGAAAACTTACATGCGAAAATACAAGTTATATTCTTATTCCTCCCACTGGGTTCCTTGATTAATGACTTTTAACTAACTTCTACTATGATTGAAAGACGATTGGCGAACTTTTTTTCAGAGTTAGAATGAAAATGAAAGACAATTACTATCTATATCCTCTATCGATGTATTTTGAGTCTCAAACATTTCAATGTCCATGCATATTTTCAGTCTTGAAAACCGGCGATCAACAGCGAGCCAATAAATTTTTAAATTCGTAATTATTTAGAATTTTCATTGCAAATTCAGAACATTTGAAGAAAAATTGACTGCCACGGGAGGGAATAGGGACCCGCGCGACACCTCTAGATTCGCTAGTGATCCATTCAAGCAGAGCAAAGAAAAAATAATGCAAAATGAGCATGATAAGCATGTCATCGGTGATGGGGCGGCCTCACTAACTGTCCTAGCTCCTCCTCTAAATTTGCAACCAACACTTTCTAAAAAAAAAAAACATTGAACTGAAAGACTATAGTGGGGGTTCTCTGTTAGCAAAACTCGGAATAAATTAGAATAATTTTGTAGTCGGGCCAATTTATCAATGTTTGAAGATAAGAATTAAAATGAAAATGTAATTAAACGTAAAAGAAAACTCACATATCAAATTCAAAAATATGCAAAGTAATTTTGTCGAAAACCCCATCGCGGGAGGTTTATAGTTTCGCCCCCTCGTCATCTTTACATGATTATTTGGGCATTCGATCGAAAGGACGACTATCAATAATTAGTTTGCATTATATAGTGGAAGAACATTGAACCGAAGTATTCTTAATTTTTCTTTGAATTTCAACAAAACAATTCGTTATGTTTAACGGGGATGGGGGGGGGGGCAAAGCCCCCCCCTCTCCCCCGCAGAGCGCCAAAAAAATTTTTAACTATGTTTTTTTAAGTCTAGTAATTTTTACAGCCAATAAAATTTCTGGGTATTACCAACAAATGGATTTCAATGAAATTGATATCGTGAAAATATGCTCAAGATAACACCATTTTAAACAATTTTTCAAAAAAAAAAAAAAAATTCCGGGGGAGGTCCTCCCGGACTACAATCTTCACAACAGGAGGCCTCCTGATCATCCCCTACTCGGCACTCCATGCCTTGAATCAACCATATGGGCCTACGCAACCAAAAAACAAAGTCTTGAATCCAGAGCATTAATAGGACATTCTCTCTATTTGGGGGGATTGGTACCCGTACCGCAGAGAGGGGAAATTCACAACATTTTACTAAGAAAGGGGAATTCTAAACTACTCTGATAAAAACCAAATTTTCATTTACATATGAAAACTTGTAAAGATTGTAAGTATTAAATCATGTTATTCCTTGAATGTAGTTCAAAAGTGGTCTCAGATTGCATCATTCGCAAAATTTCCGGGGGAGGCCCCCCGTATCCCATCTACCGCCTCGGCGATTCGCACCTCGTCATCAGTCCCGCCTACCCCCTACCCCACCCCCGACAACGGACCTTCTGGATCCACCACTGTGTGAAGAATGTGGGAAAATGATTTGCTCGTAATGTAATGATGTAATTTCCTGGTTGACACACTTAGGTATCAATTAGATATATTTTTATCCAATATATTATTATTTTTATACATTCAGATACATGTCAGTATCTCTTTTCAATAATTTATAAAAGGCACAAAGCATTTGTTCTCTGTCCACCCTATTCTAAGAAAGAAAAGTTTTAAATTTATTTGTATCTCGTTTCAGCTTTGCTCTGACTTCGCTCCTGGCAACTTCGGACAGTCATTTGCTGTATTATTTACAACAAATTTTGTGTTTTCCAGAATGTGTGAGCACGACCCACTATTTAGGTATCCGATGTACAATAGGGTATTTTTTTCATGCCTGGTAAGGTACCATAATCTACATATTTTCTGAAAGGTTATAATGCCCACTGGTTAGAAATAATAATTTTGGGGTCAGAAAAACAAAGGGGAATAACTTCTGAAGCATTTAAATTGTCTATATTCTATTTATAATATATGGAAAATAACAAAGTTGTGCAAGAGTATTTCCCCTTTGATTTTTAAGACCCGGGAGTCTTATGTCTGTACTCAGGGCATCATTACCTTTCAGAAAATATATAATTCATAGTACCTTAGTAGGCATAAAATTTACCATACTTTATAATGGAGATGTTTAAAACGCTATGCAAAATGACTCTATTGTACAACGGATACCTCAACCTGATACATATTGGTATCTTTTAGTTTAACATGTACGACCAGAAAACTTTTTATTTTCATTTCTATGTAACGATCCAAAGAACATGTTAGTGACTTAGTAGACTATACACTCGTGATCAATTAACACAGGAAGCCTTTCAGAATCAAATAACGACATATTCCACCTGAATATTTGTTTTCTGCGGTGTATTGCCGTTTTATTGCTCGAGAAAATAATATGGTTAGCACAGTTGAACTGGCACAAGATATTCATGTTAAAACATTTTAACCTAGTCTGTTTAAACGACGAGAACATGGATTTTTATAAAAAAAAAAGTCAAAATCTCTTAATTTATTGAAAAGCGACAGCTCAAAGCATTGATTCAATCTTAAATAGCATTTACAATGTTTTATGCAAAGATACGTATCTCACGATGATTTACATGTCAGTTAATTGTCTAAAAAATATGAAATTTTGCCGATTTCGCTCGAAACGAACACAAATAATCCAGGACAAACACGAAAAATCCAGGACAATTAACACAAAAAATCTCTCGTCGTCAGGACACCTTACATGGTGTGACGTGTATGAATTATTCGATAATTAGTTTTATGAATGAGTTGCCTATTAAAATTGCGATTTACTCAATGTGGACTTGCTTGGATAAGCGAAGTGTGTAGTATTAAATTACTCATGCATTCAACTGTCATGATTATATACGAACAGTCAATCGGACATTTTTAGAAAGTCATACGCTTTAACCTTCATATTTAGATAATCCTTATATTGCAAACGCAAATTCCTGTTTCATATGTATCGACTTATTTTTTGACCAACAAAAAAGTGTATAAGTAATCTAAAAGGAGTGATTAATCAACTGCATGCTTGTTTATTTACATTTTTGCCTTCGGTTAATATGACGTCGATCACGGATAGTTGCGAAGATCACCGAGGTCGAAGTTAAATATCTGAGCTCTTTCCCATCTTTTTATGCTGAGTCTGATAGATTTCTTTATAGAGAAAAATAGTTTTTGATTCAAAATATTGAATGTGTTCGAAAAAATGAAAATTAATAAGCATTTTTCCCTTCCACTTTAAGGTAGAGTATCCCTCAGGTCAGAATTGTCGGTAAGTTTTTGCCTGGATACCCTCTTTTTTTCTCTTCAGAATATTGTTCAGATTATCAAACTAATATAATTTTTGGAAAAGAAAATTCTATAGTTACATTTTATCACATCAAAAAAGGAAAACTTCTTTACTTTTCCCATAGAGTACAATGTTAAAGTTCAAACGACTTAAATTCTCGGTATAATCATGAAACCACGAATTATGTTTTGTTTGTATATCAGGTTTAATACAAGCTTTGAATAAATGGAAATGAAAATGTTGTAAAAGTTGTTATTTAGGAAATATGAGCATTTGAGACTTAAGTTTTAGTATTAATCATGAATTATCTCCACAGAATAAAGCAAAGGAAGATGATTGGCGGTTCATTGCATGGCTTTATTTGAAATAGATATTTAATATTCAATAGTTCAATGCACAATAGGCAAATGAATTAAATGCTCAGTAAGTTGATTTTTCTTAGTTCTTGAATATAAGTTCAGTTCAATTGTTCATCAAGTTCAATGCTCAATAGTTCATAGTTCAATGCTCAATAGCTCATAAGTTGAAATGAAATATGTGCAATATTTCAATATCAATGAATCAATATTTTGACAATATAACTAAATCAATGGTCTACGACGACATTCAATTGTATATGTCGTAGATAATCAATACAAATCAATAATAAACCCCAATTATTGGCTCAGAGTCTGGAAGACAACAGAAACTGAAGTGAGGTTTCAAAGCAAAATTCTGCCGAACACTAAGACAGTTATTAATAAGCGGAACTGTAGTCTTTGAAACAATGAACTTGGACGGGAATGGGAAAGCCATGACGCGTACGAACAGGTAATCTGGACTGACAACCGGAACTTTGAGCGGGCATCCCATCGTGAAGTACAATGCAAGAGGGTCGCGGATGTAGGCATGGGTCCTAGATACATGAATTATCAGCAAGGCCAACCAAATGGAGAATCTACGTCGAGCGTAATCCCGAGTCATGGTAGAATGTTGCTGGAATAAAAGTGAAACAAGCGAAAAAACATGGAAATTGAATATAAACTTTGACATTGAAATAATATATGATTGTATGAGGAAGAAACTGAGATAAGCACATCTGAAGATTAGAGTTCATGGAGTGAATTATCAAGGTAACGAGAAAGGGTGTGGAGGGGAGGGGTTTAGTTAAATATTCTAGTTTTTCCTCTGCAGAGAGCACGCCATCTCGAAATGCGCAGTTTTAGTTTCTATTTGAAGAAACCAACACGTACATACATGTACGTTCCGGATAATACTGAGATATGACTGAAGGAGTTATCTTCCTTGGTCAGTTTAATATACGTATAATAAACAAATTATGCTTATTCGTTGAGATAACGTGAAGTAATGCTTTAGGGCATAACTACAATTATCTCCACAGAATAAAGCAAAGGAAGATGATTGGCGGTTCATTGCATGGCTTTATTTGAAATAGATATTTAATATTCAATAGTTCAATGCACAATAGGCAAATGAATTAAATGCTCAGTAAGTTGATTTTTCTTAGTTCTTGAATATAAGTTCAGTTCAATTGTTCATCAAGGTCAATGCTCAATAGTTCATAGTTCAATGCTCAATAGCTCATAAGTTGAAATGAAATATGTGCAATATTTCAATATCAATGAATCAATATTTTGACAATATAACTAAATCAATGGTCTACGACGACATTCAATTGTATATGTCGTAGATAATCAATACAAATCAATAATAAACCCCAATTATTGGCTCAGAGTCTGGAAGACAACAGAAACTGAAGCGAGGTTTCAAAGCAAAATTCTGCCGAACACTAAGACAGTTATTAATAAGCGGAACTGTAGTCTTTGAAACAATGAACTTGGACGGGAATGGGAAAGCCATGACGCGTACGAACAGGTAATCTGGACTGACAACCGGAACTTTGAGCGGGCATCCCATCGTGAAGTACAATGCAAGAGGGTCGCGGATGTAGGCATGGGTCCTAGATACATGAATTATCAGCAAGGCCAACCAAATGGAGAATCTACGTCGAGCGTAATCCCGAGTCATGGTAGAATGTTGCTGGAATAAAAGTGAAACAAGCGAAAAAACATGGAAATTGAATATAAACTTTGACATTGAAATAATATATGATTGTATGAGGAAGAAACTGAGATAAGCACATCTGAAGATTAGAGTTCATGGAGTGAATTATCAAGGTAACGAGAAAGGGTGTGGAGGGGAGGGTTTTAGTTAAATATTCTAGTTTTTCCTCTGCAGAGAGCACGCCATCTCGAAATGCGCAGTTTTAGTTTCTATTTGAAGAAACCAACACGTACATACATGTACGTTCCGGATAATACTGAGATATGACTGAAGGAGTTATCTTCCTTGGTCAGTTTAATATACGTATAATAAACAAATTATGCTTATTCGTTGAGATAACGTGAAGTTATGCTTTAGGGCATAACTACAATTATCTCCACAGAATAAAGCAAAGGAAGATGATTGGCGGTTCATGTCATGGCTTTATTTGAAATAGATATTTAATATTCAATAGTTCAATGCACAATAGGCAAATGAATTAAATGCTCAGTAAGTTGATTTTTCTTAGTTCTTGAATATAAGTTCAGTTCAATTGTTCATCAAGTTCAATGCTCAATAGTTCATAGTTCAATGCTCAATAGCTCATAAGTTGAAATGAAATATGTGCAATATTTCAATATCAATGAATCAATATTTTGACAATATAACTAAATCAATGGTCTACGACGACATTCAATTGTATATGTCGTAGATAATCAATACAAATCAATAATAAACCCCAATTATTGGCTCAGAGTCTGGAAGACAACAGAAACTGAAGCGAGGTTTCAAAGCAAAATTCTGCCATAATGACTTTAGGATTATTGATGATAACCCTCGAAAGGCATCCGCCACAAAGCGGCCGATTTTGCTGAAACTGAGCGCCATGACAGAACTGCCATATTAGATACTACTCTTTGATATTCGAAGGCATCATAGGCATAATAGAAAAATGCCACTAGATCGCAGTCTACATTTATCGACAATATCGATTGTACGTATATGACGTATTTTTTACGTGGATGTAACGTCACGAAAAGGGACAGTTTCATTCTGATATATGATGGGCTGTATAACAGGTATATAACGCTGATCTTGACCCGTTAACTGACTTTGACCCAATAATCAGCTTAGGGTTGAAACGTGATCGCATTATGTTAATTTATCATATTGTATGGTATGTAAAGCAAATAAAGATCGTACCATATTTAGATACATGAAGGGCTCTAAGATGTAAATAATGCTGACCTTGACTCATTAATCATCTTACCGTAGGGGCGAAATGTGATCGCGTAGAGCTGATTTATCCTATTGGATGTTATGTAAGGCGAATAACGATCGCACCATATTTTGAAGAATATTCGATACGAGATACAAGTGATCAATGAAATTCTACGATGCCGTTTAATGTAGATTATTAAGCTCAGTCTAACATTCTGTCCTATATGATACAGAACTGGGCCAAGTGATACAGATATGTAGGCTTCGTGTGCATCACCTATCTAGAGACGCAGTTCGCAAATATTGACGTTATTATTTCGTGTTCATTAAACCGGCGACGCCATATAAAGGACAAGGTAGATCGAAGCCGGTTTTTGTTTTTGTTTTTTGTTGTTGTTGTTGTTGTATTTTGTTTGTTTTTTTTTTTGCCAGTTATTAAGGGAAAAAATATTCTAGGTATTCCATAATTGATTCCGCCCTCAGTTCTAAAGTTCGTGCCAATATATACATTTGTAATGTAGATAAAGCCCATACGTAAGGAATAAAAGGGGCTAATTCGCATCGTTGTAAGATTCAGTATTAGTAAGGAAGGAATACTGTATATCATAATGAATATCAGCATATATATTTATTCGTGGTTATCAAAAATGGTTTTGAAGGACGAAGAAATTCGGAAGAGAGGACTGGTTCATTTGTTGTGACTTTGGGCTCAGAGGATAACTGTTGGGAATAAGGGCGCTGACATGTCATGACTTTTGTTTAACAAATGTTTGGAAAATATTTAGCAAACGTTTAACAATCATTAGGTTGTAAAGGGAACAGTTGTTTTATTTGCTTTTTGTTTCTTGTTATTTTATTTTTTTTTGTTTTTTTTTTGTTTGTTTGGGTTTCTTTTTTGTTTGTTTTTGTTTTGTTTTGTTTTTTGTTTTGTTTTGTTTTATTATTATTATTATTATTATTTAACTTTATGTGATTTGTAGGATCACATAAATTATCATGCCAGTAAATATAAACTTTCATTAAAATTTTGTTAATGACTTCCAGTAGGCTTCGAATATTTTCTTAATCGTCTTACATACTGATTAAAGGATAAACCTAAATTGATGAGGGAGATGGAATAGGAACCTCTTCCGGAAGAGGATTATTTATTCATTGCTTTATTTATCTGTTTATTTATTATTATTGTTATTATTAATTTATGATATTGTTTAATGCTATTGGCATTTTAATAAATGTTCCTTAGTGTCAATTTATTGCATCAGACACGTGATCCTCGATAGTGGACTTTATATGAAAATGAGTGAGAGATCCTAGCACCCAGGGGTGTGGCCAGAATGCAATTGATGTGTACGCACCAGAAATTTACTTATGAAATATCAGAATCATCAATGGTCTTTCTTGACACTGAAATATACAAAGGGAACAGATTTGAAAATTCTGGAATTTTAGACATCAAAACATACATTAAGCCGACGAACACATTTCAGTATCTGCACAGGTCGAGTGCCCACAATAAAGCAGTGTTTACGGGATTTATCAAAGGAGAGTGCATTAGACATGCTCGGAATACAAGTGATAAAGATGTATTGCGCAAACAGCTACTAGAGTTCAACTTTCAATTAACAAAGAGAGGCTACTCGAAACATGAAATCAAACCAATTATAGAAGAAACACTTTCATTAGATAGACGAAACTTACTTCAATCAAACAGAAATAAATCGAATACAAAAACAATACCGAATGTCTTGGTGACAAAATACGATCCACGAATTAAAGGTCTTAAAAATAGAATAATGAAACACTGGAAATCATTACAAAATGATGATTATTGCAAAATGGTATTTAAATCTGACCCAATCATTGGATTTTCAAAACACAAAAATATTGGAGACATGATTACAAATTCAACTCTTACATAAAGTGGACCCCTGATGAGGCGGACCTTAACGGAAAACAAAAGTAAAAAAAATTAAAAAAAAAAAAACCGCCGAAACACTCTGCTGTTCATATTTCACACACTTCCTTGAAATAAATATAAAAATCATATACTGGAATAAACAAAAAAAGAAAATCAGCCTAACACGGAGTGTCGGGTCCTTATAAATATTTATTTGCGTGGCTGATGGGTGCTGAAACTTATACACTGATTTAGGGGACAATGTCCCAGCTGCACCTTCCCGTGCATCGCGGCATATTGTTGCGATCCGCAAAGTTATTTATTTGGATTCAAAAAACTCCAATCAGTTCTGGTCAATTTCATAAAAAGTCAAATGGCACCGAACACAATAATTCCACTCAAATGACTTCACACAATAAAGCAATGCAGGAAACTGGATGTCACATCTAATTAATTCTTATCATCTGAAACAAAACCCTTTAGTATTCAAAACCTCTACATGTCTCTGTCTTACATTCATGCAATGACTGCGAGAGAAAATAGACTGTCACTTAACAAAGAAAAGAAAATGTCAAACAAAGAAGAAATTGATATTGATATATCCCTAAACCAGGAAGGAAATTATGAGAAAGATGAGGACATAGACTTTTCACTGAACCTTAATAAGGACGAAAATGAATCAAGATATGATGAAGTTGGAAAACAATGTATTGATTACATAAAAAACTTAATGGATGAGCGCCACGAGCTAGCAGAAATTAAAGAGAGCATGAAATATGGTCTGCAGACATCCAAATATCCTCTTTGGATGAGACTTGTCCTATCATGCAAACCAAAGTTGTCATCCTTAGAAGATAACGAAAACTTTCAGGAGATGTGGCAAAAAACATCAAAGACAGCTATCCAAAACGTGATGAATGATGCAATTGAACATGTGGAAAATGAGATCAAAGAGAAAGAAAAGTCTATGCAATTGCTAAGAAAGGATGCATTTTTGAATTTGGGCACAAACACAAAAACATCAGGAGAAAAAAAGAGAGAAATCGACAGTGAAATTCGGAAACTTAATGCAGAATATGCAACCAAGATCAATAACCATAGGAACAAAATAAGAACCACAATACCAGAAAGAGAAGAAAGAGGAAGAGGAAGACGTCCCTCGAGATTTCATAGAGGGGGCAGAGGAAGAAGATTCCATCCCTACCATTAAAAAGGCAAAAACATAAAGAATCAAGTGAAGAAATTAATCAGAGAGCAAATTGCATTATGATTACATTGTATTTCTTCAGTGGACTTAATTGTTTAATTTCAATCAATGTGTTTAATTACCAATAATTTATTCACAATGAATCGGAATGAAAATTAAAATAATCACATCACTGGTAAGAAATGTCCATTACTTATCATTTCTGAATATTCACAGCCAATGAAATGTAAGGGGTGTGGTTAAATGTTTTCTATCAGAAACAGTACTCGAAAGCGCACTTCTCTCATTTATCTCAATATGGCTAGACGCTTTAACAAACTTGCTAAAATTCGCAAAGACAAACAAAGAGCAGGAAACCACTCCTCTCATAAAAAGCGAAAACAGCAAGCCAAAATGAAAAATGCATCTGTACATGTCAAAAATTTATCATTTAGATCACTCAAAGATGCAGAGATACTTGCGCTATCAAAAGGCTTGAATTTCATCCCAAATCCAACAAATAAAAATTTAAAAGCGCTTCTTCAAAATGACTTCAAAGAATTTTCACGGAAATTAAGATGCAAATACCATTTCTGTAGAAACAATGATCTACCACTTCATCCGTTCTATGAAAACACAGGTTATATTCCAGAAAAGACTTGTCAAACACTTTAAACATATATAGATAAAACACTAATCGAATTATCATCTATTGAACTTTATAGAGGTGCAAACAATATTTCAACTCAAGAGCGTAAGGCATTACATGACCTTAAAAATGACCAATCCATCGTTATAAAAAAGGCTGACAAAAGTAACACTGTAGTAATAATGGACAAAAAAGAATACATAAAGGAAGGTATACGCCAATTGAATACACATCATTATGAGAGTGTAGAAAAGCCAAACATTGCAGAAATAAATTCAATTATCCAAGAAAGAGTACGAGCAATGAAAGAAAAAGGTTCATTAGACAAACAAACATTCCACTACCTAACAAATGTAAATGAAACTGTACTTCGTCCAGGAAGATTATATCTCCTTCCTAAGGTTCATAAATTAAATACCAATCAAAACAATGCAGAAAGTAAATAGCCACCTGGTCGACCGATCGTTTCACAAATAGGCACAGCTACAGAAAAAATCGGTCATTATATAGATCACATTCTCGTTCCTATAGTAAGAAACCAGGACACATACATCAAAGATACAACAAAATAGAATCTCTCAAATTACCGAGTAGCTGCTTACTGATAAGTTACGATATAACATCTATGTACACAAACATGACATTCCCTGAACTCATAGATGCAGTAAAAAGAGCACTTGAGGACACACATATTCATAAAATGATCAAAATTCCGATTCCAAATCCAACTGATTTATTGTTCCTCTTAAAATGCTTACTAGAAAACAATGTGTTTGAATTCAATGGCCATTACTACAGACAAATAATAGGGGCTGCGATGGGAGCTGTCCCCTCCCCTGAAATTTGTGACATAAGAATGCATGAAATAACAAAACAAATACTTTGCCTATACGAACACAAACAGAATATTTTATTTCATGGCCGTTTCCGGGATGACGGCTTCATTATATTTAATGGCAATAGAAATGAGGCAGAAAGATTTTTCACAATAGCGAATAGCATTCATAACCTGTTAAAATTTACTTATGAAATATCAGAATCATCAATGGCCTTTCTTGACACTGAAATATACAAAGGGAACAGATTTGAAAATTCTGGAATTTTAGACATCAAAACATACATTAAGCCGACGAACACATTTCAGTATCTGCACAGGTCGAGTGCCCACAATAAAGCAGTGTTTACGGGATTTATCAAAGGAGAGTGCATTAGACATGCTCGGAATACAAGTGATAAAGATGTATTGCGCAAACAGCTACTAGAGTTCAACTTTCAATTAACAAAGAGAGGCTACTCGAAACATGAAATCAAACCAATTATAGAAGAAACACTTTCATTAGATAGACAAAACTTACTTCAATCAAACAGAAATAAATCGAATACAAAAACAATACCGAATGTCTTGGTGACAAAATACGATCCACGAATTAAAGGTCTTAAAAATAGAATAATGAAACACTGGAAATCATTACAAAATGATGATTATTGCAAAATGGTATTTAAATCTGACCCAATCATTGGATTTTCAAAACACAAAAATATTGGAGACATGATTACAAATTCAACTCTTACATAAGGTGGACCCCTGATGAGGCGGACCTTAACAGAAAACAAAAGTAAAAAAAAAATTAAAAAAACCGCCGAAACACTCTGCTGTTCATATTTCACACACTTCCTTGAAATAAATATAAAAATCATATACTGGAATAAACAAAAAAAAGAAAATCAGCCTAACACGGAGTGTCGGGTCCTTATAAATATTTATTTGCGTGGCTGATGGGTGCTGAAACTTATACACAGAACTATACTCAGACGGGGGACTCGACATTAACATAATGAAGCGCATTGATACAAATGTAGACGGGTAGATTGATGAATAAGTAAATATAAAAGATGTCATCATGAATAAGTAAATAACTTAATAAACAGATATAACTGATTCATAAACATACTAACATTACATATATAAACAAATAGATGTAAATATAATATAAAATGCAAACTGTACAAGTAAATCAATCAGTCTGACTGAGAGAGTGATATAAAATTGCTAGTGTGACAAACACTTCCATTATTTTTTTTTAAGACAGACCTTGTAAAAAGGAAATTGACGATATTTAAACTGGAACAAATGATCGGAAATAGTTTTAAAACATTGCATCATGCATGGGGTAAGATAGTTATCAATATAACCGATATTGTGACAGAGGTGAGCTTCTAAATAACTTACGAATAGACGATTTTTTTTTTAATTTAACACCTCATGTACAATTCGAAAAAAAGGAGATTAGAAATACCAAATTTGACGTCAAAGTCATTCAAATCTATTGATATATTCCCCAATTTTGTAAATTCTGCTATTTTCCCCCCAATTTCAAAGGCCCCGGCCATGATCCCAAATAGTAAAGGGTTTGGAAGCTCTAGATTTTAAGACCCAATCAAAACTGTTGGAAGAAAATACATAGAACTTGATAGAAGTCGTGTTTTCAATAAAACTAGGCGAGCTCACTTGTGTACAATTCACTCTTACCTACTGACCTGTCTGAAAAATAAAATTGGACGATACTGTACTTTACCGACTTTGGGTAACCACTATTAAACCAAACTATCTAAATACTGAGGGGTAGGAAGACGCAACACATCCTGTTGTCCAGACAAAGCAAGCATCACCCGTGTCTCATAAGCAGGCGTTGTATGAGAGAGGTCAACAACACACCCGTCATGCCCGTGCTGTACCCGTACTGCTGAACTGTAGGTGCACTGGTCGGATGAATTGATATAAGTCCAATGGCAGCAGGAAGTCGTACACAGCGATAGAAAGAAATGAAATGTTCGCATTTGGCAACAGAAAACGAAATATTTTAGTTAAATATTCTAGTTTTTCCTCTGCAGAGAGCACGCCATCTCGAAATGCGCAGTTTGAGTTTCTATTTGAAGAAACCAACACGTACATACATGTACGTTCCGGATAATACTGAGATATGACTGAAGGAGTTATCTTCCTTGGTCAGTTTAATATACGTATAATAAACAAATTATGCTTATTCGTTGAGATAACATGAAGTTATGCTTTAGGGGATAACTACAATTATGCAGAAGTGTAGCTACGCAGTTCGGTGCACTAAGTTCAAATGGTCGTCGTGAAAAATATTGATGCAGTTTTTGCTCAGAAAAATGGGAAAATGAAGATGTTGAGGTACAGAAAACTTTGTATTTAAATGGTTAAAACGTGAGTCTTAATTCTGCAGAACGGCAGATTTTCAAGTATATTTCACGTCAAATTCAATAGGGCTGATACACTTTTGTCCAAACCCATTAATGCATTCACTGGAAGCTAATTTTTTTTCAAAGATATAGGGGATACATTCGAATTATATCTCACCTGTCGGAGAACGTGATTAAAAGTTGAGCTTCTATTTTTAAAGATCATTTTTCGTAATCACGCAAATGGAAGAGGATATTCTCTTTATCTTTTGTTATGTGTTGTGATGTAAAACAAAGCTTTAGAAATATTATATTTCTAAAGATTTATTTTACATGACATATGTATGGAGAACAGTAAGTTTTTGACAATGCCATAGGTTTTCTACATATCTTGTTTGCAATCTTATATTTCAGAATTTACTCTGACCAATTTATTAATTGTAACTAAGTGACAAAAGGCAGACCAAAATCAAAAAAAAAAAAAAATTCTCCTCAGTAGTAATTTGAAACCTATAGAGAATGTCGATTATTTTAATCCTGGGGAAAAGGGGGGCTGAAGGGGGAGCGTTTTGAGAAAGGGTATCTTCTCCTCATAGTATCTGTTAAACTACATACATCTATGTACTATAGTAATAAATTACCGAGTAATGTTTTTATGCAAGTGATGCAGATGGTCCTAATCGAACCAAAATATATCAAAACGAGGACCAAAGCCGAAAACCCTACAAAACAGAAGGAATTCCGAAATGTTGAAGCCCTATCGGAAACATTCATACAAACAGAGGTGGACAAACGGACAGATGTGAGATGAACAGACAACGGACAGAAAATCTTATATTACATGTATATTCCAAGCAAGAGTAGTTGCACTGGGTCTACTTACGATGAAACGTACTTTACGAATGAGACCTTTCCTCATAGTCCTAAGGCATGATCAACAAATATGTGAAAAATTACAAATAATGAAATAATAGTTACGCATTGCTTATAAAAGCAAAGTTCATAAACTACTGATGAACATGGAAATATGCACAGACGGAGAGAGACGTAGAGACAGTCAGGATAATTCCAATATAAACATCATCACATTTTTCCCGATGAAAGGGATCTACATAGAAATGGTTTGCCTCTTAATCTTATTATAATAAGTTAAATAATACAATAAAAATACCACAAATGCTGAAAAGTCCAAGAAATATTCCACTAGCCCACGAAGTTTTAGAAACGCTTCCATCGAATTTTTCTAGGAATGCTACGTTGAGGATACCGATCCCATAGAGGAAAAATCCATGGATGATCTGGGCACCGCATGAGCTGACCATCACTACCCATGACCATCCTCTATCTGTTGTCTTTATCATGGTCATCTCTTACTTGCAAAAGTTAGCTGTATCAGAAATATCGATAATACATTAGTCAGTCATCATTTGATTCTAAAACGTAACTTTAATCTTTTATTCAATTATAATCTTTTTATTGAACAGATTTCAAACAAATAAAAATGGTAAGTAATGAATATCAAAGATACCTTACCGTAAAAATCGTTGAAAGTCAAATTTTGTATATTAACACATGTATTTTCCCGTTCTGATCTTTCTATTTTATATATTTGGTAACGTAAGGGGTACCAATGATTTACATAAAACGAGAACGCTACCTATACGTGCGTGGTAAGGTTAATTGTGTCATGTATGCGTACGTATCTAGGAGAATGGGAGGGAAGGAAGGGCTCCTTTTTGATTTTGCCATATTTTTTTTTCAATTTCGATATCAGATCACCATAGGCCTGATCCTCTTCTCTCTAATCTAAAGGTAGTTCAAGTTTAGAACCTTGAAGTTGAGATCAAGGTTCAAGAGATTGCCGGTGAAAAAATCGATAGTGGAGCGAGCTTGATATTCTTGGCTAAACAAATTGTTCGTTCTCGACTAGTATTTCATTTCTTAATACCTTATTTTACTGTTGATAAGAAGCCTTAAAATCCCAAATTTATATGTATTTGACACTTTTCTTTTTCTCGTTCCAGATTTCTTCTTCAGTAATGGCCGACTGACGAAAGAGAAAGCAAATAGAATACAACTCGACTGACAGTTCTTTCGATCTGATTTTGTAAACAATTTCTTGACTTCATGTTACTTGCAATAAAAACAAACAATAGCGAGAATTTTTCTGTTTTTTTTTTTTTTTCATGTAAAAAAATGAGTATCAGCAATATAAAGTAACTTAGTTTCAAACTTTTGACGTGTAATATTACGAAAATGAATAGAAGGGATTGTATCAAAATAGAGAATTGATTGTTCAGATGACTGAACAATGTGCGGCTTGCTATTGTGAATTTGAGAAAGAACATAAGAACTAAAAAGAAAAACATAAACTTAACTTTATATGTGTAACCCATGTTTCAAACCATCTTGAAGCTTCAAACGAAAAGCACGAAATTTATGATATCTTTAATTTTGAAATTGTCCCCTTTTTCGATAGAGAGGTTTTAAGAAAAGAAATTAACTGAAAGTCGTCGAATATATGCCTATTTTATAAACTTTGATCATAAATAATTATAATAAAACAACTACTATTGCTTTATTGTTTAATTTTTATTGCAAGAAACGAGAAGTCGACGGCAATCTCTTAAACTTTGATCTCAACTTCAAGGTTCCAAACTTGAACTAATCTAAAGAGAAATTGGAACCCCCTCCCCGTTCTTTTAGCAGAATTATCTAGATCTAGATTCGCGAATAGATTAAATGCTCCGGTCTACATTAAAAAAACCCAGTTCAGATATATTTTTGACTTAAAGGATTTGAAAAAAGTAATACAATATGTAGAGAAGTTTTGTTAGGACAATAATCTCATACATGTAACTAGTAACTTCAAACCATCAGATGGTAATTTACTATTGCTCATTTTTATTCTGTTTTTATTTTATGCTAATTTGATGGCGGTTTTATCGCATGGTGAGATCTTATTTATCGAAACTGCATAAAAATTTAAGGATGACTTTACATAATCCTAGTGCGCCAGAACTTTTTTTGTAGGGGTGAAACGATACGCAAAAAACTGAGTCGCAATATTTTGATTTATCACATGATACACCCGTTATGCAGTTTCATAAAGCCATTTCATAAATTTATGATATGATAACACGTTACATATCGCTCTGCTTGAATGCGATTGGTCAAGTTTTGAACCTAATCACATGAACCTTGACAAATGTGACCTTTCAAATATCGGTCAACTGTTAGATTCAGACCCGAAGTCAGTATCAATTATTAAAACTGTTGTTGAATTAATTCTTGCATTAAAATACTATTCAAAATTTCAATCTTAATTTCTTCTTCTAAATATATATATGATTCTTTGCATAAATCTTCATTTATACAAGAATACTCTCTTTTTTTTTTTCTTCTTTCTTTTTTTCTTGTTCCTTTTATCTCTGTACCTCTAAATCTTCAGTTAATCTCTTTAATTTGATTTAATTGTTTTGAATTTTGTATTACAATTAAAATTCATAATCATGATAATACAAGGCATTCGCATATATACACATATATATTTCAATTAAAAAAGGCTAAAGGTCATTCATGTATATTTCTGTAAATGAAAAAAAATTAGGAGACGGATTAATATAAGTTTCACTTGTTTCCAGATCCTATTCAATATATATCTTGATTTATGCTTGTTCAATGTATATGTCACCAATGTCTGAAATAAATACAGTTTAAACTAAAATTGAAATACTTTTCTCTTACGCACAGAATATCTATACAATGGGGAAACTACTTCTCATGGCGTAGCAGACGACCTCTAGATCACAGCGTGATTCGCCTCTGTAGTTCTCGGAAACGTTGATTTCACGTTAGAAATACACATTTTGTGGCAATATCATGTGATAAAAAGAATCTCAAATGAATTTTTATTTCATACGATGTATTATGAAACTCGTTGTGCGTTTTATATCCCCTCGCCAGGGCTCGGGGATATAAAACTCACAACTCTATATATATTTCATGCGATATATTGGTTTTTGTGATTTTCATAATTATTACATTTGTATAATGTAAAATGAAATTCCTCTTTGTATGTTTGTCCATAAGAATTTTCCCAACGTCATTCAAAATAGAATAGAAAATATGACAACTTATTTGTAATTATCATGTAAATGAAACTAAACGTCAAATACAACTCTGTGGTGTTAATTCATCGTTTCTTCGTGCATGTACTGTTTTTTTTTCATTGGTTGTTTTGGGGTTTTGCTTTGGGTGCTGCAACCGAGTGTTGTTGGAGATCCCCTCCTTTCTTTCAACGTTTTCGAAAATTTCTGTTACTAAAATTTCTTGAAATTTCTAAAACGTGGATCCTCTAGCATCATATCCCATCCATCCTGCTACATCTACGTCTATCGGTACATTTTTGCACATAACAACTTTCACACTTTTTGACCATATTACATTGTTTAGATTGAGGATCACTGATGAGGGTTAAGTATCCGAAACGTGCATGTCTGGTCCATGCTGTGAATTCATCTGTTCTTAAATGATGCTATTGAAATTAATGTATGCTATTCATAACGGCAATACTTTGCTGACATATTAAGTTGTTACAAGTTGTTGATGGGCTTTAGCTCATCAAAACCAAACTCTCAACTTAGCTATAATTAACCCTGCCAATCCTGTCTTCCGTCGTTCCTAAAGATTTTACCATTTCCGCTTCTCCTATGCAATGTAACCATGTTGCCTCTCCCCAACAAAATATATTTTATACTGTAGAAAGAGGAATAACTCTAATAAATTCAATTGATACATTTAACACATCATGAAAATAAATTATTTTCCTTACAAAAAGAGAGATGATCATATGGATTATAAGTTCAGATAAAGATTTTGGAAACAAGATTAGAAAACAATTCAAGAAATTCTCAGTTAATTAGTTTTTCTAAAGATTTTAAGGAAACTATTTTCTCAAGTTCAGGTTAGATTTATTCAGATAATCCAACTTAATGGAATACAGAATACAACATATACATTATTCACAAATTTTCAAATCGTTCATGGCAATATGAATAACACTATATACTAGTATTATTACTAATTACAAGTATAGTTTAGAACCTTGAAGTTGAGATAAACGTTCAAGAGATTGCCGTTGAAAAAATCGATCGTGGAGCGAGCTTGATATTCTTGACTAAACAAATTGTACCTTCTCGACTAGTATTTCATTTCTTAATACCTTATTTTACTGTTGATAAGAAGCCTTAAAATCCCAGATTTATATGTATTTGGCACTTTTCTTTTTCTCGTTCCAGATTTCTTCTTCGGTAATGGCCGACTGACGAAAGAGAAAGCACATAGAATACAACTCGACTGACAGTACTTTCGATCTGATTTTGTAAACAATTTCTTGACTTCATGTTACTTGCAATAAAAACAAACAATAGCGAGAATTTTTCTGTTTTTTTTCATGTAAAAAAATGAGTATCAGCAATATAAAGTAACGTAGTTTCAAACAATTTTGACGTGTAATATTACGAAAATGAATAGAAGGGGTTGTATCAAAATAGAGAATTGATTGTTCAGATGACTGAACAATGTGCGGCTTGCTATTGTGAATTTGAGAAAGAACATAAGGATTAAAAAGAAAAACATAAACTTTACTTTATATGTGTAACCCATGTTTCAAACCATCTTGAAGCTTCAAACGAAAAGCACGAAATTTATGATATCTTTAATTTTGAGATTGCCCCCTTTTTCGATAGAGAGGTTTTAAGAAAAGAAATTAACTGAAAGTCGTCGAACTTTGATTATAAATAATTTTAATAAAACAACTACTATTGCTTTATTGTTTAATTTTTATTGCAAGAAACGAGAAGTCAACGGCAATCTCTTGAACCTTGATCTCAACTTCAAGGTTCCAAACTTGAACTAATCTAAAGAGAAATTGGAACCCCTCCCCCTTCTTTTGGCAGAATTATCTAGATCTAGTTTCGCGAATAGATTACATGTAAATACTCTGGTCTATGTTTAAAAAAAACCCAGTTCAGATCTATTTTTGACTAAAAGGATTTGAAAAAAAGAAATACAATATGTAAAGAAGTTTTGTTAGGACAATTATGTCATACAGGTAACTAGTAACTTAAAACCATCAGATGGTAATTTACTTTGCTCATTTTTATTCTGTTTTTATTCTATGTTAATTTGATGGCATGGCGTCTTTATCGCATGGCAAGATCTTATTTATCGAAACTGCATAAAAATTTAAGGGTGACTTTACATAATCCTAGTGCGCCAGAACTTTTTTGTAGGGGTAAAACGATACGCCGAAAACTGAGTCGCAATATTTTGATATATTTCATGCGATATATTGCGATATATTGGTTCTTGTGATTTTCATAATTATTACATTTGTATAATGTAAAATGAAATTCCTCTTTGTATGTTTGTACATAAGAATTTTCCCAACGTCATTCAAAATAGAATAGAAAATATGACAACTTATTTGTAATTATCATATAATGAAACTAAACGTCAAATACAACTCTGTGGTGTTTCTTCATCGTTTCTTCGTGCATGTACTGTTTTTTTTTTTCATTGGGTGTTTTTCGGTGTTGCTTTGGGCGCTGCAACCGAGTGTTGTTCGAGATCCCCTCCTTTCTTTCACCTCATTCGAAAATTTTATTCATAACGGCAATACTTTGCTGACATATCGCGTTGTTACAAGTTGTTACAAGGGGCTTTGGCTCATCAAAACCAAACTCTCAACTTAGCTATAATAAACCCTGCCATTCCCCTAAAGATTTTACCATTTCCGCTTCTCCCCAACAAAATATATTTTATACTGTAGAAAGAGGAATAACTCTAATGAATTAAATTGATACATTTAACACATCATGAAAATAAATTATTTCCCTTACACAAAAGAGAGATGATCATATGGATTATAAGTTCAGATAAAGATATTGGAAACAAGATTAGAAAACAATTCAAGAAATTCTCAGTTAATTAGTTTTTCTAAAGATTTTAAGGAAAACATTTTCTCAAGTTCAAGTTCAAGTTAAATTTATTCAGATAATCCAACTTAATGGAATACAGAATACAACATATACATTATTCACAAATTTCCAAATCGTTCATGGCAATATGAATAACAATATATATTATTACTAATTACAAGTATTATGATTTTACAGTAGAAAAATCTTACTACTTTTGAATGAATAATTTTGCACATAATACTTTTGAATTAATGATTTTGATAAATTTACATAATTTTCGTAATCTTGAAATATCATTTTCTGTAAATAGATTCCTAAATTTGATAACATTAACTCTTGTACAATAGTAATTTCCTAACAATAATTTTCTATCATTAAGTAGAAATAAGTATCAGCTTAACTTGTCATATTGATTATTAAATACTTTGAAAGTCCATAGATTGATAAGAACATATTTACAAGTTGGCTTTATCTAAGAGTTGGAGAAATTATTGTCATTTCATCACACAAAATACCAGCATAATGAGAATATCTACTTGCAAATCCTCATAATTAAAGATGTTTTTGAAGAGCTTTAGACAAATGTATCTTTGAAGGATGAACTTGAAATTAATGAGAAATATTTCCATCATATTGTGCAACTCCCCTCCCTAGTTTTAGTACAATCAATGCCAGATAAAATAGGAGGGATCTGTGCACGTAGTCCGGATAATAACGCTATTTGTTACTATCATGAAATCTGAATCGGTAGCCAATTTATCTACGTATTATTATTTTACACTTCAACTGTGCGTTTTTCGAAATCTCTGGGTAATTGCAAAGATGGGAGGGTTGTGTACACGTAATCCGGAAACCACACCGTCTGTTAATTTCGTGGCAGGTGGCCGTTCTAGGTCGGCACCAGTTGCCCATTGGTCTCGTTGGTTTAAGTATGGTCTTTTGTGTTTCATGTTTCTATGGTGTTAGTTGGTGTTCCGCGTCCCTTTTGGGTCTCTTTCTGTGGTTGTCTGCTCTGTGTTTTAAAGTTTTGCTCTGGGTGCTGCAACAGAGTGTTGTGTTGTTGGAAATACCCTCGAGCTCCTTTCTTATTTCTTGTAGCAGTATGGAGCACTTAAACTCGTTCCTTGTGGCTTGATGTTTTACAAGGTTAAATAATTACTTCTTTCCAGCTCAGTCGACTGAGAGGAAAGAAACTTTGTTTTGATCCTTTATCAATTTGATATCATATAATTCTATTTTGCTATTTCGGAAACTTGTCAATTCATCAAAAATTAATACTGAAATTAAAGGAATTTAACATCTGAGCACCATCCCTCCAATGCAATTTTTGGTCATCGATTTTATCTAGCTTTGCTACTGAATCGAACATACAGAAAATTTGGAGCCGCACACTCTCTGCAAAGAAATTACACTGATTTAAATGAAAAAAACTTAAAACCAGATGGCACTACTGAAATGAATTTTGGCTGTGTCTGAAATTCACTACGGCTCGAAGCATCACTGATGAAGATTTTATTATCCGAAACACGTGTCTGGTGCACTAAATTCAAAAAAGAAAGTAGAGAGTTGGTACATTTCCGTATTACATTATTTATGTGAACTCTTGTTTAATGCTTTGTTTATTGTTGGTCTACATTGTCCGTATGGCGTATATTGTGTCTACTTGTCCGTATGGTGTATATTGTGTCTACGTGTCCGTATGGTGTATATTGTGTCTACTTGTCCGTATGGTGTATAATGTGTCCTCTTGTTCGTATGGTGTATATTGTGTCTACGTTCGTACGGTGTACATTGTGTCTACTTGTCCGTATGGTGTTTATTGTGTCCACTTGTTCGTATGGTGTATATTGTGTCTATTTGTTCGTATGGTGTATTTTGTCTCTACTTGTCCGTATGGTGTATATTGTGTCTACTTGTTCATATGGTGTATATTATGTCTACTTGTTCGTATGGTGTATATTGTGTCTACTTGTCCGTATGGTGTATATTGTGTCTACTTGTCCGTATGGTGTATATTGTGTCTACTTGTTCGTATGGTGTATATTGTGTCTACTTGTCCGTATGGTGTGTATTGTGTCTACTTGTTTGGAAGGTGTTTATTGTGTCTACTTGTTCGTATGGAGTATATTGTGTCTATATGTCCGTATGGTGAATATTGTGTCTACATTGTCCTTATGCTGTATATTGTGTCTACTTGTCCAAATGGTGTATATTGTGTCTACTTGTCCTTATTGTGTATATTGTGTCTACTTGTCCATATGGTGTATATTGTGTCTTCTTGTCCGTATGGTATATATTTCTACTTGTTCTTATGATGTATACTATGTCTACTTGTCCGTATGGTTTATATTGTGTCTACCTTGTCCGAATGGTGTATTTTGTGTCTACTTGTCCATATGTTATAAATTGTGTCTACTTATCCATATTCTGTATATTGTGTCTACTTCTCCTTATGCTGAATATTGTGTCTTCTTGTCCATATGGTGAATCTTGTGTCTATTTGTTCGTATGGTGTATAGTGTGTCTACTTGTCCATATGGTGTATATTATGTCTTCTTGTCCGTATGGTATAAATTGTTTCTACTTGTTCTTATGATGTATACTGTGTCTACTTGTCCGTATGGTTTATATTGTGTCTACCTTGTCCGTATGGTGTATATTGTGTCAACTTGTCCATACGGTATACATTGTGTCTACTTGTCCATATTGTGTATATTGTGTCTACTTTTCTTTATGGTGTATATTGTGTCTTCTTGTCCATATGGTGGATCTTGTGTCTACTTGTCCGTATGGTGTATATTGTGTCTACTTGTCCTAATAATGAATATTATGTCTACTTGTCAGTATTGGTTACATTGTGTCTACTTGTCCGCATAGTGTATATTGTGTCTACTTGTCCGTATGGTGTTTATTGTGTCTACTAGTCCGTATGTAGATATTTTGTCTACTTGTCCGTATGATGTATATTGTGTCTACTTGACCGTATGATGTATATTGTGTCTACTTGTCCATATGGTATATATTATGTCTACTTGTCCGTATGGAGTATCTTGTGTCTGCTTGTCTTTATGGTGTATACTGTGCCTACTTGACCGTATGGTGTATATTGTGTCTACTTGTCTGTATGGTATATATTTTTTCTGCTTGTCCATGTGTATATTGTGTCTACTTGTCCTTATTGTGTCTACTTATCCGTAAGGTGTATATTGTGTCTACTTATCCGTATGGTGTATATTATGTCTGCTTGTCCTTATGGTGTATATTGTGTCTACTTGTTCGTATGGTGTATATTGTGTCTACGCTCGTACGGTGTATATTGTGTCTACTTATCCGTATGGTGTATATTGTGTCTACTTGTCCGTATGGTGTATATTGTGTCTACTTATCCGTATGGTGTATATTGTGTCTGTTTGTCCTCATGGTGTATATTGTGTCTTCTTGTCCGTATGGTGTATATTATGTCTGCTTGTCCTTATGGTGTATATATTTTGTCTACTTGTCCATATGGTGTATATTGATCCTTCTTGTCCGTATGGTATTCATTGTGTTTGCTTGTCCGTATGGGTTATATTGTGTCTACTTGTCAGAATGTTGTATATTGTGTCTACTAGTCCGTATGTTGTATATTGTGTCTACTTGTCCGTATGTTGTATATTTCGTCTACTTGTTCGTATGGTGTTTATTGTGTCTACTTGTCCGTATGATGTATATTATGTCTACTTGTCCATATGGTATATTTTGTGTCTACTTGTCCGTATGGAGTATATTGTGTCTGCTTTCCTTAATTGTGTATATTGTATCTACTCGTCCGTATGGCTATATTGTGTCTACTAGTCCGTATGGTGTATATTTTGTCTGCTTGTCCATATGGTGTATATTGTGTCTACTTGTCCATATTGTATATATTGTGTCTACTGATCCGTATAGTGTTTATTGTGTCTACTTATCCGTATGATGTATATTATGTCTACTTGTCCATATGATATATATGGTGTCTACTTGTCCGTATGGTGTATATTGTGTCTACGTTCGTACGGTATATATTGTGTCTACTTATCCGTATGGTGTATATTGTGTCTACTTGTCCGTATGGTGTATATTGTGTCTGTTTATCCTTATGGTGTATATTGTGTCTGTTTTTCCGTATGGTGTATATTGTGTCTACTTATCCGTATGGTGTATATTGTGTCTGCTTGTCCTTATGGTGTATATTGTGTCTACTTATCCGTATGGTATATTTTGTGTCTACTTGTCCTTATGGTGTATATATTTTGTCTGCTTGTCCGTATGGTGTATATTGATCCTTCTTGTCCGTATGGTATTTATTGTGTTTGCTTGTCCGTATGGGTTCTATTGTGTCTACTTGTCAGAATGTTGTATATTGTGTCTACTTGTCCGTATGTTGTATATTGTGTCTACTTGTCCGTATGTGGTATTTTTCGTCTACTTGTTCGTATGGTGTTTATTGTGTCTACTTGTCCGTATGATGTATATTATGTCTACTTGTCCATATGGTATATTTTGTGTCTACTTGTCCGTATGGAGTATTTTGTGTCTGCTTTCCTTAATTGTGTATATTGTATCTACTCGTCCGTATGGTTATATTGTGTCTACTAGTCCGTATGGTGTATATTTTGTCTGCTTGTCCATATGGTGTATATTGTGTCTACTTGTCCATATTGTATATATTGTGTCTACTTATCCGTATAGTGTTTATTGTGTCTACTTATCCGTATGATGTATATTATGTCTACTTGTCAATATGATATATCGTGTGTCTGCTTGTCCGTATGGAGTATATTGTGTCTGCTTGTCTTTATGTTGAATATTATGTATGTTTATCCTTATGGTGTATATTGTGTATATATGTCCGTATTGTGTATATTTTCTCTGCTTGTCCTTATGGCTTTATATTGTATCTACTTGTCCGTTCGGTGTATATTGATCCTTCTTGTCCGTATGGTGTAAATTGTGTCTGCTTGTGTCTGCTATGGTGTATATTGTGACTACGTGTCTGTATGGAATACAAATGTATATTGTGTCTCCTTGTCCGTATGGTGTATATTATGTCTGCTTGTTCTTATGGTGTATATTGTGTCAACTTGTCCGTATGGTGTATATTGTGTCAACTTGTCCTTATGGTGTATATTGTGACTACGTGTCCGTATGGAATACAAATGTATATAGTGTCTGCTTGTCCGTATGGTGTATATTGTGTCTGCTTGTTCTGATGGTGTATATTGTGTCAACTTGTCCGTATGGTGTATGTTGTGTTTGCTTGTCCTTATGGTGTATATTGTGTCTACGTGTCCGTATGGAATACAAATGTATATTGTGTCTACTTGTCCGTATGGTGTATATTTTGTCTGCTTGTCCTTATGGTGTATATTGTGTCTACTTGGCAGAATGTTGTATATTGTGTCTACTTGTCCGTATAGGGTATATTGTGTCTACTTGTCCGTATGTTGTATACTTCGTCTACTTGTTCGTATGGTGTATATTGTGTTTATATGTCCGTATGGTGTATATTTTGTCTGCTTGTCTTTATGGTGTATATTGTGACTACGTGTCCGTATGGAATACAAATGTATATTGTATCTACTTGTCCGTATGGTGTATATTATGTCTGCTTGTTCTTATGGTGTATATTGTATCTGCTTGTCCTTATGGTGTATATTGTGTCTACTTGTCCCTATGGTGTATATTGTGTCTATTTGTCTGTATGCTGTATATAGTGTCTGCTTGTCCGTATGGTGTATATTGTGTCTACTTGTCCCTATGGTGTATATTGTGTCTACTTGCCTGTATGGTGGATATTGTGTCTACTTGTCCCTATGGTGTATATTGTGTCTACTTGTCTGTATGATGTATATTGTGTCTATTTGTCCGTATGTTGTATATTTCGTCTACTTGTTCGTATGGAGTATATTGTGTCTACTTGTCCCTATGGTGTATATTGTGTCTACTTGTCTGTATGATGTATATAGTGTCTGCTTGTCCGTATGGTGTATATTGTGTCTACTTGTCCCTATGGTGTATATTGTGTCTACTTGTCTGTCTGATGTATATAGTGTCTGCTTGTCCGTATGGTGTATATTGTGTCTACTTGTCCGTATGGTGTATATTGTGTCTACTTGTCCGTATGTTGTATATTTCGTCTACTTGTTCGTATGGTGTATATTGTGTCTACTTGTCCGTATGGTGTATATTGTGTTTACATGTCCTTATGTTGTATATTTCGTCAACTTGTTCGTATGGTGTATTTTGTGTCTACTTGTCCATATGTTGTATATTGTGTCTACTTGTCCCTATGGTGTGTAATGCATCTACTTGTACTTATAGTGTATATTGTGTCTACTTGTCCGTTCATATTTCCAGGAGAAAATCATCATATCTCTTAAATGTGTACAAACTTCAGAAAGCGTCTGCCAAGAAAGGTAAAGGTATCAAACTCCTTGACGAATCACTCGGTTTTTTTTTTCTCATGTATTATTATTATCGTTGGAAGTTTGATTCACTCTATGTTTAATGTATGTCATGCTCGTATGAACTAGGTATATTTGTAAAATATTCAACGATGAAATAGGGCAAGATATTCTTTCTTGATAATTGATAAGAAAATGTTTAGTTGCAATCCAATTTACAATTCTGATACATGGACATATAGTCGCAGGAAAACCTGTATTTAACGGACATACAAAGTCTGAGGATATCTGTCCTTTATATAGAGGTGTCCGCTCAATCAAGACGTATGGAACATTTTACATCTTACTTGTTTCATATTATCCTTGCATTTACCATAGGATGAAAAAATCTATTAATTAAATATCAGTGAAATATTTATCGAAGTAAGCTCCAAATGAATTGCTTTAATGTTAATGTCATAGTTGATAATCAGGAAATTGCGTGGATATTTTTGGAATTGAAAAGTGCCACCATTGCTAACAGAAATATCCCATTTCTATATAGTTATTATCACCTATCCACTTGAATTTATATATTTTTTTTTTTCACAATTTAATCATATCAAGTCCAAAATGTATGGCTAGCAATGACACATCTTATGAAAATTGAAGTAAGTTGGATATTTAAGGGTCAACTTCTGTGAAATTTTGCATGGTAGTGACCTTTTATATATAAAACATTCACACAGTAAGAAAAGTAAATCAACCTATGGATATTTTCAAGATAAAAATCATAAATTTAAAATTGTATATTTCTTGTATGATTTTTTTAAATGCTATGCTTTTGTTATAATCCATGTACATATGTTACAATTATTACCAAACAAAGGAGGGATCTATAACAACACTAGGTTGTAGCACCCACAGCAAAAATCCAAAACACCCAATGCAAAAACAATGAAGGATGAATTAAGATATGCGTAGAGGACATAACAACCTAGTCAAGTTAGAGAACGTAATTGAATTAAAGCACTTCAAACATCGGGTCGCGGGGAAGTGCATTACCAACTCCACAATGATACACGAAATAAGTGTAGATATAAAACAAAGGAAGGGATCTCAAACAACACCAACTCCACATATATATATTTCGATATTTACAATATGACCTATAAAACACTAAGGGAGCAACATTTGATTTTCAGGGGGGGGGGGGTGCAGGAAGGCTTTTTTTTTAAATTCCGGATCGAAATTTTAGGAAAAAAAATTTTCCGGCCCAAAAGTCCGGCTAAATTTTTTTTCCGGATCATGAATTTGCCCCTCCCCCCTCTCTTCCGACCTTTCCACTACCCAGTAAACACTTTTTTGTGTATCATAAACTAAGTATAAAAAATGGAACAAACTTTATGCAATTTGGAGTGAATAAATCAAATTCAAAAGTCATTAGCACCATATAGCCTGTCTCCGTTGAGTATCATTTAAGTAAATAGATTATAGGCATCATATGCCATTCAAGAAATTAAAATGAAGTGATCTGCTGGCAAGAGATGAACTCATTCTGTGTTTGATGTTTAATATGGCCGAAAAATCACGCTGAATTATTTAAACTTTAGAGTTATTTTCAACATTGGAAAAATACAACAACAAAAATAATCCGGCCCGAATGGCCGACGAAAAAAAATTTTTCCGGCTCTTAAAATGGCCGAAATAATTTTCCGGCTGGCAAAAGTCTTCCTGCCCCCCCCCCCCCCCCTCCCCCCAATAAAAATCAAATGGTTGCTCCCTAAGGTTGTGCAGGCTAAACAGGTAAAGTGTCTTTATAATGCCTACACATATATATTATCACTTTACAAATAATTGTTGTTTTCTGACAAAATAATTCATTAGCATAAGGTGCAGCAAATTATTACAATAGTGTATTCCCACATAGCCATGCATATATTTCTTGCATTTGCTAGAGTTATCTCCCTCCTTGAATTACAACTCTCTATCACTGCTATGTTTTAAAAATAGCTATACTTCAACATTTTCTGAAGTTCTCACATCGTTCATATCGATGTCTTGATGAGAATTACAGACAACAAGATATTTTTAAAGTATAGTCAGAAGGTTGACTATGAAATCTCTTCTGAAAATTTATTCATAAATGGTTTAATATCAACGTTTTGCATGGTAGAAATGGATAAAGTCCGAGAGTTGTAATCCAATACGGCGGTTAATTTGGAGGTATGACATCATCATCGGAACATACTATGGTACATAAATTTAGATATTGATAATATGAACTTGCATAATCATTTACATTTTAGAGGCAAAATGAGAATAAATATCACACATGATCTTAGAATTGTTGGTAACTGGTGGCTTTCCTTGAAATTTCTCTGAAAGGAGACATTCTATACCGGTTAGTGAATCTCGCTCATGGACTAGTCGTAGATTACTTTAACTGAGTCCTGATATGGAATTCTGTTACTATGGAAATCTGATACTAAGTTTTGTAATTTTACTCTGAAAAACGATTTTACTCTGAAAAAGGCGCTGAAGCGAATCCGAGTTACGATTTGTAAAAATTGACCCCTCCACTGAGAAAAATCTGACATGGCTTCATTGATAATTTTTGTACAAAAAAATTATATATTTTTTGTTTGTTATTTATTTTTTTGTTTGTTTGTTTGTTTGTTTGTTTTTTGTTTGTTTTTTGGGTTTTTTTTTGCACAAGAGCGGCATTTCAGATATAAAACATATGAACCCCTTGATATTTTCACTATAAAACATCAAAAAGGTGGAAAGATTTCGATGAGGTATCGATAAGCTTCGAACTCAGGATCTTTACTATACAAAGAATTACCCTTACGGACTGAGTTATCGTGATTACAAGCAATGTTGTGTTACATACTTTTATATACCTCTATTTGAAAACTCTTCAGTGTGTGAGACGACAGCAAAGTATCACCCGTGTTTGTCTTTAGGACGGGTTATTGACCGCTAAATTTTAATAGATTACAATAGATTAAGTCAAGCAAGATTTCCTTTTTCCTCATAGAATAGGGTCCAAAAAGGCGGATATGATATGGCTGGATAGATTATAGCTTTTTGTTTGCGCTTCGTTTTTAGTCCCCTACCGGCAACGCCGAAGGGGACTCTTAGTTTCCTCTCGGTCTGTCTGTCCGTCCGTCAGTCTGTCCGTCTGTCCGTCTGTCTGTCCGTCTGTCCGAATATCAGTTTTCCGGACTTTTTTCTGCAACGGATGGAGATATTGAGATGAAATTTGATACACAGCTTGGTCTTGGATAGTTACAGAGCAAGTTTGACTTTCGTCACGCTTAACCTATTTTTCGTGGAGTTATGCCCCTTGAAGACTTTGAAAATTCAGTTTTTGTCAGTTTTCCAGACTTTTTTCTGCAACGGATGGAGATATTCAGATGAAATTTGATACACAGCTTGGTCTTGGATAGTTACAGAGCAAGTTTGACTTTCGTCACGCTTGACCCATTTTTCGAGGAGTTATGCCCCTTGATGACTTGGAAAATTCTGTTTTGGTCAGTTTTCCGGACTTTTTTCTGCAACAGATGGAGATATTCAGATGAAATTTGATACACAGCTTGGTCTTATATAGTTACAGAGCAAGTTTGACTTTCGTCACGCTTAACCTATTTTTCGAGGAGTTATGCCCCTTGATGACTTGGAAAATTCAGTTTTTGTCAGTTTTCCGGACTTTTTTCTGCAACGGACGGAGATATTCAGATGAAATTTGATACACAGCTTGGTCTTGGATAGTTACAGAGCAAGTTTGACTTTCGTCACGCTTGACCTCTTTTTCGAGGAGTTATGCCCCTTGATGACTTGGAAAATTCTGTTTTGGTCAGTTTTCCGGACTTTTTTCTGCAACAGATGGAGATATTCAGATGAAATTTGATACACAGCTTAGTCTTGAATAGTTACAGAGCAAGTTTGACTTTCGTCACGCTTGACCTATTCTTCGAGGAGTTATGCCCCTTGATGTCTTGGAAAATTCTGTTTTGGTCAGTTTTCCGGACTTTTTTCTGCAACAGATGGAGATATTCAGATGAAATTTGATACACAGCTTGGTCTTGGATAGTTACAGAGCAAGTTTAACTTTCATCACGCTTGACCTATTCTTCGAGGAGTTATGCCCCTTGATGTCTTGGAAAATTCTGTTTTGGTCAGTTTTCCAGACTTTTTTCTGCAACAGATGGAGATATTCAGATGAAATTTGATACACAGCTTGGTCCTGGATAGTTACAGAGCAAGTTTGACTTTCGTCACGCTTGACCTATTCTTCGAGGAGTTATGCCCCTTGATGTCTTGGAAAATTCAGTTTTTGTCAGTTTTCCGGACTTTTTTCTGCAACAGATGGAGATATTCAGATGAAATTTAATACACAGCTTGGTCCTGGATAGTTATAGAGCAAGTTTGACAGTTGTCACCCTTAATTTTTTTTCGAGGAGTTATGTCCCTTGATGACTGGGAAAATTCAGTTTTTGTCAGTTTTCCAGACTTTTGTCTGCGACATATAGAAATATTCAGGTGAAAATTTGATACATAGCTTAGTCTTGGATAGTTACAGAGCAAGTTTAACTTTCGTCACGCTTGACCTATTTTTCGAGGAGTTATGTCCCTTGATGACTTGGAAAATTCAATTTTTGTCTGTTTTCCGGACTTTTTCCTGCAACAAAGAAAGATATTCAGGTGAAATTTGATACTCAGCTTAGTCTTGGATAGTTACAGGGCAAATTCGACTTTTGTCACGCTTGACCTATTTTTCGAGGAGTTATGCCCCTTGATTAATTTCCACAATTCAGTTTTGTCAGTTTTCCAGACTTTTTTCTGCAACAAATAGTGATATTCAGGTAAAATTTGACACTCAGCTTAGTCTTGGATAGTTACAGAGCAAGTTCAACTTTCGTCACGCTTGACCTCTTTTTCGAATCGATAAAGCAGATAAAACCTCAGAACTGAGCTGCACAGACAGTAAGTTTAATTAAAACTCATGTTTAATTGAAGAGTAATTCATAGGCAGAGTTGCAGGACATAAATATATGCCGCCGGTAGGGGACTTATATCGCTCAGCGATCATAACATTTTATTCAATTTGTCTAATTCCTTCCTTGAGTGCTACGAAAATAGTTCAGATATAAAACATATAGATGGAGAGGACATTTAGAAGCTTTCAGTCCTCTCCGCTGAAATTAGCATACGAGGGTTGATTGATATGTTGTGAGCCTCGGTTTTCTGTGATAGAATGTTGAAGATATGTTGTTCTATCGGGACAATGCTCCTGTTCACAAGTCTGTCGCTGCCATGGCTGCCATTCATGATGGTGGCTGCTTTAATTTTATTGAGCATCCGCCTTATGCACCTGATTTTTGTCCATCAGACTTTCATCTATTCTCGAAACTGAAAAAAAGCTATTTCTGGCACCCACTTTTAGTCCGATGATGACATCATACTTGCAGTGGATGGCTTTCTGACCGGTCAAGATAAGGAGTTCTTTTAAAGTGGTATTGAGAGTCTTAAATACATATACCAATGGCAAAAGTTTACAGACAATGAAGGGGATTATGTAGAAAAATAATGCAAAATGTCCGATAAAATTCAAATCCATCTTTACGACATATCAATCAGCCCTCCTACATTCTGAGTTTTGCAGTTTGTGGATAATCCTCAAAATCGTAAACCTCGATTCTTCCCCAAGATTTGCATATATAACATCTTCATTTCATCAACCAAAACCACGACCTTGACTATCGATGGACAGAAAACGGAGGCGGCCTTCGAAACAAAGGCTCTTTAGACTTTTCTCACGTGCCCGTTTAATCTTGAAGGTAAACAAAGACTGCAATAATCAACATAACCTTTTACTGACTATGTGGTTCAGGCATACACACACGGTACAGGGCCCGGGTGTAAAAAAGATGGACAAAAACAACAATAACATTTCATTATGTAATAGGTGTGATAGCTTGATCATCTATTGCATGCAATACTTGAAGAGTTAAGGACACATAATCACATTTAATGTGACAGAGGAAACCATATAGTAGCATTCCTAGAAAAATTGGACAGGAGCGTTTATAACAATTCGTAGGCTAGTGGAATATTTCTTTGACTTTTCAGCTTTTTTGGTATTTTTTATTGTCTTATTTAACTTAACATAGTACAGAGGCATCAGTATCAAGCATAGCTGATAAAAAGCAATCTAGTATCTTTAGTAATCAAACATTTTGTTCTATCTTACGAAATTTTTCTAAGAGACTACCTCCCGCCAGGCATGAAAATATACACAAACACATGATCAATATGATGGACTTTGGAAAGGAAGAGGAAAATACTTTTCTCCATGTGAGATGGATAATTCTGGCGTGAACTATTATTTCTTGATATCAATAGTGGAATAGATATATCATTTACTGATATTTTGAAAAAAAATGCATGAAGAAATGTTGTTGTTGCTGTTTTGTTTTGTTTTTTGTTTTTGGTTTTTATTGTTGTGAGCAATTCTCTTAAAACGTACACACCCGCAGACGTATCTGAAATATTAAAGAACTATTACCTTAAAACAATGATTTTTCCGAGATTAAGAAGATGTCTTCGTATGGTAAATTTATTGAGAAAATGTAATAGACATGGAACAAGTTCTAGCGCACCAGGATTAGATTAAGTCACCATTGAGTGTTTATGCAGTTTCGATAAATGAAAACTTATCATGCAATGCAGACGTCATCAACTTAGCATAACATAGAGACAAAGTGAAGTAGAGCGAAGTAAAGCTACCATCTGATGGTTTTAAGTTACTTGTTATGACAGAATTGTCTTTATAAAGCTTCTTTACACATTGAATTACTTACAAAAAGGCCCTTTGTAAAAAAAAATAGAAATGTTTTATAAAAAATGTATATCAGAGTATTTAACCTGGGGGGGAAGGGTCCAATTTCTCTTGTGATCGGAGATAAAAACCGTGATGATATGGAAATTTAAATAAAAAATGTCAAACTCAAAAACGAGCCCTCCCTCCCTCCCATCCTCCTAGATACGTACGCCTACATGAAATATTTGACCCGATTATGCACAAATCTGTAGCGTTTTATGGAAATCCTAGGTAACCTTACATTTTAAATAGAAAGGTCAGAATAGAAAAATAATCATAATTATACAAAATTGGTGCAATTTTCAACGATTATTACGGTAAGGTATACTTTATAATAATTAATTATTACCAATTTTATTTGTTTGAAATTCATTCATTAAAAATGATAATTAAATAAGAGAGTTAAGTTACGTTTTACAATCAAATACTGTATTATTTGAAAACAAAATATTATCATTTTGTCTGATACATTTAACTTTTGCAGGTAAAATATGACCAAGAGACATACAACAGATAGAGGATGGTCATGGGTAGTGATGGTCAGTTCATTCGGTGCCAATGTCATCAATGGGTTTTTCTGTTATGGGATAGGTATACTCAACGTTGCATTCATTTCAATTAGTTAAAAAAACTTGTTTAAGGTAGAGCATCCCTCAGGTCTCAGATGCTCATATTTCCTCAATAAAATCTTTTACAATATTTCCATTTATATATATTCAAAGCTTATGTTAAACCTTATATGCTTATGCTGAGATGCTTACTCTTCCTGGGCACCTGGTCTCACTCCCATTTCGGGAGTTCGCTTCTGTTCATATGGTGGAGGTTTTTGTTTGTCTGCTCTGGTTCCTCTTTTATCCTGATTTTCGGTTTCTTATTTTCTGAATTATCGATTTTGTGCTGTATACAGGGATATGGTCATTATCCATACTTGTCATACAAACAATTAACCTTTAACGTTAACATTGGACCCTATGAGAAAAGTAAGAAGAATACCTTTCTAGAGGTGATAAAATGTAACTATTAAAGTTTCTTTCCCAAAACATTATAACTTTGATGATCTGAACAATATTCTGAAGAGAAAAAAAAAGGGGTATCCAGAAAAAATCACTAGCACTTCTGACCTGAGGGATACTCAACCTTAACTTCATACTCTGAAAGAAATTTAATGTGCAGTAGCTAAATTTAACGCAGTTTAGATTTTTTTTTTTCAAAATCGTTTTTAAATCTGTGATACAGGTCCATTGACAGGAATAATCATAAACAGGTGGAGCTGTAGAGTATCAATGATGGCTGGTCGTGTTCTCATGGGCACAGGTCTCGTCATATCAGCCTTTGTGGAAAGTCTGGACGCAGTCCTTATCTCCTTTGGAGTACTCTCAGGTAAACATCCGAAAACAAATATAAACCATGCTGAATAAAACGAGACATGTCTATGAGGGTCGATTCATCCTCTTCGTTTAATAACTCATTTAGTATGTCGAACCACCAAAAAACATATGAGATTCAAATTTAAATTCAAGAATATATCATCTGAATTGATGACTATGAAATGAAACAAATATTTCCTTCGTATTTGTTAAATTTCTACCTTTATACATGTAACCTTTGGTTATGGAGGTAAACGTTCACTTGATGTATATATTGAGATCTATGTTAGGAAATGGCGCAAAAATCTGTCTGCTTCCTTTTTTTTGGCAGTCACTTGATCGGACTTTCCACTTTACTCTACGTATTCGAATCTAATGTCGCCTAAAAAGCAAATGCGACATATGGGGATAATTTCGTCAATTATCCTTCTTTCTGATAGTCATACTTTTAAATATAATTTTTACAACTTGATAATTATACATTATTCCAGAATATTAACGCAAATGAACCCAAATCAGGGAAAATATATTTTTGGATTTAGAATATATAAGATTTCCGAAAAATACCACTTAAGGTATGTAATCATTCGAATAAGCGCAATCCTGTCGTTTAATGTGCATTTTTTGAGTTCCAAGATACATTCGCTGTGGCAAAATCCATATTGAAAATAAGGTTACAGATCCCTCTACCCTTAACTAGATATTCATATTAACTACGCTGAAATCATACAAAAAGTGAAAACGTACTGTACAGTACTTATCTTATGTGATTGGTATCATCCATTCCGGTATATACCCCTCAACTTCATTAGCAAGGCTTAAAAATACCATAATCAAAACTCTTAAGATTACCGTTAATCGGGTATTGAACTATGCGAGAGAATTGGACTTAAAAGCTTATATTCATGTGTGTATGGTACCAATCAAATATGATCAGTACAGGTTCCAAACTGTGTACTGAAGCGTTCTATGCTTTTATCAAAGCAGGATTAATATGTCGTGATGAAACTAAACACAAGATGAGGGTCAAAATCCCCTTTAAGATCACCAATTTAGGGTCAAACAGCGATAGGCAACATACCTGTTCTCGAAAGTTCTATATTTATATGGTTATGTAATGACGGGCTTTGTAATGGTACATATACCAATACCATAACAAATATGGACAAGAACCATATCCCAATATAGAGAACAAAATTGAAAATTCGAAAATCATTAATACAAAATTATGATAAAGCAGGAACCAAAGCAAACAAAAAAGTCTACCATATGGACAAAAGTTAACTCCCAATAGGGAGTGATACCAAGTGCACAGGAAGAGTGAGCATCCCCTGCTTGCATGCTACATCCGTCGCTTCAATTCGGCAGACATGTCACATCCGGTTACTTCCACTAAGGAGGATACAAGTATGTTCTGTGTTTGCATGGTTCCTATCGTCTAATCTAAAACAAAATACCATTTACCGTATCGGACAATGGGCCATCTTAGTGCATGATGAGTTCTCCGTATCGAACTTCCTCAGTGACGATGTTAGTCGGTCAAAAACGCATCCCTGACTGAGAAGCTTATCAGAGAGACGCCTAGCCTAGCTGTCAGAACACAATCCGTATATTTGGTAATTGCTCTGGCATAACGTACGCAGACAGCGAAGAGATATTGCTTCTAAGAAAAGGAAAGTCCTTGATGCTTAACTTGATGTAATAGTTCTATTAAATTGTTCATTATACCGCTCAAACGTTTTAAGAACAAATGGAAATACCCTCGTAGCAATATTTTTTGAAAAGTTATCTTGGGATTAAGGCCAAACGTCAATTATGACCTTGACATATGATCTTAGTTCAAAGTCATGACATACCCTTAGGTCTTAAGAAACATTTCTTTGAAATATTATTGAAATCAATCTACATGGGAAGGAGTTATGTTCTGGAAAAGGTTTTATGTATGATGTCTATTGTGACCTTGACCGTTGCCTTATGACCTTGGTTCAAGGTCATAACACACCCTTATGTCGTGAAAAATATATCTGTGAAATATTATTAAAATCCATCCCCAGAAAGAGGAGTTATGCTCCGTACAAGAATTAAGTAATATTGCCTATTGTGACCTTGACCTTTGACATATGAACTTGGTTCAAGGTTATGGCAGGTCCTAAGGAACATTTCTGTGAAATATTAGTGAAATCCATCCACAATGGCAGGAGTTAGGTTCCGGACAGTGTTTTACTAATTATGTTTATTGTGACCTTGACGTTTAACCTATGACCTTGGTTCAAGGTCATGACACACCCTTAGGTCCTAAAGAACATTTCTGTGAAATATTATTGAAATCCATCTCCAGGGAGAGGAGTTTTGCTCTGGACAAGGTTTTACTAATGTTTTTACTGTGACCTTGACCTATGGCATAGGTTAAAGGTCATGACACACCCTTAGGTCCTAAGAAACATTTCTGTGAAATGTTATTGAAATCCATCCAAAAGGGGAGGAGTTATGCTGCGGTGATGGACAGACAGACGGACAGACTGACGGACAGGGTGATTCCTATATACCCCTAAACATTGTTTGCGGGGGGTATAATTAGTGAAACATATTTACTAAAAGAGTCCTACATTACCTCTTAGTTGCATGAGATAATTTTGTTAACAACTTAAAACAAACAGAGGGCAAAAGTGGATGGATGCACTGGATGACATATTGAATGCTGTGCTCTGAAATGGGCGTAAAATCAGGTGTCCAGGTGTTCAGTGGGAGTGAGCATATCCTTCTTGCTAGGGACACACTAAGATAGGTTTCATTTAAAAATGACTTACACTTTATAACTTTATGTAAAGCAGTTACATGTAGTTGTATTACTGATTAAATATGTATGAATAAATGTTCTTTTTTATTCCAGGATTTGGTTCGGGTCTTTGCTATAGTTCGTCTGTGATTGTAGTTGGATTTAATTTTGAACGTCGTCGTAACCTTGCAACTGGATTTGCATGGAATTGGCATGTTTGTATTGTCTCCGTTAATGCAACTTGCCAAAGATACATACGGGTACAACGGACTTTGTTTGATGTGTGGAGCATTGTCATTCCATCATCTTGTATTCGGAGCCCTGTGTAGATCATCAGAATTGGAAAAGCTAAGTAAAACCAAAGACAATACATTCAAGCATGGCAACGAACAATGTAAACGCAGTAAATTACTATCTATCCTCAGAGAGATCTTCTTTTTATTTTCAAATATACCTTTTATCTTAGTAGTCGTCAGCATGACATTTTTCACTTTAGGAGTGCATCTTATGTATGTGCATTTTTCGAAACTGCTGATAACAAAAGGAACTTCTGAAACGGCTGCTGCCTATCTTTTGTCGATGTCGGGAATATGTACTGGGATATCAAGGCTTCTGATAGGATTCTCCTCAAATGCTGAAAATATAAACGAGCTGATGCTTTTCTCAGGATGCTTCAGCCTTTTAGGAATAGCCGGCCTATTGCTCCCAGTGTATGTGGGATCATTTGTCGGACAGGCTTTCTTTGCCGTTATGCTTGGTATGTACTGCGGATGCTGCTACCCATTGCTGAATACCATTAACGTTAAATTGGTAGGGATTGAGCGACTAGCCTTGGCCTATGGAGTTCAAATGTTTGGAGCAGGCGTCGGATCTCTTATTGGACCACCAATGTCAGGTTAGTGGGGTATTTATTTCAGGATCAGAGTTTCGTAAATGTTGCTGGAAAAGTTGAATTGCTGGAAAAGTATGATTGGAATGAATGAACATCAAAGGTCTAATTGAGAACTAAAATGTCCTTAGATTAGTAGCATTCATTGTCAGAAAAGACAGATGCACCTGGCACACCGGGCCTGTCATATTTGGTGTCTTTTCATATCAAAATAATTATATCTTAAGCTGAAATGAAGACGACATCTTGTTACAATAATGCGGTAATACAATTTGTTATTTTAATTGAGTATTATACATCATCTAAAGCTACTTCCCTCCTTATCATTAAATAAAAAAATCGCTCGTTCCAACAGAATCTGCCTTAAAAGAGCGATTTCAAAATATAATATTTCGCCCTCTAGCTCCAAATATTGTTCCGAAAAATCCAAAGAACTAACCAAATTGGTCTGGCCTAACATATTTAAGTGATTACAACCTCCTCACGATTGAAATATAAGAAAATATCTTCAATCCAGAGAAATAAACAATATTGATCATACAGCCTCACTGGCAAGCGTTAAGTATCCGAAACGTGCATGTCTGGTCCATGCTGCAAATTTATCTTTAAATGACGCTACTGAATTTGAAGACGTTTAACATTGATACTATACACGGTGGGTAATCTCGCAACGCAGAACAATAGGTTCTACGATATCTTTGTGCAATATAGATCATTTATAAGAAAAAAGAGAATGTGATGCAGTGTAAGAATGTTTTAGCTATGAGTTGTATCCAAAATATTAGTTTTTGATAACACATAAACACGATCGGCGTTCCACTTTCACTTTCATCTACATGAACCACGCCGATAGTCTTTTCAGCTTTACACAAAGATATTATTCTCTAATTTTGAATGAAATTCGTGGCTATGGCATCCTTACGCTGCATCACATTCCCCTTTGTGTGATAAATAATCTTTATCACATGAAATTATAGAAAAACCGAAAGTTCTGCGTTGCGAGATTGCCCACCTAGTTTAACACTTTTATTGACAGCTACCATTTTAATATTAATATCAAATTTCAACATTGATTTCCTGATCAACTTGATTTTCGAATATTATAATCACACTCACAATAGAGCATCAAATTGAGCATCGACGGACCCCTAGCAAGCTAGAGGTGGGACCAGATGCCCGGGAGGAGTAAGCATCCCCTGTTTGATTAGCCGCACCCGCCGTCGATGTTCACGCACGAAAACGAAAATTATCTACAAAACATGCACTGTCTGAGGTTATGCCTATATATAAAGCGCGATCGCGACCATGTCAGGAAAAAATACAGAGTAGACAAACTGAGCAAGAGACGTAAAAGAGACATACGACATAGAAACATTAAATACTAAATACTGGACATAAACCAACGAGACCATTGGACAACTGGTGCCGAATTAGGTCGGCCATCTGCAACGCAAGTAGCAAATGGTGTGGTTATTTGGACTACATGAGCACAATAAGACTTATTTAATTCCATTATCACTTTTAGATCTTCGACTCTTTTTTTCGTTCAGAGATCCTTTTCTCTTTACTTGCCCTTCAACTTGCTAAAGTTAAATTCAATCTCATTTAGGATGGCTGGTTGATGGAGGGAGGACATATGAAGAATCCTTTATGGTGGCAGGTAAGGGTTAAAAATCGAAGAAGAATAACTGAAAAGATTCATACGACAAACGAATATATGATATTAAAAGGTATCTTCAGCATCGTTCAGTCACCTCACCACTTGAATGACACATTTTTCTGACGTCATAGAGAGTAAACGTAACTTTGACTGATAGTACAATACGGAAACTTTATGGGGAGTTGCAGAGTATAATATTTATTCTAATTCTAATGCACTCTGTTTGTAACGCGCGTTTTGATTGGTTGAGCGATTAAAAAACTGCAAGGAGATTCACGTTTCACTGCAGTTTTTGCTATGACGTCATACGTTCCCATAGCGACGTCGTTTCTAGCACATAACTGACCATTTGCATAAGAGTAGGGTTACCATACTGATGTTTTACAAAACCTGACAGGATATTGACGAATCCCCCGTCAGAAATATCCGTTTTACGGCTCGGCTGATGCCTCGGTTCTTGCACATAACTGACCATGCATTAGAATAGGGTTACCATACTGATGTTTTACAAAAACTGACAGGGTATCGGCGAATCCCCCGTCAGAAATATCCGTTTTACGGCTCGCCGTAAAACTCGATTCGCCGATACCCTGTCGGTTTTTGTAAAACACACGCATGGAAACCCCTAACTACCGGAATACAATACGACACTTTTGAAGTACAATACCGAAATCTCTTGGACGATCACGTGATCGTTTTTTTAACAATTCTATAAGATTAGAAGATTAGAAACCAATATGTATAATAGTTTTTATTTTCCTTTTCATCGTTGCAGGGTTTGCTTGCTCGCTTGGAGGTTTATTTGGTTGGAGTGTTGGATGTTTTGATAGAGGAAAAGCCCCACAGACGGACGGTTTTAAAATCGAAACAACTGGCCCTCAGACCACGGATGTTGACAGTGATATGGCTGAGGTTGATTATCCCAAGGTTATTCAAAATGGAATAGAAAATGAAGCATATAATATCTCAACACATTTGTAATTATGAATGAGAGAAAATCACGTCAAATATTTCTATATATGATGCTGTTAAAATAAAAGATTGTTTTCATACCTCTCAGTTTGAATGTCATCCATAGCCGCGTTGTTGTGCTGTGGCATCTCATTAGCCTTCCTTTAACTTTAGATTGTGGCCATGTTCTGTCGACCGGTGTCCGTCAGTCTTTCAGTCCATACTCCGTACGCAACCTTTTACATTCACCATATCTCATATGCAACCTAAATGCAGAACTTGATAAAATTTGAAAGGAAGATTACACAAATTCTTTACCAACATTGTGTTTTTGAAATCGATACGTCGCCGAAAAATGGCCACAAACTCCCAAACCTAGCTGATGCATTTACAACTTCTCGTCCAGTTTTTTTCTGCACAAAATTTCATAAACCTTAATGTAAGTAATAAGGTTTGGGGAAAAATCCAAAGGGATTACCATAGGAAATCAAACATGTTACCTTAAATAAGAGCAATAGATTACCATCTCAGATTTCCGAAGAAGAGACATAAAAAGTGATTTTGTGAGGGACATGAAGTATTTACTTCCTGTGAGGTTTCAACTGGTGAAATTCTGTTCACCGGTTTTAGATAGAAGTCTTAAATGTCCTAGCCAAACTCTTCTGAAACCACCTACAGGTGCGTTGTTCCAAGAGCTCAAACGAGTCAGTAGCATTTACACAATTCTCGATTCAATATTTCTCTATTAAGGCTTAGGGTGACGAAATTTAGAATAAGAATTTTTGATTGGTATTTACATTTGTTCATTAGTTATGATTATAACGATGAACCATGAATACCCTATTTGTGTGCTGAATGGTTTATTATAACGCTTCTTATAATATCTAAGGGTTGCGCGCAAGTAATCCGGATGACCATTCCAATTGCTACTATTTTGGTAAAGACCGTCCTCATTCGACACCGATTGCCCATTGGTCTCATTGGTTTGTGTCTAGTCTTTTGTATTTGGTGTTTTGGTGTTGTATTTTGTGTTCCTTTTGAGTCCGTTATAGTGTTTAGGTACACACTATAACAGACTAAAAGGAGCACACTCTGTGTTAGGAACACACTATAACAGACTAAAAGGAACACACTCTGTGTTAGGTACACACTATAACAGACTAAAAGGAACATCTGTGTTTTCGCATTGTTGTTTCGCTGTAGGTGCTGCGACCGAGTCTTGTTGGAGATCCCCTCCTTACTTGTATACTGTTATTGTTGGTTTATTATAACGCTTCACATCAATTTGATTCATATCAAAAACATCAACACAAGATATGTTATTAATACTTTTATGCCCACGAACAGCACAATAAGGGACATATCAATAGATTGCTCTCGTCACAAGAACTGTACGTCTGAAATGTGAAAGAGTTATCAAAATACATGTATAGGATGATTTCATATTACCATTATGAAACAAAAGTTATACATAATTATATGTTCTTCAATGATGTCATGAATTTGATGACGTGTAACACTGGTGGAACAGGAGTCCCGAGGGCACATGTAGCCAACTTCAATCAACTTCAAACGCATTTGAAAATTTCTGGTCACAACATGTTCTCGAAATTTCTAAAAGTGGGTCCTGTAGCATCATATTCCACCCAACTTGATACGTCTTTCTGTTTTTTTATAACATAACTTTCACAGTCCTTGACGATATTTCATTGTTTGGATTGATGATCTCTGATGAGGGTTAAGTACCGTAAAACATGCATGCCTGGTCCATCCTGTCAGATAGGCAGACACTAGACATCACAAAATCAGATTCTGTGACATCACAATAGAAAATATGTCTTTGAATCACACGGTGCGATAAAATATGACGTCACATCGAAATATGATGTAATGTCTGATGTCAATATGCATTAGACCGAGATTTGAAATGGTCACAATTATTACATGGAAAATAAATAATCAAGGAAAGGGGGAGCTCTGAGATAAATTGTTTGCACCACCCACACAAAACATCAAAACACCCAAATGTGAAAAACACAGAGTAAACAAGCTAAACACGAGATAAGAAATAATATTGAAGACCAAACGGAAGAGACGACTTACAAACACTAAACACAAAAGGTTACAGATAAACCAACGAGACACAGAACCAAGAAAGATACCGTAATCGGATATGGACATCATGCATATGTTAGGTAAAATAACAAATGGATAGATAATAAAGAAGATCCTGCATGATGACAATCTCAACAGCACTCACAATAAAGAACCGAATCATTAAGCATCGACGGACCCCTAGCAAGCCAAAGATGGGACCAGGTGCCCAGGGGGAGTAAGCATCCCCTGTTAGGCTAGCACATCTGCCTTCGATGTTCACGCACGAAGGTTATGTCTATATAGAAAGTGCAATGGCAACCATGTCAGGGAGAAACATTTAAATTAAAACATGCATTTAGTCGCTCGATTAGTGTTTGAATTCAGAGAGATGTGAATTTAACAGATGGTGCTTCATAGAACTTTTACATGGAATAAATCATTTGAGATGTATTGATGCTTATTAAATTGTGGAAGTTAAACACGAATATCTAAAGGGAAATTCATTAAATCTATCATTCAAAGGTAGTTATGTATATTCAATCTCAATTCTTTTATTAATTCTCTTCCATATGTTTGGATAGAACTATCAAGAATATTCCATTTTTCTTTTTATAGTTTGATTATAACAAATATAGAATCTTAAGAGAAAATGGTAAAAAAAACCCAAAACAAACAAAGATTTAAAGGAAGTTCAAACATTTTATTACTTTACAAAAAACCATAGCATATATAGTGAAAGAAAACTAAAGTCGAATGCTTAAAATCAAATCTCACGTGATCATATTTCTCTTTCGAACAAATCTTAGAAATGTTGACATCATAGCGCTATAATTCAAAAGGATCATTAGCATGCATGTTTTGAACATAAACCATTTCAACATAATGATTTTACTAAAATGGAAATAGAATTCGAGTATCTGAAGCAGTTATCACTGGATAATTATATCGAAGAATAAATAGTGCAATGTCTAGAAAATATTCCTGTTTTGTTTTATGTTCATTGAAAATCCTCAAGTTGATTTTCATATCCTTCTGTGAAATTAGAAAAATCGAGTCTTACAAAATTTCGAACATACCCGTGCTGTATAATGACGACAACATGAACAGTTTTCCGCTTTTCTACTTTAAAAATATTGGAGTTCAGATGTGCTTGAATATGTGTGAAAGTTTTAGTGTATGTGATAGAGTGTATTTTGACAGAGAAATGATGCAATGTGAACTAAGGAAAGAATTCGAAAATGGAGATAAATTGTACGATGATGTATTAGCGGTAAGATAGATCTTCTCACCAAAATTATTTGACAAATTTGGCTATGATTTTATTTTTATATATTGTGAATTATTCATCACTGATAATACATAACTTGATAAAATACGCATATGGTGCACTAATATTTTATAGCATAACATACTTTTTAATACTGGCAACTTTAAAATAAATTTCATCGATTATTGAATAACGAAATATTTCATGGAGAAATGTTTGATACATTGACTCATTTCACTCCTAAAAACATAATTTTAGTTTGTTCTAAAATAATTTCATTTCATTATTACACGCCCGTCTTAAGCAGAGTTATGGCCCTTGAGCATAGAATTTTTCGTAGAATTGAAATTTGGTATACACCTTCATAATAATAAGTAACATGTATGGCCCTTGACCATAGAAATTTTCAGCAATTTCACAGTTTTCCGGACATTTTCGCAGCTTATAAAGATATTTAATTGAAACTTGATATATGCCTGATTATAGATATTTACAGATTTAGTTTGAGTTTCGGAAAAATTGACCAATTTTTAGCAGAGTTATGGCCCTTAAACATAGAACAATTTTACAGTTTTCAGACTTTTTTTGCAGCCTTTGTAGCTATTGAATTGAACCTTCATAAATGATTACAGATCCAGATCGAGTTACGGAAAAATCGGCTTGAATGAATTTTTGAAAATATTTCAATGACATATGTTATGAATCATTCTTAAATTTCATAGTTCAAATTTTGATTTGACTGAAATAATTTCATTGCTTTGTTATCTATTTAAAGAGTTCCTCTTCCTTTGCTCAAATGAATCCAACAATAATTTTCTTATGTACAATATCGATATTAGTGTGAAACCAAACATTTTCAGGCAATAGATCATTCTTCAAAATAAAACTATTCTTATAGGGTAGAATTACCTCAGAAGTCAATGTGTTACTGAAAGGAGGACAAAAAAGTTTCGAAGTGAAGCGGCGTTGCTGCGACGAAGTATCCCTCGATACCAACATAGTTATGGTGAACTTCAGCAGTGTTTACCAGAATAGTCGTGAGAAGTTGGATGCGTTCAGGCTGCAGTCTGACACCTCCTGGACTGTCAACAAGTCCGATCATGATCCATACATTTCGGTAAATACAAACATTGCAACTGAGACAGAGGAATCTCATCCTAGTGAAACATATTTGCAATCCACGACAAGTCTTGCCGAGTCGTGGATTTAGCGAATCTTTTGCACAGCACGAGAATGAGATTCTCTGGTCTCAGTCGGAACGTTGTCATTGTTCGTTATTCTCACCCAAGTAATTTTATTATTATTAACCAGAATCGATACGAAAATGTACAGAAAATAATAACGTGAAATAACGTTCTATGACGTCATAATATGTGTCACATAGAGTTTGAGACTAGTATAATCTTACACCACCATGAGGGAGGGATGGCGATTTCTCAACCCGAGTGTACAAATTATGCAAGTCCATGACAAGGCTTGCCGAGTCATGGACAAGGAAAATTTTTACACGAGGGTTGAGAATTAGCCATCCCTCCCTTATGGTGGTGTTTGATTGTTTTTCTCCCACGTTATCGAGTATCTAGAGTGTCTGTTATAATCACCAGTTTGCCTTACTTCCATAACGTCGCTTTGGTAGCGATGACGTCAGAGGGTGAGATCGATGACGTCAGAGGATGAGATTAATTTATTTCACCCCAGGGAAATATGAGAGTTCTCAGTCTCAAGTGGGAGAAAAGAAAATCTCAAACTGCCACATCTACGTTTTCCCTCTGTCTCAAGACGCAAGTGAGTTAGAAACGTTTGCTTCATATTTCATGATGTGGATAACCCATACTTTAAAATGTTTACAATTACCCATACCTTAAAATGTTTACAATTACCCATACTTTAAAATGTTTACAATTACCCATACTTAAAAATGTTAACAATTACCCATACTTTAAAATGTTTACAATTACCCACACTTAAAAATGTTTATAATTACCCATACCTTAAAATGTTTACAATTACCCATACTTTAAAATGTTTACAATTACCCACACTTAAAAATGTTTATAATTACCCATACCTTAAAATGTTTACAATTACCCATACTTTAAAATGTTTACAATTACCCATACTTTAAAATGTTTACAATTACCCATACTTAAAAATGTTTACAATTACCCATACATTAAAATGTTTACAATTACCCATACTTTAAAATGTTAACGAATAAGACACCTGATAAAGATTTGATGATAAAGTTATTATAGTTTTCAGAATAAAAGTTTTCCAATAAAGCTCGTGTATGGGCAGAGTCATGATCTTCTCCTTGATACTTCCCCCTATTCCTTTTTGTCCACATACAATGTATATTTTTATTTATCAAGAAAACCAAACGTGTATATCATGTATATAGTTTTTGTCATTGTTTTGATTTTAGCAAACTCAATACCCTCAAATACAAAAGTAACAAACGGCTCAAATTTAATAAAAGAAAAACGAAATAATGAAAACGTATATGAAATTCGAAGTAAACGTAGAGACTGTTACAGTAGTAAATGTATGCCTTTGGTCATTCTTTATTAGTCATATGTTTTTTTCTACCGGTAAGAGAGATTGAAAACCTGTAGAGAGAGCACTGTAATAGTCCCTAATATCCACATAGCTAAATCGTCTCAAAGGATAGGTACATTTTTTTGCTATTACATGAGAGTGCAATACAGGACTCTGTCTACATCGATTGCAGAAAAATTGAATTAAGGTGGCTCCACACACCTACCCTCCAAAAATGATCCTCTCGTTTAATTTTTCTGAAACTCTCAGAATTTGATAATTGGTATATAAGATTAAATTTTGCAAAGTATGAACAAAATCGAATCTATGTAACTGTTTTCATCACACTTTGAGGTTTGGCGGTTTTTGGTTTATTCGTCTCTTTTTGCCAACGTTGCTAATTTGAAGAAAGTATGCTGATTTTAAAAATATTTTGCTGAATTTATGCATGTTTCTTTGATATAATTTTATATTCAAACTATATTTTCATTTTTAAACAAATAATTTGAAATCTTCAAGATAATCTAGGAGGTTAAAAACTCGTTTTCCGATCGTCAATTTTTGACGTCATATGCCTATTACATGAAATTCTTTCGTTTAATTTTTTTAAAACAAATATCAATGATAAATTATTGTTTATGAAGTGTTTTGATGCAATATGAACAAAATCGAACCTAGCGAACGAAAGTTATGATCATTTTTGTAACCCCACCCCCTTAATTTCTACGTTGCATCCATATTCATTCGACGTTATAGTGACGTAATCAGCGTATGAACACAGGGATTTGTAGGGATTCTGGCACGAAACATCCTTTACGGAAACCCTACAAAGCTTTCATCATACGAGATTCTTGATATGTCTAAACAACAGAAGGCCACTCCCCCTCAAAGTAATTTAGAAAAAGAGAGAGTAAAAAGTTCGAATCTAGAGGGAGAGAGACTCAGAATTATGATATAATGCACTCTCAACTCTCATCCTGAGATTTTTTTTATAAATTTCTTTATTTGGTGAGGAAGGGACAGGGTTCTTGATAATTTTTGAAGAAGGGAGCGATTCTGAAGAGAATTTTCGATTCATCAAAATGCTTTTGCTAAGAAAATGGGCGTCGGGTTTTACTTATAGTAGGTGATGACAAATAACCGGGTACCGGCTTATAAATGGGGGGAGGCTGCTGTTTCGTATACGTTTCAGAACAGGGAAGACAAAAGAATTTTAAAAGATCAGGCTTATGTGTGAAAGTCACATTCAGGAGCGTATGCAGAAAATCAACTACAGGGTGCACATACAACTTTTATTTGACTGACTGGCGATATCAGAAGGATTGAGGGTTTAGATTATCTATATATAGGCTCATGTTAAAATATCAAGAAATACCATTAACATAAAAATAATTCAAAACAACTTCGAGGACGATCTTGTTTATTATGTATGGTGGCATACTAGTATGCCACAATAACTATGCATTTGCTTGAACGATATTTTGAAAAAAAGGAAATGGGCCGCAAAGTGCAATGTTTGTGATCGTTAAAAATATTTTCCTGAGAGGGGCTTCGTGTGAAGTTGAAAAAGAGAGAGATATTTCTCCATCACATAAAGAATTAAGACAATTGGATTTGTTTTCTTTAATTTGCTCAGGACGCCCTTATTCTTTTCGAGCGATTTTTTTTTTTCAAAAAAGAATTATCGGCGATATTCGGCCCCATTCCCTTTCCCTGGAGTATATATTTTTCCCTTCCTGTCAGAGAAATTTTCCCCATATAAAAGATTTTTTCTTTGGCTAAAAATGTTTTAAAATGGTGTGTTAAATTCAACAAAATCAGAATCAAAATAAGATATTAAAGTACGTACACTTGTCTCGAGAAGATGCACGGCAGTATGAATATGAGAGAAGGGAAAAAGTAAAAAAAAAACAACTTTTTTTATGGACGTCATTAACCCCACTTGTTCTCTATAATGCGTACAGTTATCTGCATAGTGGATACATTTTTGAACAAAGCAGGATTTATACTAAACTTCACTCGCTTAAAGTTTTCAAATAAAGAATCTTCATTCGATAATAATTTAATTTTGCATGTAACAAGGATTTTCATTGGCTTAAAAAGTTCAGGTTATTTTCCATAACCTGAAAAATATTAGGACACGCCCCCTTTCCTGGAACTACTTCCAAAATGTAGCAAAATGGCGGATCCCGTAAACTTGATACACTGAATTTTACCTCGAGAACGAAGACTAGGTACAAGATACACGTCATTTATACTATTTTCATCTTTTGATATACAAACATAATCGATTGTAGCAACAGGTAAACGCTTAAATGAAGTACTTACCACGAGATTTGTTGGTAAACATATCGTGTCTGTGCGATGATAATTAAGTCACGCTGATGAAAGATTGCATTTTAATGAAAATCTATCACTATCAAACATGTACCTGATTGTCAGGTGCTTTGCCATCCCATCCAGAGTCATTTTATTCTCATCGTTTGAAATATATCAAATGACTCGGGCTGAAATGTATGAAAACGAACGCCGGCGCCGTTCAACTACCAGCCTCCATTTTTGAAATGTCGGCTGTTGTTATTAGCAACGAGGGAGATAATCCCTACGCAGGAACTTTGCATTGAGCACTTTCACGATTTTCCAAGTTCTAATAAGATATACATAATGTATTATATAACTTAAAATAAAATTATAAGGAATGATTCTAAAATTCTTTTTGGTTATGGGAAATAACCTCAAAAAGCCGATACACAAACGGTATAATTCGCGTAGCGAATTATACTACGTTTGTGCATCGGCTTTTTTAGGTTATTTCGCTGCAAAGTAGAAAAGTTGATAAAATTGCAGAAGCATTCTTCTGATCATAGATAATTAGAGATACAAAACTTATAAAAAGTATAAATAAATAAAAATATAAATTGATAAAGATCAATAAAATATCTGATCCATTATATCGCTAAAATTTCCAAAAAATAACCTGTTAGATAGTCAAACTAAAATTTTGCTATTTGATTTTGTTTCAAAGCAACAAGTTGTTGAAATTCCGATGATAACGTTAAAAAGTAAATTTACAGCGATAGCCAGGGGTCTCATTCATGGGATTTTTTCGTACGTATAAATCAAACGATAAATCTAATTAGAATTAAATACTATCAGCTTGTAGATGATAATTTTCTGATTTAATCGATACCAAACTTGCTGAAATTCGTACAGAAATAAGCGAGATAAAAGAGTTTGAACGCCGAAAATTCCGAGCGCTTCGGACACCATTCATCGGCGAGTTCACAATATTTATTTGGCGCGTTATCATGACGTTATAATCATAATGACGTCAATGTCCTCGGTAAGAGAGTCTCCGAAAAAGACTGTATATTCGGATACTCTGTGGAGCCACCTTAAGCTCGTAGCAAATGGAAAAAAAATATTGCGTCTACTACCTTTGTGCCTTTTATAATACGTAATCCAACGTAACGTCGCTGTAACTCCAACAGAAAATACGATGTTATTAGTTACATGGTTAGTTAGTGACCTGATACGGAAAAATACATGGTGTGAAAAGAAAACCCGTATCGGATGAGGCGAAAGCCGAGTCCGATACGGGTTTTCTTTTCACACCATGTATTTTTCCGTATCAGGTCACTAACTAACCTTGTAACGAATTTATCACGTCGAAGACCTCTAACTGTATGTGTGGGGGTCTCTGTATCATACAATTCACGACGTCATAATAAACTACTCACCCGATACGGATTTACAAGCCTGATACGGCTTTTTTCACGGCGTCATGTGACCATGATCTGACCAATCAGATTCCAACATTTTTGTCTGAGGCGTGATAAATAGAACATATCACGAAAGATAAAATGAAGAAAATGCGTACACGAAGGGAAATGATGAACAACAACAAAAACAACAACCACAATATAGACTTATAATCATTAATTTCACGAATAAATCACATACTTTATTAGTCAATATTATTGTTGATGTGATTTTCAATTTTGTAATCAAAACAATATGCACTGATAAGGCATTGTGCAATTTCGCCATAGGAAAACGTTCGTTTTCATAGATCGAGTTCTTTGATATTCTTTTTCATATCTTTGCTAAAAATACTTGTATATGTATTCAGAATGAATAGATAAGTCGTGAAGAAGCAACTTTGCACTCTTTCCCGGCAATGCTACTGAATCGACCCTATAGGAAATTTGGAGAAGCGCAATTTTTGCAAAATAAATGCACAAATTTAAATTAAAAGAATGATAAATGAAATCATAGGGCTTATATAATACATTTGGCTGTGTCTAAAAATCATTTCGGCATTATTAAGTACCACTAAATGAGGAGTTACTATCCGAAACACTTGTCAGGCATGTTAAAGTTTGTTTGAAATTTTCGTGATGAAGGTCAAGAGTTAGAGCACTTTGGGGGAACCGTATTCTTATTTGATAGTCTTTCCAACAGGTTATATTTGACAAGGCTTATTGGATGACATCAGTTATCACACAAGGACGGGCTGATGTTGACCAGTGGATCACATCATACAATGTAGCTTCATTGAATACAGAGAATATTTGGACACTTAACCGTGATCAGAGCGGCAAGATAAAGGTAAAATATGATCTTGTATTCAGTCATTTCTTTGAATCAATGAAAACCAAAATTGCAATGTACAGCAATTCTTGACGATGTGGAGATATTTGATAACTAATGTAAAGCAAGAAAAAAAAACATGGGAACAGTAGCTTTTGTTTTGTTTGTAGAAGATAAGTTTCCCCATCAAAAGGTTTTCCTCTAACCTATTTCTGGTAGTGATATTTTTTCTCTTTTAAGAAAATAACACACATACAAATAAAAGGAAAACAAAACAAAAACCATAAACGTGTAGGGGACGTTAATTTTTCTATTTAATGGAACATTATCAAAATCATCATTTGATTTGGGTAGTGCAAATCATTGATAAAATAGTAAAAGAAAGATCGTGTTTGTAGGGAGTATAGGTACTTATCCCTAAATTTTCTGATTTCATCAAGTTTTTATTTATTTTCTCTACGTCGGACGACCAATCTCGATCTTTCGGTATATATATGGTACATTTTTGGACGTAAAAACTTTCACACTCTTTGGTCATATTACATTGCTCAGATTGAGGATCACTGACGAGGGTTAAGTACCCAAAACGTGCATGTCTGATCCATGCTGCAAATCTATCTGATCTTAAATGATGCTATCGAATTTGAAGACGTTTAACATGATAAATATCGCAATCTAGAGCATTTAGTAAACATGAACGGAAAATTGAAACCAACGTCTTATATTTATTTCAGCTTTTCCGAGGTAACAACGACACGAATTCGATGGTTCAGAATAGATTATATCCTCCAGTGCACACAGGGGGATTGCGCGTATACCCTAAAGATTATCACGGGTATATGTCCATGAGGCTTGGTATAAAAGGGTACAGGAATATAAATCCGAAATAGGAAGATGTAAGGAAATGAATGTTCGACAAAAACATGTACATCAACGTTACACAATTGACTTCTAGATCTCTACAAACAGTTACTTGTGGAAGTCGTAAAAAGTTCCCCGCGAGGGGTTTGACAGTAAGTGTTTTGAATATATTTCCCTGACATTGTCGCCACAGTACTTTCTATTAGACATAACTTTAGACAGTGCATGTATTGTTTTCATTTTCGTGCTGAAACATCGACGGCGGTTGCGGCTAGCCGCCAACAGGGGATGCTTACTCCTCTCGGGCACCGGGTCCCACCTCTAGCTTGCTAGGGGTCCGTCGATGCTTAATTTTCTGCTGTATTGTGTATCATCAGGATCTCCTTTAACTCATTTATGTATCGTTTATCGTTTGGAACGTAGTTTTTACCCCTTTCTGTCTTGCTGATTATGAATTTTTATTGTTTTATACTGCTAATCATAAGTCGAATCGGATGATTACGGATGTATTCTTCTCTCGACCTCTCAAAACCATTATATCATGCAATTTTCTACAAAGTATGAGAATCCTACTACTTCATGGTTTTTAAAAAATTCTACTTGCTTATCTCTGATTTTGACAGAAAAACATATCAACGTAATGGTGGACCAAGAAATAAAGTTTCATATTTCCCATTAATGTTTTCATTGAATTTTGTGGTATGATCAGTTGCAAAATTTCAATAACGATTCACAGTAAAATACTGTATACCGTCTTTTATTCGCTACGTCTTAATTTCGCAAACATAATTAAGGTGACTGGTTCGCGACGTTTTATTTTCGCAACATCGTATAACATCTTTTTTTGCACATTTCTTGGGACATATTTGCGGCGTTTTATTTTTGCGAATCAAAGGACCTCGCTAATCTCGCGAAAATAAAACGCTCGCGAATAAAAGATGGTTTACAGTAAGTTCTTTTAATACTCTTTGAATACTAAACAACTAGTTCTATATTCTTAGTACAAAAATATAGATGTTTATCATACATGAAAAAAGTCCTGCTTTGGTTAGAGCTAATTCTGGTTGTTACCTTTGTTCTGTGTCAACTCTAGCTAATATGTAGTCCTGCTTACAAGATTCGGATACTCTTTTATCTTCGCCCGCCATTTCGGTTTATAGTAAAAATTCGGTAACTTGAAAAGGAAAATCACTATGATTTCAGAATATAACATTTGTATCAAATAATAACTGATTTGATATAAAATCCAAAAATCATGTCATTAACTGGGAAATGATATATATTGGGCGATAGTAAAGTGGCAGTTGAAATGAAAAAATATCGAAATGTTTATATATCTGGATCAGTGGGGTCTTTTTTCGCATTCAAACAAATAGTCATATCACTGATTATCAAGGCCGGGATGGAGAAAATCCAAAAAATGATTTTTGGGTAAAAAGAAAGCGAAAGTCTCAATATGACTTATAACCCATGCCAATGAGCAAGCTTAGGACGGAATTATGTCTCCAGGAAGATTTCCCTTAGTTTTAGAATGATGTATCAATATACATATATTTACAATATATTTCAAGTCGGTACAGGAAATATGGATTCACATTTTTTTCTACTGCCATGAGCTATTCCTTCGTGGTTTTGTATTTAATGAATAATAAGCAACTGAAATGAAAGTGATTAAGGATTTGAAGCATCGACTTGATTAATTCTTTTTCAGTGCCTACTTTTTGTAAGTATGTGTCTTGAAATTGTATAATAGATCATATATTTTCAACCACTAGGTTGGTATCTCTGCTGGTGGATTGTTTAGTCTCAAAGGATATATCGTTTGCATAGTTTCATAGACTTTCGGTACTTTAATTGAAAGATATTTGTAAAATTTTCCGTTTACAAAATTAAATAAAAATTTTCTAAAACTATGAAGTATTTCCTGATGGCTCTCGACCTCAGCACGTTCTTTGACAGATATTTTAGGTCGAGTTTAAACTTACCGGTATGCCCTTCATAATTTGATATTATTTGGAGCCTCATTCATTACTGATGAGACAATTTAATTCTATTAAAAGATATTTAATAAAATGAACATATAATTGCCTGCGTTGTTGTATGAATATTAATAGATGTATGTTTGTTTTCTGAATGTTTTAATTAGGATTATTGGTTCCGATTCCTCCACTTTTTGTGAATCGTTTTCATGCATTTATTGCTCGGAAGATCGGGTCTTGACTGGACTTACTGATTCAGGAAGTAAAGATCGACTTCTTCAATACTCCAGTAGCTAAAGTATTCTTACTCTTACATGCCTTGTAAATTGGCCATAAAGGGCTGTTTGTCATGTCCATTTTACATTACATACATGCTTTTTTAATGAAATATATTTCTTTAACTCAATACCATGTTACAATGGAGTTCAAAATTGTAAACAATAATACCATATTTTATATCAGTGTTTGGAGTTTTGAATTCTAAAAAAGCATTCAAATGGTGAACGTCTTCAAATTTAATTTCTGGATTGAATGGAATTGAAATTAAAAGTGTATTTCATCTCCTCATGTAACTAACTTGCCGACCATGAGTAGCAACATTGAGTTTTCTTCTGCTTATGGCGTTTTGTTTCTCAGCTGATACGGTATGCCGGGGCATACTCCAAATATGAAGATTTCATCGTTAGACCCAGACGGTTTGCAAGTACAATGTAAGCTACTTGTTCAGGGTTATTTTTGCACAACGGCTGAAATCATCTTTGAGGAAGTTCTTCGGTCGCTATGGAAATATAATCAAAGCATATCAGATCCCCCTTTCCAGAATGATCAGTGAGTGACATTCTGGATCGATTGAATGGCTGTCATCATCATCGAACAAGAAATGTTTACTTGATGTGTACATCAATATGTACATCGAGAAAATCATCGAAGTTTCCATTAAACTGTTACGACGGGTGTAACATGCAATCAGGAGACGTTGACTCTCCCTGGGAATCTGGTCTCACTTCGGAATGTTATTCATTCCGAGGTTCGCGGCGGTTCCTATGGGAATTCTAATGATTTTACCGTGCCTTCTCGACTTGGAGACTGAATAAGTGATAGGTACTTCTTTGATGTTAATAATATATTGAAGATTCAAAGCAGACTACCCAAAATATGAAAACTATGAAATTCGATTTATTCATGAACTTTACATTATCACAATGGGACACATATGAAAATTTAATACATCTCCATTTCAAACAAAATTTATCAAGACGTATTTGATCTATTACTTTCAAATAACTATCACAGTAAAAAACCATACTATGAGATCATAGCAAGATCTTAATCAAACTTACAGAATATCACATTGAAATTGTGTACTGGAAATTACAAGGAATAAGCCATGAATGTGTGGAATGATTAATAATCAAGTAAATGAATGAATGAATCAATCAATCAATTTCATGTGGGATTATGTTCGATGAAATGAAACACAAGTAATAATACAGAAAGACCAATAAACACCCAGCGCAAAATATGTACGTCCCAATACTCATATACATGAATAACAATGCAGAATGACTAATAAACACTAAGCGCAAAATATGTGCGCCTCAATACTCATATACATGAATAACTATGCAGAACGACTGAAAAACACCAAGCGCAAAATATGTATATCCCCATACTCATATATATGAATAACAATACAGAACGACTAATAAACACCCAGCGCAAAATATGTACGTCTCAATACTCATATACATGGATAACAATACAGACTGACCAATAAACACCAATCGCAAAATATGTACGCCCAAATACTCATATACATGAATAACAATACAGAACGACTAATAAACATCCAGCGCAAAATATGTGCGCCCAAATACTCATATACATGAATAACAATACAGAACGACTAATAAACATCCAGCGCAAAATATGTGCGCCCAAATACTCATATACATGAATAATAATACAGAACGACTAATAAACACCCAGCGCAAAATATGTACGTCACAATAATCATATACATGAAATAGCAAATGTTGTTGTGCGCACACATATCTTCCTTATACATGTTCTGCACAAACAAAACACCTTCTCACTGTTAAACGAGATCACTAAAATGCTAAAGGCAATACAAAAACTTTCTCAGTTAATACAAAAATCAGTGAACATTCGAAAAACAGTTCAATTTATGATGGCTGAAGCAGGCTCATCGCTTTCTAATAATAATTTTTTGGTTATTATTTTGTTATTTTTATCAGAGGGGGGGGGGTCACACAGAATTACTTCCCTTTTCGTCGGAAAATTCTGACGGACGTTCAGAGGGAATATGGGATAAAGACCCACTCTGTCCTACATATATATACTTTATTTCTTATAACCTTTGTTGATACAATGGTATTAAGACATAAGTTATGATACAGATATTCAATTTTGGACAGGAATGATAAGAAAATATTCATAAATATACTAATGTTACAGTGACAAAAATAAAGAATAAAGTGAAAATATAATGGAATAATGAGTGTCTACTTTAAATGATATTACTAATTAATTGATGACATACAGATACTATATCCAACCAATTACGCAGGATTCTCTTTAAAAATTATTCTTATAAAATGGCATACTTTTCGTAATGTCGACTGTCGCTGTGAATTCATTATTGTTTTAAATTTAAGAATATTAGGTCTTCGAATTATATTAAGCGGAAGAAGAGAATTTCTTTTAGAAGTTAATGCAGGACATTCAAGTATATAGTGGAATTCGTCTCCAAGTCCGTCAGTCTCACATAGGTCACAAATTCTATTTTCTCTACTGATGTTAAGCCATCGTCCTTTTTCTATTGGTAAGTAGTGGTTACACGTCCGGAATTTACAAAAAGTTAGAGCATCTTTATCTGAGAGGAAGTTAAAGTAGTTTTCAAATTCTAGTTTTTCCTTGTATATCCTATAATTTAGAGTCTTAGGAGAGTCTTGAACTTTGCATAACCAATTCTGTTTAAATTGATCTATCAGAGTTTGTTGAATTTTAAGTTTTAGCCATTTTTCGTTCGGAAAGGATTGAGATAGCCAAATATTAGAAAGTCCACAGCTATTTAAGATGTTTTTGATATTTTCTATCCATTGTATTTTATTATTTGAAACTTCATTTTCAAAAATGCACATTTTATAGATAATATATGAGAGCTTTGAGTGGTTTCCATTTATTAATTTGGACCAAAAAGAAATCACGCGTGTTTTTATATTCATTTCTAAGGGGTACCGTCCTAATTCGCCATATATCATTATGTCTGGAGTTGATAATTTAAGTTTTAAAAAGAGTTTGCAAAATTTAAGATGGACTCTTTCTATACAATCATTTTTACCAACCCCCCAAATTTCACATCCGTACAGGAGTATAGGCTTCACTATTTTGTCGAATAAATCTAAGAGACATTGTATAGATAAGTAATGCGTTCTACCTTTTTTGAGGATGTCATACATCGATTTATTTGCTTTTTAAATTTGAGATTGTTTAAATTTATTAAATGAACCTGATCTTGCAAATAAAACAAATTCAGAAACAATTTTTAGTTCTTTGGATATTTAAAAGAGAGGTTTTTTTTGGAATTTGACCCTTACTGAAGATCACCACATTTGATTTCTCAACATTCACACGTAATTTCCATTTATTGCAATATACCTTAAAATTATCCAATTGTTTTTGCAAATCTGTACTTGATTCGGCCATACAGCAGAACAAACAATTTAACGTATACATTCAACTTTTGTCCCAAGGAGATTTCGAAAAGACCCGTCGTGTAGTCCCATCGTTACAGTTGATAAGTGTGCAACGTTGGAAAATATCCTGGTGCAAAATTATTCTTTACTACAGATTGGAATATTTCTTCCAAGGGGAAGAGATGCTATAAAAACTTCAAATGCACAAATACCATTTTGGAAAACCATTTTCGTTTATTTTGATATCTTCATTGGCTCTCATTAAACACCGTTGATACGTAGTAAGACTTCAACCTATTTTCAGAGAAAGTCCATGGCTTTTCGCTGTATATGAAGGGTATGTGTAACATATCCTGTGGTAAGCCGATTTCCTTGCACATTGGTAAATATGAAGATTGTATAAAATATTTGTCAGTCAGAAGAAAGAGTCTTAAAAGCATTCCTTTGTTGCTAAGATATCATGGCTACGTGAATATGGTTCCTATGCCTTTTACACCAAATCTCATGGATCGATAGTTATAGAACTCATTCGGTTCTATTCCTAAACCACTTGTGTACACAGGGAGAGATAGCTTATTTTCAACCGAAGTATTTTGGTCAATATTTCCTGGGAAAAGCTGAAATAAGAAAACCAGAATCTTTCATTAATTTCTGAATTCAATTAAAGCAGATGGAGATGGCTTTTTAGAATTGATTTCTAAACAAACAATTGAACACAAGAGGCAGATTATCTTTTCTTTTTCAGAATGTGGTATTGAAATGTCATAAAACTCCAATTTAGGTGCATTCTCCACTAAAGTGTTAAATTACGATTTGAAAATGGTGAAAAATAAAGTTTCGTATTTGATAAATGATTATGTTTTTATTGAATGAAACATATCTTAAGTATTTGAAATGGAACAGTGGAGATCTCTACTTAATCTACTTCTAGTGATATGCTTTGTTTAAAAGAGGGGCCTGGATTCAATTTAACAGCTACGTCACAAGGGGTAGCCTTTTGTTCATTCCATCACTGAAGAAACAAATGTATTTGGAGTATAAACTTTTGTCTCTTTTGAAGTATAATACTAAACCTTTTTAATATCGTACTTTATTTGAAAATTCGACGTCTGAAGAAAACATAAATATTTCTGTCTTCAAATTTTTCGCTCCCTATACATTCCACCTACAATTATACAAAGCACGCATCCCTGATCAACTAAATATTTATTGCTTGTCATGCCAGAGGGTATCAAATGTGATATTGCGCATTATGATTTTATGTAAATTGCTAAGAAAATCGTTGACGGCATTTTTACGTTGGTATGCCAGTACCAATTATCAAATATATGGTCAAATATCTCTATTTGATGTAATAAGTAAGCAGAGCATATGAGTAACCAATTATTTTATGATATTCACGTTAGTTTCTCTAAAATACTACAGATATTATCCTAACAGATACGTTGCCATTTGAAACAGATACGTTACTTTCAATTCTAAAGCCGTGTTTGAGTACAGTGCAAAGGCTATCCCCTATGAATCTCAATACTGTGACAAAATGAGTAATGTGACAACAATTTATTGCAACCGTATAGATTATGCCTCTGCATTAAGACATTTATTGATTTTCCGAGGGAAAGGCTGTTTTTCAGATTTTTCTATAAAAACACAAATATGTCCTATAAGCTATGGTTTTGCTTTATTTTCAGCTGTTATGTGTTTCTTCTGACTTTGAAGCTAAAATATCAGCGTAAAACCAGTAATATGTTTACACGTAGCCAAGTTCGATCAACTTCGGTTGATCGTTTCTTCAACGCATTCAAAAATTTCTGTTATCAAAATTTCTCGAAATTTCTAAAACATGGGTCCTGTAGCATCATATCCCAGCCATCCTGCTACGCCTTTCGGTACATTTTTGGACATAATAACGTTCACACTCTTTGGCCATATTACATTGTTTATATTGAGGATCACTGACGAGGGTTTAGTACCCGAAGCGTGCATGTCTGGTCCATACTGAAAATTTACCTGTTCTTAAAGGATGCTTATGAATTTGAAGACGTTTAACAATTACAAAGAACAACAAAGCAAGATTCCTACTGCTTTCTCAATATTCTGTCCTAAACGCCCCCTTTATCTGAAATAATGTTAAACGTCTTCAAATTCAATAGCATCATTTAATAACAGATATATTTGTAGCATGAACATCATTTCTTAAAATTGTGGGAAATCCTGCTTTTAATTTGATGTTTCTATAGGAATTTTCTTCGCTATAATATGTATTCATTTGATAAGTAACTCTGCATATCAGTTGAGACGACATTTAGACTTAATTTGATTGACGTTTTAAAACGACATATACATGTATGTTCGCTTTATAGGGGACAAAAGAAATGGCACGGTATGCAACTTTAAAGCTTAATTTTCTCGGAGCTATATGGGCTAAAAATAATTCATTATATAACAAACGCACAAGAGGACAAAGGGGCCACACCATAGGACGGAGATTTGTCATAGGTATTTTGTCATAGACCATTTGAACCATCCAACCAAAGATTGTACTCTATGTCATCCGAAATGGAAGTAAGCTGATGTGACAGTTCTACCAAATTGAAGCGGCGGGTGTTGCATGCAAGCAGGAGATGCTTACTCTTCCTGGGCGCCTGATCTCACTCCAATATCGGGAGTTCACTATTTTCATATGGTGGAGGTTTTTGTTTGTTTGCTTTGGTTCCTATTTTATCCTGATTTTGTATGCCTTCGGTTTCTGATTTTCTGAATTATCGATTTTGTGCTGTATACAGGGATATGGTCATAATCCATATTTGTCATTGATAGTGACAAGGTTGTAGAGACCTTTGAATACTCGCAGCTTGTAAGCCTCCGTGAAATTTTGTGCAACGGTTGAACAGGAGATGTCGAAAATACGTCAGTCAGAGCCCTCGGTGGCAATATTCGTTGATCAATCGAAACACAAACATGGTCCATTTGATATTCTGCAAGGGGGGGGTCTTGGGTTTTTAATGTCAGAGCAAGTTTTTTTTTCGCCCCAAACAATGGCAAAAATAATTTTTTTCTTTGAGCTAGGAATTCTTTTTCAAGAGAAATTCTTTATTTTTACTCAAAACTCTAAACATTATTTTATTTTCATATAAAACTTGTAATCACTTCTAAATAGAGAGATACATGTAAAAGAGTTTAACGATAAAATGTATAATTTTCAGTGAACAGAATGTATATAAGGTCATTTAACATGTTAGTGGGTCTGAGAGGAGGATCTTGTGGACACATTTTTAAATTTAGAATTGTAAACTGGTGAAAAACTTAATTAAATTCTACTTCCAAGCTTGTCTTTGAAATTAGACTCTATCGTGATACATGCATCTATTAATAGTGATTTATATTAATAATGTATTTTATATAATGAAGCCCTTCTTTTTCGGTTACATGTATACTTTTGATATTTTCAAATATGAACTTTCCCATCAAAGAATTAATGTTTTGATAGAAATATTTTAGATAAAGCGAAAATTGCGGCGAGGGAAGCGAGTCGGAAAATTTCAAGTATTTTAAGCAAATGTTATGGTTATTCTTCAAATTCAGATTACTTGTAAGAGCAAGATTATTTTTTTTCTGTCACAGTATAATCATTTTTTTCCGAAAAAAAACCTTAAGCCCCCGAATATCAAATGGACCGTGCCTTAGGGGACCTTGAGTACCTGCTTCCTGTAAGGTTTCGTGAAATTCTGTAGAAAAATTGCAGAGAAGATGACGAAAATGTAATAAGTTTACGCCGGACGATGGATGGACAAACTGACGACGCGCTATGACAATAGCTCACTTCAGCATTGCTCAGGTGAGCTATAAATGAGAAAAATGCATTTCATCATCGCTATACACAATCATTAAATTAAGCTTGATATCGAAATCATCCATGAATTTAAACTCGAAGGTGGCATCAACTCATTTACCTTTCTCCAATTGTAATATATTTTCCTTCCAGAAATGTAATACCATTTTCGTTCAGTTTGATATCTCCAATTTCTCTCATTATACAATGTTATTACATAGTAAGACTTCACCCATTGGGCATGATCAGCACGTCCTTGTGTGACTACTGAAGTAATCCAATACTTCTTATCGTAATATGCCTGTAGAATAATGTATAAAAGTCTAAATATAATTACAGTTAAATCCTTTTCTTAGAACTACGCTTTCTTGGAAAAAATATATTAAATGTTATACCAAGTGCGTAAAATGTTCTTTAACATGATATAACGATTTTGATAGCATTGCCCTGATCTGACTCTTTGGTGTGTATAAAACCCTTCATACAATGGGAATCTGGATTGTCTGGCATCCCTTACAACATGTAACATAACACTTAATCCGAATAACCATGCCATTGCTACAACCACACCATTGCTACTACATTTTGTAACATGGCAAATGACTGTCCTAAGTCGGCACCGATGGGTTTAGTTGGTTCATGTTGGTTCATGTGTGGTGTTTTGTTATCCGAGGTTGTGTTCTTTGTCCCTTTTGCGTATTGCTGTGCATGTCGCATTGGGGTGTTTCTGTGTTTTGCCTTTGGTGCTGTTATCATGTCTTGTTGGAAATCCACACCTTTCCACTAAATCAGAAAAATCGTTATACGATCCATGCATGTAAACCGATCCATCAGCTATTGTTTTTAGGGTTAGGGTTTTATTTAATAGCAATTCTCTGTAACCCTTTAAACAATTTCGGCACGCATGGTCTCCGATTTTCATGAAATTTCACACATAAGTAAGGACCAATGAAAAAAGAAATATTTGACAAAAAATTTAATTCTAGGTCATCTGGTAACCATGGCAACGGCCTTTAAAGTTAAGAAATTGGCAAAATTGAGCTAATTTGAAGCTCTATAATTTGGTCTATATATGACATCAATGGAAGATTTATTATGCATCCTAAAGATTAGGACATAAAATTTTAAATAAGCTCACTAGTAGTGCCTGCTATTGTGAAAAAGGCTGGTTACCATGACAACATAATTAGCTAATTTTCATATATTGATTTCAAAATGCGGTTTGTATTTTCCAATTTTCCTTCTCTCTTGGTGAGTATATGATAAGGAAATAGGATTTATATTATAAAATGAGCAAATTCAAGATAAACCCACTTGTTGCTATGTAGATAAGTTACCTTGGCAACGGTAACTATGGTCTTTAATATTACTTATTTTGCAACTTCAGAGTCGTTTTAAAAAAATTTGCATCATGATGAACAAATAAAAATTGTTGGGAAATATCCAACACAAGGAGCTCTTTCAAAAACCGTAAAAAAGCTATGGGGGACATATGTTACCATGGCAACCATTTTTTATTATTTTTATAAAACAGTAATTATTAATCCCAGGAAGATCAAATTCAATAAAAATAAAGATCAAGTAAGCCTCTATCAAAATACAATAAAAAAGTTTCAAATAATTAATGGTTGCTATATTAATTTGGCAATACATTATAAAAATAAGCATATTTTGCTGTTTTTTTAAGCCTTTTCCTTAAAAAACGAAACAGGCTTACACAACCTTTTTTACATATACGATAAAGCAAAGTCTAAACTTTATTTATGATTTTAAAAATTTCAGATTACTTAACTTTTGATGCCCGTATCCAAGGACTCAAAGTGGGCCTATGTGCAATTTTAAACAATCGTTCCCATAGCAACGGGCTATTTCCTGAAAATTTCTTAAAAATTTTCTTTCGTGTTATGAAAGATCTACTTGAATACATTAATTAATTTTCATCACTTTGAATTAAAATTCAATGATCTAGTAAAAAAAGGACTCTAAATATTGTCCAAAATTGCTTTCATTTTTGCGATATGAGGTCATGTTGCCATAGCAACGAACAGAAACTTTGTCCCAATGTGAATGCTTATGTTTTATTCGCATAAAAAACTCAAAAATGTAAGTAATTTATCGTTGTATTTTGAAAAAATGCCAAAAATACTATTTTGATAGGGTACATGTGTTGTTGCTATGGAAACATATAGATAAGACCATAAACCCAACATTATTATTACTTAACTTGAAAGAGCAATGATATGGTACTGATAATTCATCAGTGTTTGTTTTAGATCATGCTGCATAAATTATGTATGTGACTTCAAAAAGGTCCAAAAATGCCTTTTTTCAATATTCAAAGTGCGTTTCCATGGCAACCGGATGTGATATTAAGAAAATTTTAAACGAATTTTTACTTTTGGGTCAGACCCAACCTTATGTACAAATTTTATCAAAATCTGAGACATCCCGTGCCATGCGTCCTTCATAAAAGTGCAAATGCTTACAGAGAATAGCTATTAAATGCAATTACATACTTTATCCAAAGTAGATGGCAGTGTTCCTATTCGTTCCATTCTTGAACAAAATTTCAAAGCAATTTTAATGCACCAGTTCAGACACGTGTTTCGGCCTCATTAGTGGTACATTAGGTGATTTTCAGACAAATCCAAAATTTAAGTAGCTCCCCCTAATTTGATTCATTGAATTTCGTGTTTCTACTTTCCAAAAAGGGTGCCGTCTCAAATTTCCTGTCAGTTCGATCAGTGGCTTAGCTAAATAAAATATTTGACCAAAATAGCATTAGAGGGGTGGTGTTCGATTTTTAACCTCCTTTAAGTTCGAAGATTTTTAGGATGAACTGACAAGTCTCCAAAATAGACAAGTAATACATGATGCTAAATTGATAAAGGACAAAGGAGCTATTAAGATCAGGCGATAAATCAGCTCTGAAAAGTCGAAATTTCAAAATGCAAAATCTAAGAATTTTTTCCGTAGAAATGTCAAGTAACTTGGTCCACATATGAATCTGCTATCCGATGGGATAATTTATTCAAAATAAGATAGATATTTGGGTCAAAATAAGCGTTTTTACAAAGAAATCAATGGAAAACGGATAAGTTTTATACATCGCCCCCGCTCGCTTTACAATGCCATTTTCACCAAAGACGTATATCAATAAAACACATTTTCTGACCAAGTGGGGTTCTGAAGCTAGTGGGGCAACAATGTCCCACAGGCGAAAAACGAAAAAAGGGGTATTGATGACTATTTTTAAATTTGTCTCTAGAGCGATAAAATAGTTTATCGTTGAATTTTTTTTTTTCATTTTATATTATGGAACAATATATTCAGAGTGTGTTCTGATCAAATATTTATCCGTTTGGAAGGAAATAAACGAGAAAGTTGTATATTTCTACACCGTGTGTATTTTGCGCCAGAAACCTACAGAACGAAATAAAACCGTTTTTCAGTTTCCGGATTGCAGAGTTTGCCTATTATATTGATATAATAACCTCAAAGTTAATTTCTCTTATTTAATTTAGACTTGAAAAGGTAACAGAAGTATGATAAACAGCAAAAAAAATGTGTAAAATAAATGCATTTTTGTCCATTTTCGTTCGATGTTCGACGTTTTCCGTCATCTTTACCCATACCTCTTCAACTTGTAATCATAACATCTTTCACCAAATTCATTTACATAAAATACCTACTAGGAATCTTATAATACTTCATATTTTTATCCTGACTAACATTTACATAAATTGGAAGGACAACGCAAGAGAAATAATCGAGTGATTTCAGGGCTAAATCCGGCCCTTATCTTAACAGCTCCTTATAAAAAAAGCTTCTTTGACAGACAGCAGAGCTGGAAATTAATTAATACACTTTAAACAGTCAATCGAGGGGAGTGTAATTAATTGCCCTACACTGCAAAAGAAAAATATGTGTAGATGATAATTAGATGGTAGCGTTCCAAATCTTAACCTTCTTGAACAAAAATCCACTTATCTTAATTCATCAGACACGTCTTTCAGGTACAAAAATTTAAAAATTCATTTTATGAAAATCTAAAATTAAAACTTTAGATACTTGATTATTTTACCGAGTACAGGGCTCGGCACCATAAATTAAGAATTGACTTATGTCAAATTTTCAAAATACAATATGTGACAAATCAGTGAAAATTTGAAATACGAAGTTCATTTATTCAATTTTACTCAGCAAATAGAATTTTTTTTAATAAATCGAAGTCATCACAAGACAAAAGAATATTGAAATTTAGGCTTAAGTCAATTCTCAGTTTATGGTGCCGGGCTCAGATTACTATTATATTTTATTTTTTCTTACTAGTATAATTTCATATCATCACCAAGCAGGGATTATTCTAATTTTGTTCTATCCTCGTTTACATGAAATACAATCAGGTTTATATCCCCAGATCATTTTAGAAAAGACAAAGCATCTAATACCAAAATGGCGGCGGTAGCATATTTGCAAAGAAGGGTATAGTATAGATAACATCATGATACTGTATAAATGACTTCAAAACATTTGGTTACATCCATCGATTTATATATTTGATTCTACTGGCGAAGTTTGAATTCATTTGAAGAAATAACCGTTTCTAACATTTGGATTTTAGTCTTCAATTGAGAAATAACTCATGACATTATTCCGAAATAACCAGTGTAAATCTCCTTTCAAAATGTCACAAAACATTTGTACCAAGTATATCTTATCGGAAGAAGCATATATAGAAATAAGAAAATTTGAAATCTTTATCACAATGTAATCTTTAGAAAAAAAAATTACATTTTAGAAAAAATGTAGAAAAAATACAAATCGGAAATTTGTAATACTAGTATGCAAAATGTAATTCTAATCATTCATTAAATTTCATTCCATTTTTTCGCCTTAATGCAATTTCTGTACATTGTTATTATTTGAAACAAAAGTGATCTCCTGTTTTGCAATAACCTTTCATAAATGAAGATTTCAGAAGACAATTAGAGATCATTTTCCAACAATTTTTACAAGAACATGACAAGATTGTGCTACGTCATAGAGGAACCATTGCAAACGATGAAAATTGCATATTTCAAAAGTCTTAATAAGTGTATAAAATAAGTGCCGACAATTTGAGAAGAATTGAATTTGTTACAGTGTCCAATGCTTTTAATTAAAGTTTTTAAGTGAACACCTTTAATTCAACGAGATAAACATAACATATTCGATGACATGTACCGTAACATATGACCAGGATTCGGAAGTATTTGCTGTCCAGCAGCTCTCAGAGTGTAGTTTGTATTTATTCAGCGTTTCATTAGTACTTTGCCAAAAACTGCTGAAGTTTACTGTCGCGATCTTATCATCTATGGAAACTTCATTACACCATTCCCTGTTGACATGGAAACAGCTTTGTCCTCCAATTAGATCAAAACAGGCGAGAGAAGTCATATGACTCTGTAAGTAAATTTAGAATTATTGGGTGATAAGTAAACTCATAAAAGTGGATCTCCGTTAAGACTCTGTTACAGTACCCTCGGCAAAGCCTACAGCAAACCCACAAGAAAAAGCCCCACGAAAAACCCTCAGCAAGACCGACAGCAAAACCACAAGAAAACGTCACAGCAAAACCCTCAACGAAACCCGCTGCTTAACCCTCAGCAAAACCCACACCAAAACCATCAACAAAACCCACAACTAACCCCTCAGCAAAAACCTCAACAAAGCCTACAGCTGGACCCTCAGCAAAACCCACAGAAAACCCCTCACCAAAACCCACAGAAAACCCTCACCAAAACCCACAGAAAACCCTCACCAAAACCCACAGAAAACCCTCACCAAAACCCACAGCAAAACCCTCACCAAAACCCACAGCAAAACCCTCAGCAGAACCCACATCAAAACATAGAAAATCCCCTATGCGAAAACACATAATAGAAAGCACAAAAATAGACGCAAAAGGGAAAAAGATACACCTTGGACATCAAACACTACAGTCTCGATTACGTTAACTGTCCCCCCTTTAACGTTTTTTCTCCCTTCATCTCTCCAAATTTCGCTTCTATTTTTCCGTCTTCATTTTCCCTCACAAAATTTCTCTTCTAATTTTCCTCCTTTATTTCGCCTTAAAATTTCGCCTTCAGTGTTGGAAGAGAAAAATGAACACGAATTTTTGAGAAACAGAAGCAAAGCGTAAAAGGAAAGAGAAACGCAAAGCGTAAACAGAAGAGAAACGAAAGCGAAATATTTCGCTTTCATTCCGCTTTCAGTCCTCTTGTCAATCAAAGCGAGACTTCCTCATTAGCATATAAGGGAATTTCCCTAAATAGAGGGTACAAACGTAATTTGATATAATTTCTTTGTGTTGCATTAAGATACACGACTAATTAGTTTTATTCAGATACATTGTAAGCGAACTTTTTGTGCATATTTAACATTTATTAGTAAATCGAAAAGTAGCTTTTTGTATATATATGTTACAAATCGTGGTTTGTTTTCTTCGCATTTGTACATCTATAGCACAAATCCATTTTTTAAAAGTAACATACCAATTAACAAATCGTTGTTTTGACAAATACACACATGTAAATCAACCGCGCAGGGTACACGTACGTAGGTGTCGTTTATCCATTACCTGCCAGGTGTGAAAATCATCAGAGCGTGATATCACCATGCGGTCATTTCAACTTTAGATAGGGATTTAAGCTAAAAAATTTTTAATTTAATGTTATGTGACTTAATATAATCAGAGACGTATATAAAAATATATACATCCCTGATTTAAAGATACAGTGTCCCTGATTATAAATTTTATTGAAAACGCAAAATCTATTCCGACGGGTCTAGATATAGGAAAAAGAAGCTATAAAAAGTTTTAGTTGAAAATATGCAGTATCGGCCATAATATTACAGAATTGCTAAAATTAAATCTCCGTATACCTCTATTGTAAAAACGCAATACATTGTAGGTGGCGCTAGTGAAATTAATTAGAGCTGCGCACCCCAAATTAAAAATTACGTTTTTAAACGGCTATAACTGCGAATGAATGCGTTGGATTCGCCTGAAAATTTTAATTTATACAAATGAGAATTTAAACTTTCATATGGGAAGAAAGATTTTGCCGTATAAAATTTTGTAAAAATAATTTGTTTTCAGGGACACCATTCCTTTAATGATGTAATTAAATATGTAAACTACCTAAGTAACCTGCTACAAATGTACCTTTCACGTACTCAGCTTGCATGCGCACATGTAGTGTACGTTCTCATTTTACACTGTTTTCAAGGATGGATTTTTAAAGAGATTTATTTTTTTCTTCATTATTTATTTATTTTATCGTATTTTTTTTTTCTTTTCCTTTTTCATAATGACATATTGAAGGCTATTTTATCGTAGTTAATACATTTCAATTGAAAGCTCTTAGTTTAAATAAAAAAAAGAAAAAGAATTGTCATGGTCAAAAAGCAGGGGCGGATCCAGAACCTCATATGCCGAGAAGGACTTACGCTTTTTGTTTGGATGAAATGCGAGGCCAGATAGCCGAGTAGGGGTGGGTGGGTATACCTCCCATTAGCGGGGTTTCGAAAGGGGCCCTTATCCGATAAAGTTTTGAAAAAAAAGGTTGCTTCTGGATCGTACTTAAACTCAAGATTGGACCGAGCGCATGATTCAGACGCGTACGTCGTCTATATCTTTAAAAAAAAGGAAACCCTATCAATGTTTACATTTTCTAACGCAATCTCTTCTTTTGCATGGCATGCCGAAATCGTCAACAATTCTTTAGGGGAGAGGAGGGTGATTAGATTTTTTTTTTCATGGGGGGGGGGGCAAATCATGCAGAGCATCCTGTTTATTATTTTAATATGAATCAAGGCAAAGCCTTTTTGTGCGAGCGGAGAGAAAATAGATATGATTATTTAAAATAAAAAAAAGATCTTTCTTTTTTATTTTGACTTTGATGGTTTATCTTATCTTACAAAACTTTCTGTTTGATGATTGCCACAAAAAGGTAGTATAAGGCGAATGGAAACACGGAAGCATTAGTAAAATTGATCTAGACCAGCAGATTAACAGCTGAAAATAGATTAATTAAGAACAAAAGAAAAAACAAACATATTCCGACTTCTGACAGTACGAAACCACCCGAGACGAGAAAAGCAATCAGAGCGAAACGTCTCGTTTAAAACCGGAAATGTCGGATTTCCCGTGGTTACGCTGCCTTGTTGATGCTTTATCGTTACCTGATTTACGAAAAATGTTTTCAATAAATTTAACTTATAAACAAAAATTGAGTATAACATATACGTCTACTTGGAGTCATAAAAGAAATTTAAATGGCAATATCCAGCATCTCCGCAGCAACTCTGTCTGCGAGGGGACGAAAGTTTTTGAAAGCATAGTAGTACATTCTCATTCTTTGATTCATCATATTTTCTCAATAAGAAATGTGTATACGCGTTACCATAAGGGCGAGCTTCGCTCGCAAAGGCCCTTCGGGCCTTTGCAGCGAGCTCCGCTCGCTATAAAAAAAAGTAATACGTACAAAGCATGTACAATGTATATATATTAAGAATTTTTGGCAAATTCGGAAAGGATGGGGAGTCCTCCTACTCTCGCTCTAGATCCGCGCTTTCATTCAAACAATGTCTCTAGATCCATTATATGTAAATATCTTTATGAAAAAAAATTATGTCAACAATGTGCCTAATTCATCTCATGACCAGGGCTTCATATACCAGGATCGTCAATCAAGCACAGCATGTTGTATCGGGAATGCGCCCCCAATAAAAATTGAAAGACTATAGTTTTTGTCCGTCGAGAAAAGTTTTCAATTGTTTGATAAGACGGCCGTAATTCCTTCCCGATATGGTACCCAGCGATCGTTATGTTGGAATCCGCGAGAAATTTTAATCACATCATGGACCAAAGACGGATTTTTGTAAATGAATGAAAGAACAAAGAAAAATCGAGATAAAATCGAAATAAAGATGAAGAATTTTTTAAAAATAAATAATAAAAAAAAAACCCCAGTGAAGTAAGAACTTCTTTTTCAGAGCATGGAATTGGACCTCACGCAATTAAAAAAAAAAATGGGTATGAAGGAGAAGAAGGAAGGGAGCATTGAGTTTAAAAATTTGCCCCGTGTACACAAATGACCGAAAATAAAAAAAACAAAAGAAAGATATTCGTAAGGGGGAAATCCCTTTCGTGTTTCCTTTTGTTATTGTTGAAGAAAATAAATAAAACACACTTTCACTGTAAAATATTTTTTATACAATTTATATCTGACTATTCCAGACACTGTCACTTTTGGACGTAAATACTTGAACGCATGACTGACTCCACACAGGTAGACTACCATGCCTACCTGAACGACACCCGTCATAATCGATCGATTACGGGGTATATACATGTAAAGTACAAGGGGTCAATAATGAGACTGACATCTAGATGAATAAAATGACTTGCTTCTTGACTCATATTTTAAAATAATTGTTAAATAAGTTCTATAACCCGTTGAAACGGACCTTTTTTACACGATAAATTTAGCTGTTTAAAAATGATTTAATTTTATCCAGAGACTCAATATATCCAATTATCATAGTATATAATTCGATAATTAGTGTGATAAAAGAAAAGAGGGTAAATAAACGTTTAAAAATATTGTAATATTTAGATTTTAAGCCTTATACATAGACCGCATTAAGCCCCGCCCATATATATTTCCAAAACGAGGCTGGAGGCGAACATTGAAAGCGAACTGAAGGCGGAATTTGAAAGAGAAACGTAAGCGGAATCGTAAGAGAAACGTAACAGAACGTGAAGAGAATCGAAGCGGGAATTAAAGGAGAAATATTTCTCTTTCGAGTTCGCTTTCATGGTTCTCGTTTATTTCACCTTACAGCTTCCTCTTCTCTTTCTCCTTTCACCTCACAAATTTCTCCTCTATTTTTCCTTTTACATTTCGGCTTAAAAATTCCTCTTCTATTTTTTCGTCTTCATTTTACCTCACAAAATTTCTCCTTCGTCTAACAAAAATTCCTCCTTGAGGGGTAGACAGTTAACGTAATCGGGACTGTAATCATAAAAGACCGCACATAAACAATTGAGACCAATGGGCAATCGGTGCCGACTTAGGATAGCCATCTGCCACGATGGTAGCAAAATTTAATGATGTGGTTATCTGGTTAATAATCCCCTTCTTCTCCGGTTACCAGTGGTCTCGACAAACGCACAATTGTTGTGAATAAAAGATGACCACACCGACTAGACAATCAAACTGGAGTATCAAAAACATTGAGTGTGAGAAAAATAGTCTGTGCACATGTGCACATTGATTAAGATTTATTCGTTAAATGCTTTCCTCTAATAAATCAAATGCTTTACTCTAATAAAATAATTACAAATTTTAAACAATTAGTTATAAGAGTGGCAACTTTACTTTTTTTTCATTTATGTTTCGAAACCGTAGCAACTTTGTGTGTCCGTATCATTTAACTATATTTCTTAGCACTGCAAAACATTATCTATAAATTATCGTCAGTTTGCCTATATTGAAAATGTAAAAAATGATTTTCTAAAAAAAAGCTGACTTTAAGACTAATATTCCAAATTGAGGGTTCAAGGTATAGATTGAAGTTCCTATACCTAAATATCAACTCGAAGTTATCGATTATTTTAATTAAAACGATTTCTTCTTGAAGGAAAAATTACAGATCAATTCAGATTCATATTGGTATGCCTATAGAATGATATTAAATGTATGTTCACAGTTTTTAATTTGGATGAAACAAAATTTATTTGATATAACATTGTCTTTTTGAACTGTGTACATAGTCATTTGTGCCTCACATGAAATTCTTATGATATGAACATAATGTAAATTTCACATGAAAGTTCATGTAAAATTCATATAAATTTCACATAAGATTCATGTGAAAAATATTTCACATGAATTTCACATAAAATCACATAAATTACTTCACATGAATTTTACATGAATTTTTCTATGTTACCTTCATGCAAAATTGAGTTTATACGAAATTCATGTCAGAAACTTCACACGAATTCCATGTTAAAAAGATTCATGTAAATTTCATGTTCGTGTTCGTTTCACATAAATTTCATGTGAAGTTTTACGCAAAGTTCATGTAAATTTCACATGAATTTCATATGAGGCACAAATCATCTTTCCGGAAAAGTGATTACCGAATTATTCGTGATGAACAATACCTATATGTAAATTTTCAATCGAATTATTGTCAATTTCCCTAAAAGACACAATTGATGTTGTGAAACATTTAGCTTTTACACACTAGTGCATCTACATGCATTCATGCTGCCGAAAAAATTGTATTTATATACTTATAAGATGCTCATTGGACTATACATGTAGTTTCCGACAATTATTACATGTGTGTACCCTGATAATTTTTAAGTACCTTCACCAAAACTCCACTCCAATCGTACAAATTGTTCTCATAAAATTCAGTCCTCAGTTCACATGTCAATGTTTCTCTATTAAAATGCACAACATCGCACTCATCGTATGCTTCACACATCTTCAGACACAGTTTTACTCCAATATTTCGAAAGCAGAAAAGTGGGAAAGTGTTATTTTCGCCATCGCTGCTGTACAACACTGGTATGGTATTGTTTGGAGTCGGATCTGCTGTACATATCTTGACAGCACCAAATGTAAGGAGGATTATTACTCCAACCATGCGTGGATTAGAACAGAATCCTGACATGGTGCGTGTGAACAATATACCCGTTTATGATACTCCTTTAGTTCGAGAACTGATGCAAAATTTCAGATCTATAGTGTCAGATTGTTTGTTTTTATTTCTTTTCTTAATTTACGAATGTTTGCATAATCCTTAAACATGTAAGTTGAACACTCTCAGAATGTTTTTTTTTATTCTGCCTCCCTGTAGCAAACCGGTTTTTCTTCTAGTCTGATTTCCACTCTTCGAATATATAAGCTTGAAATGTTTTCTTAAGTTTAAGTAATTCGTTTTTACTCTAACCAAGGTCATATAATTGTTAAATGTAAAATTAAACAGTATTGATGCGTGTAACCTTTACAAAAATGATAGATCATCAAGTACATTCTTTGAAACTTGGTCTTAAAATAACGAATAAGTATTTTACTAAGATCAAATCTATAAAGTAATTTCATGATTTATTTTTCTGTCTATTTTCAGACACCAAACACCTATATATTTCAATCCCTACAATCGTTTCTTTCGTTTAATCAATAAACTCATTAGCAACAATAAATAATAGATGTTTTTTATAAACATGAATCTTGTGATCTCAACTTTGCATTCCAAGATTCTACTATCATACACCAGTCTGAAGAAACGAAATAAAAAGATAAAAAATGCCATTATAGATGGCAACATTTAACCTAAGCCAATCACAGGCTCTCTAATTGCTCGTCTTATTTGTGAAAAATCTGTGAAGAAACCTTCTTCATAGATCCTGCATCCTACAAACGTTAAACGTCTTCATATTGAATAGCATCATTTAAGAGCAGATAAATTGGCAGCATGGACCAGACATGCACGTCTCGGGTACTTAACCCTCGCAAGTGATCCTTAAATCTAAACAATGTAATATGCCAAAAAAGTGTGAAAGTTACCATGTCGAAAAAGCGTACCGAAAGACGTTGCAGGATGGGTGGGATATGATACTACAGGACCCACTTTTTTTAAATTTCAAGAAATTTTGATAACAGAAATTTTAGAATGCGTTGAAGAAACGATCAACCGAAATTGATCGAACTTGGCTACATGTGCCCTCGTGGACTTCTGGTCCACCAGCAGTGACACTCACCAAGTGGTATAAATGTTAAACGTCTTCATATTGAATAGCATCATTAAAGAGCAGATAAATTGGCAGCATGGACCAGAAATGCACGTTTCGGGTACTTAACCCTCGTCAGTGATTCTCAAATCTAAACAATGTAATATGCCAAAAAAGTGTGAAAGTACATACTGAAAACTTGTTACTTTCAGCACGCTCCCCGACCTGCTAGTGCGCTATCCACCACGCAACCGGGGTAGTTGCCATCTAGCCGGTTAGAATGTGTTTTGAAGTTTCTATATGAATTAGAAGGGGCCTTGCTGACGCTCCTCCCACTTCTTATTCATGTAGAAACTTCAAAACACTTTTAACCTATACAACGAAAACAAGCACACCAAAATGACCGAAATGCAAGGCAGCATGAAGAACAACACATAAGAAAAGAAGGAGACTATTGACGTATATTGGATTTTATCACATGATACACCCTTTATATAACTACATAAAGCCATTTCATAAATACCCGGTAAATGTTATGAAAACACGTTACATAACAAAGGATGAGGGGATCTCCAACAACACCAGGTTGCAGCACCCACAGCAAAACCCCAAAACACCCAGTGCAAAAACACAAAGCAGACAAGCACAGAAAGAGATGCATAAGGGACAAGGAACGTCAACGCACAACACACTTGTTATCACTTTAGGAGCATGGTCATTGGACGAAGCGCTCCAGATCCTTTGTGACGTCACAATAGAAACGGCGACGTTGCCGCGTTATTTGCCAGAAATGCAGTCGAAATTATAACATTTTGACGTTATTTTGATCAATTACGTCATATTCATGTGATGAAAAGAATCTCAAATAATGTATCTATTCCATACGGTATTTATGAAACTCGTTGAGTGATTTTAATCCCTCACCAAGGCGCGGGGATGTAAAATTCACACAACTTGTTTCATAAATACCGTATGAAATACAAAATAATTTGAGATCCAATATATACATTAAATTATATAATTCCAGTGCATAATGTACAAATTTTAACAAGTTGTGTCCCATCAGTGAAAAACGCACAACTGTGGTGTAAAATAACCTCCTCACTGTAAGATGAAGATACGCTATTGAATTTAAAGACGTTTAACATACAAACAGACAGCATGACGTAGAGGCCCAAGAAACACAGATGGATATGTAAATGGATATAAGAAACTGAAGGCATACGAAATACAGTCTGTGCTCTGCCAGCTGTAGCAAGATCATGCATGTGATCACCCGAGGAGTCCGACTTACATTCAGACAGGACAGGTGGTCGGGACCCTGTATTCTCCAAATCTGTTTGGAAAGGGCCCGTCATGGAGTCATGTCGTCACAGTCAGTCAGAGTGCAATTCTTGAGAATGCACTGGTACAAGTCTGTTCATTGGTCCAGTACCAAGCCAAGTGTCTGTCTGGCGACAGAAGGATTATACCAATTGATGACTATAACACAGTATCGATGGTAATTCTGTCTACCTTTGTCCCTCTTATTTTGTTGATCATGCCACCATAAAAAATGCATGTTACGAAATACCCAAAGTAATATACTATGTTACTTGTATGGATCCGAATTTCACAAGAAGTTGACAATAGTTTTGCAAAATTTCCAGAAAGAGTTTACTAGTTTATGAAAGCGAAAACCATGACCTAAAAGTTTCTTGGTGATTTGTAAATTTCAACTATGAAAATCAAAAACATCAGTACATGCTCTAGCATGCCAGATGAGCTATTAAAATAGATACCGTATAACAGTAATCTCTGTACATCACCGTCAAGCTAGGGAATCCAAAATGATCTCTTTTGTCATACACACTTTGAAAGATCTATTTATCTGGACCTTTGTTTGTTAGTATGTTTCCATTGAACCATCATCAGAGGCTTGTTCTTGTATTGTAAGTTATAAGTCGTCTGCCCTATTTTGTGTGTCCTTCGTGTATCAATCACGTTTGTCTTCTTAATCGGTAGTTTCAGAGTGTTTGTGCTTGAATTCCATTCACTGATTGTTTATCTTGGAGTATCTGGTATTATCATATACTCTTATTTACGTAACCGTTTATAAGCTTTCCCACTGGCCAAAATGCGGTCACGTGCAATGTGATTAATCGTCGTATTAAAGCGGTCATATTGAACCGTTTCCGGTTTTGTGTATTAAATGAAAATGACAATCGGTAGCAAACTGTGTGTTGCTGACATGATTTATCATGATATTTGGTTAAATATAAAAATAATAAAAGATGAAGAAGAGTAAATTCTTTCACTATAAAACAAAATGTTTATCTGAAAAAAAAGAATGAAAGCGAGCAGTGCTAAAGAAGCAAAACATTAATTGGTGTTACCCTTTTCCTTTCCAGTTTTCATGTACCGGTATATGATAGAACAGTTATAGCACAGTGATTCGGCCTTGGTCGATATTGGTTTTATCACTGCATAAATCATCATATCGGCCTCATCACTGTGCAATAATTGTATATAATGTGTCCCACTGTGATCACTGCAACCAAGTCTTGTTGTAGATATTCTCCATATTCTATTATTGATATCTTCGTCCCCTGTCTATGGTGTATTCATATTGTAACTTATTCGCTATTCCAGAGCAAGTTCAAGTACAACAACTACGTTCTGAGGGCGAGAAGACTAACACAAAACTACTGAACCACGGGGAAACATTTGTAAGCGACTGACTTTGTCGCTGTAAAGTTTTTGGGCGATATATACAATGAATTGTAGTTACAATATGATATAACACACCGTACCATTAGATTGCCTTGCTGATTTCAAATATTATCATATACTCTAATTCTCATAACCGTTTATAAGCTTTCCCATTGGCCAAAACGCGGTCACGTGCAATGCGATTAATCGTCGTATTAAACTGCTTCTGGTCATATTGACGCATTTCCTGTTTTGTGTATTAGATGAAAATTGTAGTCTGCAGCAAACTTGAGTGTGGTCGACATAACTGACCGTGATATTTTGCAGCACTTTTAGATAAAAAAAAAATAAAAGATGAAGGGTCAAACACTTTACTATCATACAAAATCTTGAGTACATCTAACTGAGATAAAAGCGAAAGTGAGCAGTGTTATAGAAGCAAAACGGAAGTTACCATTTTCTCTTCAAATTTTCATGTATATGATAAAACAGTTATAGCACAGATGATTCGGTCGATATGATGATTTATGGAGTGATAAAACCAATATCGACCGAGGCCGATTTATGGAGTGATAAAACCAATATCGACCGAGACCATATGCTATAAGCAAATGGTGTGGTTATCAGGATTTACCCTCCCACTTATCCGGATACACAGAAGTATCCATAGACGCACAATGGTTGTATAAACCTAAAACTTCTCATTGTAAAGTGACGTCACAAACAAGACAGTTAAACGCAGCGGTCTTTTGTAACAAAAATTCTATGTAAAAGGTTCTAAAAAATTCTATGGCATGTCTGTCTGTGCTCTGCTGGCTGAAGCGAGCTCAAGATCAGTCACCCGAGAAGTCTGACTAACTTTCAAAGAGGACAGAGAATCAGGACCTATTGTCTTCTCTGGTGAGATTTAAACAAGGCTCGTCATGGAGTCCAGTCGTCACGGTTGGCCAGTGTGCAAAGTCGGGAAAGCCACTGGTACAAAACTGTAGATTGGTTCAGTACCATGCCCAGTGTTCTATTGATGATGGTGGGATCATATCCTCGGTAAAGCAGGCGACCGACTATTTTCGTACATTTGTTTGTGAAGTTTGATCTGCCTTTGATCCTTCTTATTTTGTTTACTAAGTCACCGTAAAATGAAGGTAATGAAATTCCCAATGATACATACTCTGATGCTGGAGTTGTCCCAAATTTTGGAAGAAGTTCAGAATAGTTATTGTAAAATTTACAAAATGATTTTACAAGTTTATGATATCTTAATTCTTGACTGATAAGTTTCTATGTAATCTGGTTATTTTTATCATGGAAGTCCGAATTATGAGAGCAAGCTCTAGCGTATCTGATGAACTGAGAGATGTAAATGCCGTGGTATGGCAACCTTGGAACATCGCCATCAAGCCCAGGAAAATTAACTATGTTGAAGCCAAAGTCTTCTCTTTTGTCGTAGATTTATTTAATTTGAAAACGTTAAGCATTTGTACCACTTGGTGAGTGTCACTGCTGGTGGACCAGGAGTCCCCGAGGGCACATGTAGCCAAGTTCTATCAACTTCTGTTGATCGTTTCTTCAACGCGTTCGAAATTCTTTGTATGAAAATTTCTTGAAACTTCTAAAACATGGTTCCGGTAGCATCATATCCCACCCATCCTGCTACGTCATTCGGTACATTTTTCGACATCATAACTTTCACACCGTTTGGCCATTTTACATTGTTTTGATTGAGGATCTCTGACGAGGGTTAAGTACCCGAAACGTGCATGTCTGGTCCATGCTGTAAATTCATCAGTTCTTAAATGATGTTATTGAACTTAAAGACGTTTAATATTTGTACCACTACGTGAGTGTCGCTGCTGGTGGACCAGGAGTCCCCGAGGGCACATGTAGCCAAGTTCTATCAACTTCGGTTGATCGGTTTCTTCGACGCATTCGAAATCTTTTTTTTATGAAAATTTCTTGAAATTTCTAAAACGTTTGTCCTGTAGCATCATATCCCATCCATCCTGCTACGTCTTTCGGTATATTTTTCGACATCAGAACTTTCACACCGTTTGGTCATATAACATTGTTTTGATTGGGGATCTCTGACGAGGATTAAGTACCCGAAACGTGCATGACTGGTCCATGCTGCAAATTTATCAGTTCTTAAATGAAGCTATTGAATTTGAAGACGTTTGACAGTTGTCTTAATTTATCCGTTATTGATCCAAAAATGGTGTAGATTTATCATATGTGTTTGCTTTATTCAATGTTACTCTGGTGGATAAATTTGATTTTTGTAATGGTCAAAATGTGGGTTATTGATATTCAAAATATCATCAAGATACCCAGAGGTGCCGTTGAAACATTTCAAGTAGTCAAAATTCTTGATTTTTTGCAGATTTTGCATAAATTCCTTTCGTATGTGTATAAAACAAATCTGCAACAAGAGACGCACAATTAGTACCCATAGGAATTCCAATAACTAGCCTGTATAGAGTGTCACCAAATCTTACAAATATGTTGTCTAAAAGAGAAGAAGAAGGCTTTGCATAACTCAGATCGAATCCATGATTTGTACGATTTGTATTCAACCGAAGAAAATAATCCTTTTGTGTCAGAAGTACATATAAATGTATTAATAAGTTTTGATAAGCGATCTTTTATCTTCTCATGAGAGAGGTTGGTGAACATGTTAGAGAAGTCGTAGGACGAGATAGATTCGGCTTTAAAATACAAAGATTTGAATTTGTCGAACACATCACCAGAATTCTTTATTGACCAAAAATGATTGATGTTGCTATTATTGAATGCAGTTTCACAATATTTTGATACATGATCTTTAATTGTTATTAACGCTGATGTCAAATTCCTAGATAAAACCGTAGTAGTACAATTGCTCGAGTTAGCAATAAATCGAAATTTGTAAGGAGATTTGTGGAGTTTGGGCAGACAGTAACATATTGGTACGTCTGATTTCGAAATAGAGAGCAATTTCATCTTGGTGCTTTCGTAAAATGTAAGGGATAGTTTCATTGCTTTTTATATAAGTGTTAGTGATAGAAAGTTCCGAAAGTAATACTGAAGAAAGTTCCGAAAGTAATACTGAAATGTAATATTGCTTTCAAATGATTATAGTGTTGTTAGCCGCCTTGTCTGCCGGAGCAAAAAATTCAGCCGATCTTGAGTTACAGAGTGCGAATAGCTTAAACATCAGAACATGTATTATTTATGTTGTATGCCAAAGTTGTGTATTTTACAAACTTATATCTTCGTAGATGAGTCTATGCAATGATACAGTAATAATAAGATATAAATCCTTATTACCAAAGACAAATACTGCGATGTCTCCATAGTAAGCTGGAGATGCATTTAATCTACGTGTTGGTCGTGTATCAACGCAGAAATTTGAGCAGTTGTCTTTATTTCATCGGTAGCACAACATGTATTTATTCTTAATATACGTTATATTGTCTAAAAATGGTGATACTGGGAAGGGGCTTCCTTCAGGGAAAGGAAACACTACATGTATTTCGTTGGTTAAGATAGTGATCAGACTTTATACCGATCACGACGCTGAAGCAGACCATAGTAAACAGAGTGGCATCGTTTATACATACTCAATAGACGGGGCACCCCTGCTTGAAAAAATCAGGCGATCGCTATGTGCTATTCGCACAAAAATAAAAACCTTGACCTTGAAAGTTTGGAGTTAAACAATGGGAATCCCTCTTTAATGAAGCAGTGTTTTGCTTATATTTTTCATCCCTGAAAGTCTTGTCAGGAAACCCCGTTTTCCATCATGCAAAGTGTAGCTTTGCCACTTGTTGTTTGACCCAAAACTAGATAGGGATACTTTATTCCACACAGGATTTTTTTTTTTTGTGTTTCAAGATTGAGTTTGACTAAAGTTTTACCTTTGACCCAAATATAAATAGGGCTTTTGCTTTTCCTCCTGGACATATTTCATCACTGCAGGGCCAGAATCAAGTAATGCAGCATATATGCCAAGTTTGACCTTGACCTTTGATCCCAAAAATAATAGAGCTCCTTTTACATTACAATGAATCAAGGCAATCTAAGTCTGTCACTGAAAAGTCATGATTCATTTCATTTGCACGCTGTTAATCGCTAATTTTCCATGCAAGCAAAGTTTGACATCAAAATCAATGTAGGGGTCCACATTTTGTCATATAACTCTTAATACAGTGTACAAGCCAAAAATAAATCATTTTATGACGCTGAAACACTATCTTTTTTACCTTGACCTTTCAACTCCAAAATTTGTAGGGCCATCAGTCATTCCTTTGTGAAGTTTTATTACAATAGGTCAAGAATTATTTGAGCAGTGACTTACAAAGTTTTTGTTTTGAACGCTGGACCCTCTGTCTTGACAAATGCTCTGCTGACCTCTACTTGATCTTTCTTGATGTCCAAGCTGGCATTGTTACACATATTTCTTTTTTTTTTGTTCATCATAAATCAGGTTTAAGTGAGAGAACAAACTTTTATGTTTAATAAAATATTTATTCAGCCACTAATAAACATTGCAAATCCCCTTGGGATGAACGCATTAAATGTGCACTTCATGACAAAATGGTCGTTAATAAAGAAAGCCGATTTAGAATTCTTTTACAAGCAAACGTAAACAATTCATGTAAAACATTGTATAACCAATAACTCTCACATATACATACAGAGACTTATATACAACATATGCTCTCTTTATATATCATTATACGGGGCAAAAATATAACTTATTAAGTTAAAAAGAATTTTTATGACAATGAAAATTTGAGAAAAGCTCTCTGAGCAAGATAAAATGAAGTTTGAATGATATACAGGCATGATTGCACATATTGTAATTACAAATTATTACACATTTATATTAATATTGATGTTGGCTTTTATATAAACAATGAAGATGATATATGATACATAAATTTGAACGAAACTCTTTATTTCATTGTTTGTCTTTTTTTCTTCATAAAACCTACGTATTTGGATCAATGTTCTAACTCTGTGCTATATCCTTTTTAAAAATAAAAATTCAAATTCAACATCTTTTAAAATTGTAAATGTTTCTTATATTCATCATTCTCTTATCAGCATTTAACTTTTTTATAATTCATTAATGCACAGGAGTTATCTCTCTTTTCAAACAAACTGTATGCCTAATTTCAACAAGTAGGAAAGCCCTACTGTTTTATGTTATTTTCTACATTACTTTTTTTGTTTAAACACTGAAACTTCAAAACATACAAACATACAAACATATTATGTAATACTCAACATAATTATATAATAATATACTTCAAATTGTCAACCAATAAAACAGTAATATAGTAAAATAATGGAATATCATAAAAAATATTCAAAATTAACATAAAGAAGTATTTTTTAAAAGACTTCTTCACAACTCAAATTTCAAACATTAATTCATTGAACAGAATATATAAATATAATATTAATCTTAGAGTAAAGAAAATAAACCATAAACTAAAGCTAGGGGAACAATCACAATCTGTTTTTAATTCATTTCTCATATTTATCTTTTTACTTTGAAAATGAAGGGAAGATAGAGAAAATAAAAAAAAAAATGATGAGGAAAAAATGGAGAAATAAGGTACAATATAATTTCATTAAAGTAAATGGATTTCATCAATTTTTAAACAATATAATACAATTCTTACTTTATTATCATATCAATATACATTTTAAAGTAAATTTTATAATCATAATAATATGATATACATGTATGTATATTGTGCCAAAAGGTGCAATGTACGACAATCTGATTTCATATTCAAAGATGAAATTCTGTCTTTCTGAATTGAACTGACGATGAATTATGAACACAATTTCCATTAAACGATCATTTCTACGAACTGGCTTGAACCGGTACTGACATTGTCCTTGGCATTGGTATCACCACGTGTACATTTCCGCAGTCGTCAATCACAGGTGCACTCGGACACGGTCGTTCTCTATAAATAGCACCTGCTTCAGAGGGACTCATTTCATGAGATTCCTCTGGGATTGTTTTCATACCATCCCCTTCTGGGATTGTTTTTATATCACCCCCAAAATTGTTTGAATTATCATTATCATCGTTATCAAATCCCGCCTCTTTAGCTTTAGCATCGGAAAGAAGTAGAGAGTCTTTTGTTTCATTATTTTCTTCTTTTTCTTTCATGTAAGTTTTGGATTTTTTATTAGCACATGGGCACAGTGTAGCATTGACGTAATGGCAGAACGTAATGTTTTCTTGTTTTTGGTTGACTGGAGTAATCAGCTTGGATTCTGCATCCATCACAACTTCTGGGTAACCTGTGAAGAGAAAGATGGATTCTATTGTATTAAACCATACATTTCACAATTAAACATTTAATGAAGTAGTGTCCTCCGTAGGGAAGTTTAATATAACAAATAACAATGAACGCTCTATATCCACAAATTTTCAGCTACTAGGCCTTTATCAAGTGGAAAAGCACAAATACAAAAGGTAGTATTTTGTATTCGTGCTTTTCAACTTGATAAAGGCCTAGTGGCAGAAAATTTGTGGATATATAGATTGAGTTTTCATTATTATATTATCATTTAGATTTCTTTTTTTTAAATAAAGACAATTATAAGAAGTGCTCAGAAACAGGTCACCTGTTGTATGTTTGACCCTAAATATGTGACCTTGACCTTTAAAGTGATCTTGACCTATATTGAGCAATGAGGCTCTTCATACTTTACCATCCATGCAAGTTTGAAAGATGTCTGATGCATATCAAGTAAGTTATAGCCAAATACATGAAAGTGTGACTACCAGACAGACAGACAGACAGACAGACAGACAGACAGAGAAAGTGATCCCTATATGTCATCTGGTGACATGATAATAAAAGAGTTTAGTCTTAAGTAATTTGATTCTCTAAGAATATCAATGATCAGGGCAGACTTGAAACTTTGAAATCAAGTTAAATCAACAACTGTTTAATGCCATAACGTACATGAGAATTTGCAATAGACTTAAGAATAAGCTCAAAATGCATCGAAGATGCAAAATGCCGAGTTGCAAAACTGGAATGTAAGTATGAATATGCAGACTAACATGAAATGTGTATGGTTTGTAACAACATTTTGTGGTCCTAAATGAAAATTTCTGGATCAAGAAATGGTCTTTTCTTTATTCTATATCAGCGTGTAATATATTTTCAAGGATACAGATTTTCCTGTGACCTTGATCTTTGACCTTTTGACCCAAAAATTAATGGCAAGTTTCATGATTATAGGTGCAATACAGGCTCAAAAATGGTCTGGAAACCATTTTCAATTACTTAAGTCCTGTGACCTTGATCTTTGACCCTTTGACCCCTAAATCAAAAGTGGTCATTTTCTATTCACTGGAAACATTTCTGGCAAGTTACATGATTACAGGTGCAATACAGGCTGAAATATGGTCCGGAAACCATATTTAATCATCTTAGTCCTGTGACCTTGACCTTTGACCTTTTAACCCCAAAATTGATAGTGGTCATCCTTGATCCATGGGAAACATTTCTGGCAAGCTTCATGATTATAATTGCAATACAGGCTGAAATATGGTCCGGAAACCACTTTCAATCATCGGAGTCCTGTGACCTTGACCTTTGACCTTTTGACCCCAAAATCAATAGGGGTCATTCTTGATTCATGGGAATCATTATTGGCAAGTTTCATGACTTTAGGTGCAATACAGGCTGAAATATGGCCAGGAAACCATTTTCAATCATCAGAGTCCTGTGACCTTGACCTTTGACCCCAAAATCAAAAGTGGTCATTTTCTATTCACAGGAAACATTTCTGGCAAGTTACATGATTATAGGTGCAATACAGGCTGAAATATGGTCCGAAAACCAATTTCAATCAACAGAGTCCTGTGACCTTGACCTTTGACCTTTTGACCCCAAAATCAATAGGCTTCATCCTTGATTCAAGGGAAACATTTCTGGCAAGTTTCATGATTATAGGTGCAATACAGGCTGAAATATGGTCCGGAAACCATTTTCAATCATCTGAGTCCTGTGACCTTGACCTTTGACCTTTTGACCCCAAAATCAATAGGGCTCATCCTTGATTCAAGGGAAACATTTCTGGCAAGTTTCATGATTATAGGTGCAATACAGGCTGAAATATGGTCCGGAAACCATTTTCAATCATCTGAGTCCTGTGACCTTGACCTTTGACCTTTTGACCCCAAAATCAATAGGGCTCATCCTTGATTCAAGGGAAACATTTCTGGCAAGTTTCATGATTATAGGTGCAATACAGGCTGAAATATGGTCCGGAAACCATTTTCAATCATCTGAGTCCTGTGACCTTGACCTTTGACCTTTTGACCCCAAAATCAATAGGGCTCATCCTTGACTAATGGTGAGTAAGTGTATGAAGTTTCATTGTTATAGCCTCTTTCGTAGTTGACTTATAGTCCGGAAACCAATTGTTGACGCCCTCCCGCCCGCCCAGACGCCCGCCCAGACGCCCGCCCAACCGCCCGCCCAGACGCCCGCCCGCCCGCCCGTCTCACATCAAATTAAGAGCCGAGTTTTGCAACTCGGCTAAAAACAGAATTATACTGAGAAAAATTTATTACTTTGAGAAACAAGCGTATTCTAATTCTGTTGATTGTTATAGATTTTATATCCATTGGACTTTATAAGTAGACAATTGAAGTTCATTTTATTCTTAAAATTTACAGAAAAAAATACAGCATTTGTAACACTAAGACATTAACTATGACTTACTTTCTCTAAACTTGTTGCAGATTTCATACATGATGTCCTCCCTACCAATTTGGTGTAGACACGTAAATAAGTGACGTATCGACTCAGAGTTCTCTCCCTTCCATTCCCTCCAATCTTGTAGGTAACCATTCACTGCATACTTATGGTCACGCTCTGTATGAGAGAAAACAGAAAGTGAAAACAAAAATTATAGTAGCTTTTACATTTCTTTTCATTAAATGTAATTTAAATATATACGGTAATAATACCATATCAGTTATGATTGTCCTTATAATATCATAATCAAAAAGCTTTCCTCAGGAATGAAAAACACCTCCTCATTTTCGTGAAATTCGCAAGGTCCTTTGATTTGCGATAATAAAACGCTGAGAATATGTTTATACAGCTCACGAAAAATAAAACGTCACGAACCTGTTCTTGATTAAGATGCTGCGAGATGGTTTACAGAATACTGATTTGTTTTTTTATTTTAAAAAAATTAGTAGAAAAAAAAACATTGTATGATCTTAAATTTAAACTTAACAAGAATCAATAATATTGACCACTTAGTTAATTTTTTTAAGTGCAAAAATATAGGGTTTCACAAAACTGGACAATTCTTCTAAATGTCGTCATGCATAAATGTAAACACTTTTTTAAAATACTCTACACGCATGGGTCTATTGTAGTGCATAAGAACTTGAGCAGAAACTGCTAAAAAGAGCTATAATAGGCGAATAAGAGAAATTTGTTTATAAAGAGTCTTGAGTCTTTTTTTTTAATACTTCACCTTTATATTTTTCCACAATGACTTCATACATAGCAGGCTGCATGTGTTCTCTGAATAGTTCTTGAGCCAAAGCCCATATCTGTTTGTCGATCCTGTCCTCAATCTCTCTGAAAGACGCCGCAATCACTGAAAAAAAATTATATGTTTGATTATAAAAAGATGGCATAGTACAACAGAAAAGATGCAATTATAAGTGTTGTAATTAATGATGCAGCGATCAAAGGAAATATGTAAATTAATTAAGTAAAAACAAAAAGTTTAAGATATGATGTCTAATGAACATTTCAAAGTATGATATGCCTTTCAACTGATCCAAAGATGACAAAAAAGAAAAAAAAATCTATTAACATATTCTTCAACAGATTCAAGATATCTAAAACATTGTACAACATGAAAATCTCAGAAATCTTTTTTTTTCAATGATATATTATACATTGTAATTGAACTTCAAGTGATTTAAATCTTAAGAACTTTTTTTGTGTTACAAAGAATGAAATAATATGGTTTTAGCATTTTTCTTCTCTCTTAGGAGAAATTTTCATTCTCAAAAGCCTGAGCCTGAGTACCTTTTCTACTATAAGGTTCATCACCCTCGGCTCTCGTTACAATTCTGTCCAGTAACGTGTCAAACTGCTCCTTTGTCAGCGGATCTGACGCCATCTTGGCTCGCTTCCTTCTCCATAGCACAAACAATATAAGGAACAGTAATAAGACGAACAGCACGATCACTCCTACGGCAGCACAACTTGCGATAATCGGTACATTTGATCCGTCATTATTTCCAGTGAGGGGGTCTGGGGGAGCAGCTTCTCCACATGTGGATGTGTCTGAGAAAAGGAAGTTCAACTTATGCGTTATGAACCAATAAATCTTATGATAAAAATGATGGAATATTCAAATGATAGGCTCTCTGATAAAATAAAAAAGTCACTTAGCTCATAAATTTTGTTGAAGGGAGGGAATATAGTAAATTTGACTTTTAAATATTTAAATATTTTCTTGAAAAGTTTGAAATATGGTACTTTTTTCTAATTAATTGAAAAAGTAATAATAATTCATAGTTTACAAAGTTCTTTCAATGAATATAAGAAAATAAGTTACTTTTCTAAATTATTAGAATTACATGTAAATAAATCAAATTTAAATACAAAATACAATAACTGTTTTTAAACAAGCTCAGCAGCAAAAAAAAGCTTAGAAAATAAACTTATTTAGAGAATTAAGATGCTTAGGTAATATTTGAAACTTAATTGCAATCTCATTTGTCAGAATTAGTACTGTGTCATTTATTTACAATATATTCGGTATACTTGACTTACCTTTGACTACGTATGAACTACATCTGTTGTCATGAGTACCGTTACTTTTCTTCAACGTACACCTCTTCTGTTTTTCACAACTGAAAAAAGGGAAAAAATCATCATGTTTATCATTTTCAGTTTGCACAATTCGACATTCAATACATGTAAGTATATTTAAGTTATGGAGCTACAGTATGTGTAATGTATATGAATGAAATAAGAAATTCTCTCTATGAGAAACCAATCTTTATCATGATGTATACGGATTCCATTGAAGGACGTTTGTAAAACGTAACTTTGCTTTACTATTTTCATTTGAGGTAAACTACCACATTACAAACTTTGAAATCTTAAATTGGAAAAGTTAAATTACTTCAGACTTTTTATGAAAGTATCTAAAAAATTTTTAAACAAAGAAAGTTAATACTACATGTACTTACTTTGTGAGTGGTCTACATGGCTGTAATGTATCCCTTTTATCAGAGTACATGTTTTTGACGATACATTTCTCACACTGGCCTAAAATAAACATATATTTTCTGTAAATGTTACTTTCATCATTAGTAAGTGAGAGAGCAAGTTCAAGTCATGTAAAGGCGTCTTGATATGGACGGATCAATAGGTACAGGTATTTACTTTTGTTTGAAGTACAAGACCTACCAAGTACATCTATACATAAATATATGCATGATTATTAGTATTATCAGAAGGGGTGGACAGGGATGTATCCCTCTCCCCCCTCCTTACCTCCCCTTTCTTTCATTCTTCCCTATGCCTTCCCTCCCTTTCATTCTGTCCATCCCCTCACTAGAGTTATCATGATGTATTTTAATTTAGAACTCTCTACATGCGATGTACATAACTCGACCATTTCATTACTTTCTTTTTATTATTTTTTCTTTTGGAAATATAGTACATTTCAATTCTTTTATCTTGAGGGGGGGGGGCTACCTAGAGCATCCTAGTGAATCACAATCCTATCATAACCTACCATAAAGGCCCTGTCCATAACCTTTATCACATTCTCTGTTTGGCACGCATGCGCGTTGGTCGTTGCCCTCGAAGTGGTATCCACGCTTACAGCTGCAGTCCGCATTGCGTATTGTACTCCCGACGTCTGCGTAACGCATGTTGGCGCCCTCGCAATTCCTCCTAAAACGTTAAGTTCTAATTGTATGAATATTTATGTTTACTAATTCAATTTAGTACACGAGAAAACAATACATACATGTAGGGGAGAAAAGATTGTTAAAGAGATACTACATTGCGAGTGCGTAAGTACTAACTGTTAAACAGTGTGAGTTATTATCGAAAAATATAATGAAAGTCTACTTAGTGATCGTGAACGTAAATTATATGTAGATCTTATCGTAAAAGAAATGTATTTTTAAAAGTATGCCGAAAAATCTAAGTAGTGTCATCTCAGAGAAAAACCATGTAAGGCGATATAATTATAAAATAAATCTCACAATAATCTGATGATCGAACGAAAATTTCAGATAACCTAGACTAAGTCCAATGACCGTTTACAAAGAAATCGATGATCGTAGAGAAATATAAGTTTGAATTCTTGATGATCGTACTCGTAGAGAAATCTGATGTAAAGTTTGAATTCTTGATGATCGTAGAGAAACAATCTGATGTTAATATTGAATTCTTGATGATCATAGAGATATCTTACGTTAATTTTGAATTCTTGATGATCGTTGAGAAATCTCTGTGTTAAGATCGAATTCTTGACGATCGTAGATAAATCTGATGTTACGTTTGAATTCTTAATGATCGTAGAGAAGTAATCTGATGTTAATATTGAATTCTTGATGATCATAGAGAAATCTTATGTTAATTTTGAATTCTTGAAGATAGAAAAAAAATCTTATGTTAAGTTTGAATGCTTGATGATCGTAGAGAAATGAAAACTTGATATTTAGTGTAAATTATCTGATGATCGTACTTGAGTCGACATTTTTCTCCCACACTGTTCTCATCTGGCTGATAGCTCTTCCGGTCACATTGGAGACAGAAATGACCTCTTTCTCCGTCCTTTGTGGTACACGGCTCCGCTTGATGGCCTGAAATTGGTATTACTCAATTTAGTTTTATGTTCATAATTTTCACGGAAATAGTCCATACGAATAACTTTTTTATTTCGTTGATATTAACTTATAAGAATTGACAAAAATAAGCGATAAATGTATTATACTACAATAAAACAAAAGAAGGTTGGGAGACTGAAAAGCAAGTAGGGCCTTTATATTTTTTTTCTAATATTGGTTTCTATACTTTATTCGCTTTGATCGTCTTTTTTTCAGCAATTCACCTTTTTTTTTCACTGCTACTTTAAATAACAATTCTTTCTTACATTTTTTTTATTTCATTGTTTACAAGATTGAAGAAATTGTCACTTTCTTAAGAGACATATAAATTGAACATTGAATTAGAAACGACGTTCTTTTCTCTGTGTATCATTTACTTTTAAAGTTTTTAAGGAGGTTGCTTACATACATCACGTGATCACAAAATTGTGTCATTCTCTGGGCCGAGGTCTCGCCCCTTAGTTTCGAATTTCTGAACCTTCAGTCCTATTATGCTTGATCACATCTGAATCTTATAACGTTTTATTCACAAATAACATATTTAGTTTCCAAGGGAACTTTTATTTCTTTTAGATCTAAGATTACAGTCGGCCGTGCGAAAAACTGCACCGGGTACCTACAGAAATCTCTACCCGAATGCTTTCCATAAATTACGAAACCTCTCAAATTGTGATAATGTCTACTCTAACCAAAATGAATCACGCCAGTTTTGCATACAGATTTTTATGGAAATGATACCTATATAAGGCGAAATGAAAAAGTTCGGATGGCACGAAATACGAGATGCCCAAAACGTCTGACAGAAAAGTTGATTAACAATTTTATGGAGATGTCTTTTGTGAGTGGTACTGCGGATATATATACATCATACAAAATGGGTGGATAGAATTTATTTTATATCAAGGCTCCTATTACCATTATAAATAATCAAAAGGGGGGACACGCTATGTTAAGATGACTTTTTATCGTGTCAGTGTGTCCTAAATTTATACCCCTTTTTTCGGAACAAATGAAAAATAAAGAACCAGTTTTTCAAGTTTGAATCTCCTACTTTAGAAGCAAAATCCAGTGCGTCATTTCTTCGCCAGCGATACTACTATAGAAGTAAAAAAATTTGGGGTTTCTTTTGTAATTTTGGTTCTATCGAGATTAAATTAAAGACCATAAGGTCAGACCATACAATCAAATGTAAATAACTTGAATCATTATAAGTTTCATCCGTGTGTCTTACAATATTTCATATGAAGAAGTGAACGAGATTCTGCCATTTTAAAATATGTTTCTATAGAACATTGTTGCGTCAAAACCAATCTCTTTTTTTTAAACCTACCTCATTGCTAAAAGAAATCGAAAGTTGTAAAATGTCCCTTTCTTTTAAAGGGATTTATTATTTTAAAACATGAATACAATTTCCACACACTTGTCGGTCAAATGGACATTCCCTAAAATTCACACTTTGGGGTCGAAAAATATTAATTAAAAATAAATGATCAGCAGATTTAATTGTTGCAAAAAAAAACCCCAACATATTCTAAGATGGATCGTATTGAATGTAAATACTTTTATACTTTTGAATTTTCATGGACTTTAAAAACTTTTTCTCCTACGGTATTTTTTTCACAAAAGGAATATCGAGTTCTATTGACAATTGGGGTACAGGTTTCTTTCAACAGGCACATGCATCTATGCAACTGCAACAGGCAAATATCATGTTTACCACTCTTGCACTTTCATATCATTGAACTTGCTAGTTTCATTTGCAAAATTGCAAATGCAACAACCAATTCAATGCAACGACAGTGAAAGCCACAAAGATTGCACAGAAACCGGACTTGGTATTAAATGTAATAATATTCTTTCTCTTGGTGATAAAAACAACCAGTAGAGCCCCCGGCCATGATTGCCGTGCTGTGTGTCACTGGAAATCAAATAATCTTGGTATATCATCGTGACCATCTCTTGTAGTCCTTTCTATTGCCCTTTTCCCTGACAGTTGAGGGAAAACATTGCTGTTATATTCCCGGGATCGATATTCCCTATCTTTTCCAAGACGCAGAGACGACCAGAGCTCGCGCAATTCCAAGCTTAATTAGACACAAACTCTTTCCGGATTTTGTAATTTTGGGAGCTGCTCATTTCCCCGGAACAAATACAGATGAGAGCGTTCTGTTTATTTTTGCTATTGAAGAATAATGAATTTGGAAAGATGAGATCTCGCGATACTATACATCAATTAAGGAAGTTTTATTGGAAGAGAAAATAAACTTATCTAAATGCAAACTAGCAGGATCCAATTATATATACAAACAGTTGAAATCCAATTTATATCTAAAGTGGTTTCATTATATGATGGTAGTGTAATCGCTCCAGGCAACAGTAATATGACATTTATACAAAAAAACATACATGTATGCTTCTGTATGGCTAAAAATTGTATCATGGTGTGTATTTCATCCATTTTCTGTTACATCCTTTTCCCTGACATCCTTTACTTTAAGCATATGCAGGTTGGAGAAACTGCTGGAATAAGCTTGATTACGTTATTTATTGTTTATTTCTAAGATTTTCAGTAGACTCCTGTAGTTTCCTTATTTTTGCTCTTGTCAAAATTTGTAAAGAAGTAGACGCAAAAGTTTCCCAATTCCACGCACATGTTTTCACAATTCATTTACCTGGTAAAACTATATCAATAATTGATAGGAAGTACCGCTAATAAAGACAAACTTGGGAACATATTTATTTCCAAGCATGCATTAATTGATACATTTTTAAGGAATAAAGGAAGATGCAATGAAGTACAAAATTGAAGGATAGTATACGAGTCTGGCATCTTTTAAATTACTAGAAGCATCAGCCCTAGTGCAAACTGGGTGAAAACAACACTCCACCTTTACTAGAAGCATTATGCCTAGTTCAAATTTGGGTGAAAACAACACTCAATCTTTACTAGAAACATTAGTCCTAGTGCAAATTTTGGTGAAGCCAACGCTCAATCTTTACTAGAAACATTAGTCCTAGTGCAAATTTTGGTGAAAACAACACTCAATCTTTACTAGAAACATTAGTCCTAGTGCAAATTTTGGTGAAAACAACACTCAATCTTTACTAGAAACATTAGTCCTAGTGCAAATTTTGGGTGAAGCCAACACTCAAACTACAGGAGTCTACTGAAGCCAACACTCAATCTTTACTAGAAACATTAGTCCTAGTGCAAATTTTGGTGAAACCAACACTCAATCTTTACTAGAAACATTAGTCCTAGTGCAAATTTTGGTGAAGCCAACGCTCAATCTTTACTAGAAACATTAGTCCTAGTGCAAATTTTGGTGAAACCAACACTCAATCTTTACTAGAAACATTAGTCCTAGTGCAAATTTTGGTGAAGCCAACGCTCAATCTTTACTAGAAACATTAGTCCTAGTGCAAATTTTGGTGAAAACAACACTCAATCTTTACTAGAAACATTAGTCCTAGTGCAAATTTTGGGTGAAGCCAACACTCAAACTACAGGAGTCTACTGAAGCCAACACTCAATCTTTACTAGAAACATTAGTCCTAGTGCAAATTTTGGTGAAAACAACACTCAATCTTTACTAGAAACATTAGTCCTAGTGCAAATTTTGGTGAAACCAACACTCCATCTTTACTAGAAACATTAGTCCTAGTGCAAATTTTGGTGAAACCAACACTCCATCTTTACTAGAAACATTAGTCCTAGTGAAAATTTTGGTGAAAACAACACTCCATCTTTACTAGAAACATTAGTCCTAGAGTAGTTACAGTGCAACGGAGAGGTGAAATTTTGCTGTTTCTTCAAAACAGCAAAATATCACTTCTCCGTTGCACTGTAACTAGTCCTAGTGCAAATTTTGGTGAAAAGTTAAAACAACACTCCATCTGATTATATTATATGTCAAGGTAAACGTTGGTTAGTGCATTATCAAGGTATTGCTGCATTGATATGAATTATCTAACGAATCTTGTTCTTTGCTTTCATTTCTAGATCCTGTACTCCTGAAAGACCTTAGTATCAAAGAGAGCACCGTGTACAGATGATATCAACCGTTCTTTTAAGACAAAAATAAACCTGGTGAGCAGAAAAGCGCTCCAAGAATGACAAATCTGTATGTAATCAACAATTAACGCATTCCACCTCATTGTTAGGCGTCAACATGATGGTAATCTATTACTGTGGGTAAATCAGATCGGACTTGCAAGATGGAGGAGCTTTCTTACAAACACTTCCATTAGGAATTTTACACTTCCTTAAATTTGACGGAATGTTAGAAAAGAAGTTTCTGATTCCTGAAGCATGTTGGCATCTACCCAAAGTTCGTATATCAATATGCCCTCCATATGAAAGATGTAAATTTTACATATGGTTTCAGCAGATTTAAGACTCCGACCCTTGAATTCTCTCTCTCTTAAAAGAATCTACTAAATAAATGATTCTCTCTCTCTCTCTCCGAAAGACCACCCCTTGAATTCTCTCCATCTCCCTTGAATGATCTCTTTTTTTAAGACCCATCCACCCATTCTTTTTTCTCTCTCATGTGTTCCCCTGTCTATATGTCCCCAAATATTTCACACTTACCGGCTGGACATCTTTGCGTGGACGCTGAGCATGTCCGGGAAAATTTGTTCGAATTAGCACCAAACTGAAATTATAAAAAGAAAACCATTGTCAAGATACCAGTTTAAAATACATTTCTCGATACACATCAATCATCGTATATATCAATTATCTTACCACATGCTCAAAAATATCAAATCGTCTATATCGCCTCGGTGGCATGATTGAAACTGCACTTAGCTGGCGAGCAATGCCCCTCTTAGGGGAGGGGATATACATGCATAAAACAATGGGCAAATTCTTTATTTTTGGAACAAAATGTATCAGACCCTATTCAGCAGAAAGTAATCTTTTCACAAGCTAATTCCTTTCAAAAAGTGTCTAATCCTGAGTTTTTCTTTGTAAGATAAATATCTTAGTAAGTCTAAAGATGCTTGTTTATTTAAATAGCAGACTTAGGATAATGTTAGGCCAAAACAAAAATGTTTAAGGATACAAGCAGCTATCTGCCAATTTCGTAGCTTTATTTATGAATAGTTTTGTTATATATATACATGTAAAGTCGATATTTCAATAAGGATCAGTTCTATGTAATTGAACAGAAACAGCAATGTCATTTGAAATATTTCAAAGATGGTTTATCTTTTTCATAAAACGATGATTCAGAACCATCTTTTATATATATTTATAATGATATTGAATAAGCAGCTTAAACCGACAACAGTCCATATTGTTTTCAAAGTCATAATCTTAAAACATACATTAAACGTAATTTTTGTTTTGCCTGTCCTCAGTTTACGTTTAGCACGGATACAAATACATATACATGTACAATCAATTCAAGAGGTTTTTATATGAATAAATACAAATGCTATACGAAGGTTCATCTGCCCTTTCATGACATTTTTTTATAAGATATTCATGAAAAAAATAATTTATGACGGGCGGAGGAGATAGTGTACACAAGTACATATCATAATCATTACTTTGTTAAGAGGATTGGGGGAGAGGCCGTCGTAAGAGGGGATTAGTACCCCCTTAATCACCCCGGATATGTGGTCATTATTATCAAACATGTATATACTTTGCCATTTGAGTGATCATGCCACGACGTATTAGACAATAGATCAACGAGTACACGAAAAGAAATAGATTTTCGCAGTGTTGAGGGTAGCAACTATACACATAATGGTCGTGGGTTCGAACCCAATACATCTGCTTTAAGAAGTTTACGAATACTTCAGACAGAATACCAGGAGCCTGGAAACTATCGTTCCATCGCAATATCTTTTATTTTTCCTTTATTTTGGTGTATGACGGGAGGGCTTCGGTGATGACACACCCGCTAACGCAACTCCCTACAGAGAACATTTCCATGTGAACATGGTATAGAGTGTTGAGTAAATGGAACTACAACAATGTTGCTAGTATCAAAGCATATTAGGAGGGGGGGGGGGGGTAGAGTAAAGTACATTCATTATATAGAAACTAGATATACAGTGGGGAGAATTTCAAGGCTTTGAAAGCATTCTTACATTTTACCCCCGATCTCGAAGGTATATATATTCTGAATAGTGGCAGACGTCAAATAGACTTTAACAGTTTGACATGGAACAATGGAAACATTTTAAATCTACACTATCTTTTCAATTCTTTACTCATGTAGACTTCATTTACTTCTTCTACTCGTAAATATACATAGGGGGCAGACAATAGGAAAGTTCAGTCCATTTTCCCACTAAAATTAAGGCAACATGCCCTTAAAACCCCAAACAGAAAATTGTTGTCTCGTAAGAAACCAGGATTTACCGGTAATTCAATAGAAAGTAACTGAATATGTATAGACTTAATGAAATTTCAATATTGACATGAGCAATATTTACTCTCAATAACCATTCAGTCATACATCGATTTTTTTTCTTCTATTGTTACCAGAGGAAGTTTGCCGTGTACTGCATTCTTTGTACGATTCATTAATAAAGAATGAATCATTCAATTATAATGATGTTAGAGCAAATATTCTCAGGTATATTAACTTTGCTTAACTCGGAGAATGTTTGGGTCGTCGACTCGAACATGTCGAATACACAAATTTTTAAAAATGTCCTAATTATGCTGCTAAAGAGCAACCTTATGGACGAAAATAAATAAATAAATAAATAAAATTAGATTAAAGAAATTAACGAAGAAAATATTTCAAACAATTGTAATTGTTCAGTCACAGATCTGTTAGTAAGTATTCCCATTCATTTATTCATTTTTCAATCCCTTCTCCTATTTTTTTCTATATTACATTTTTTTACTACATTTGTTACTATGATTTTCATTCTTACAATCATACATTTTTAGTTATTCAGTACTAAAATCTTTTTTTTTCTTCTTCCTTTATTCTCGCCTCAACGAAAAACGTGCATGTCTGGTTTACCTGTTTTTAAATGATGCTATTGAATTTGAAGACGTTTAACATTTGTTGTATTTTCTAATGTAGCCCAAACATCATTCCTGCTCTAAACAAGGGAAATTTTCTCTGTTTTACCGACCAATTTCTAACCTCTTACTGGGATTAAAATAGTACGTGTAATCAGCAGATATTTAAGAGTAAATGTAAGATCTGTTTCAATTATTCATCGATTCTTGCACAAAGGGTGAACGCTAATTACATTATATTGAATCATTAAACAGTGCGAATTTTCTTCGCTAATGAGGTTACAGTGAAAACGTTTTTGTCGTTGTTTTAAGTAAAACCGGAAGTGACGTAGAATTACATCAATTTACTTCCGTTCAGTTTAATTAGAATGCATCTGTCGTTATTTTTAGTACAACCGGAAGCGAGGTTAAATTCTATTAATTCACTTCCGGTCAGTTCTATATCGCTAATATGGTTACCATGGGTAAAGAAATGTTTGTCGTTGTTAGTAAAACCGGAAAAGACACGAAATTGCATAATTCACTTCCGGTCAGTCTTGGTCAAAGGTACACGTTTCAATGCGAAATAAGAGTTTTGGAGAACTTTCTTTATACATGTAATCTACAATACAACAAGGCATCTACAATTTCGAACTTATCAAGAAAACTGGGCATGATGTATTTTAACAAAGTAATAAAGATAATTTTCTCCTTGAATGGCTCGTTAGCAACATAGATTGGGGTCGAGATCCCACTCGATTAAGGCTCCTAAACAAGCAATAAATATGTATGAACATGAGTTTGGAACGTTAACAAGACGGCGTGGCTCAGAAATACCGTCAAAGTTACACGAAGCAATTTTGTGATCGATAGAAAAGAAAATTTCTCAATCATTAGACCCCCCCCCCCTCTCTCTCTCTCTCTGCACTAGAATATCTCTCTCCAGACTGTCTTTCTTTCTCTCTCTCGCTTTACTTACGATTATCACAGGCTCTTTGCATAACACTTGTCCACAACTAGAAAGCGACATAGTTCTTCCAAAATCACGGAGCAGCAGCACATTCAACGTTCGTACGTCAAAATTTGTTACTTATTTAAACAAAATTAAGTCAAATTCTCCTCGAATGATGTTTACAAAAATCCAATCAACAAAGCGGTGATTCAAAAAATTCATTACATGTTTTTTTGTCCTGTAAAACATGGATTTCATTCTATTTATGGTCCGTCATATATCAAAACACGCCAGTCATTATTTCAACGGTATATTATCGACACTTAGTTATCATTGTAGTCACCAAAGTTCACCAATGGCCACATTTTCCATGTTTCATATTTCATAACAATCGAGTCCGTATAGAGCGTTATTTACCACACAATTTTAGTCCGCGTAACAAAGTCCCATGCAGAGTCGACTCTCTATTATTGTACAGTATGTAAGAACATTTCTTTAGTCCAACTGTTAAAATTCCTGTCAGGGTTGTTCCTCTGCAATTATATATATAATTGTATAGATTAAATACACTGAAAACCAGTAGTAGAGCCTACTCAGTTTTTCAATGACAAAAACCAATTTTCAGAGAGCACGGGCGCACAAAGTTAGTCATAATTTTATGAAATGAAAATGGACGCAAAACCCAACATCCGATCGCAGACTGACAGCATGAATTGTATGATCTTATCTGAATCTGCATGGGGATCATATATAATTGTTTTCTCCATGTCATACAGCGATAATCAAAGCTTTGATATAAATATCACTAAATGTATCGTATCACTCAATCATGGAATTCGTAATATGTACATTTTATGACATTGTACAATAATATCGAATGAAATCGACACTTTTTCTTCAAAACCCAGAGAAGTTAGAAAACGCGGCAAATTTCTCTCAACAGACGATCCATTCCTTTGCAGACGATACGTCTTGAGCGATTAAAACAAACGTTAAGGTAATCTCGGATGATATCTGTTAATGAAATCACTTGGGAATGTTTCAAAGATTTTCAGAACCTTGTCTACATATGCACCATGTTTCTGCCTTTCGGGTTTCTTTAATTACCAATTAGTATTGCGTATGTTTTATACCACGATTACAGTACGAAGCAAGATAAAAGGAAAGAAGTTAATATCCTTCTTTCCCTCCAGATAACAAATCTTCTCATCAGAGGAAAACAGTGAGGCATCATCAAGTCAAATCTAATTCCTCAGCGGGAAAAGTTAATAACACTCGATGATGTAACTTCCGGTCCAGTGAATTCAGTAGCACAATGTCAAACTCGATTCCGAACAAGCGAAAAGAAAAGAAAACTCTAGTACGAATTCAATTTGGAACCGATCGAACGTAAAACAAAATGGTTCAACCAAACAGCTTGAATATTGTCGATACACCAGGGTCTGTGGAAACAGCGGATTCTGACGAAGGCTATTTCATTCTGCCGATGGTAAGAAATGTTTCCAGCACGATATAGATATGAATTTACAGTGGCAAACAACAAAAATCGATATGAACAACTCTTTAATTAACGTCTAATTCCGCTAGAAGGTCTGGTGAATGCAAGTGAGAGCTTAAATTAATCTAAGATTTCAGCTGAGAACACGAGATGAATTTCATAAGATGGTTGGGAATCGATTAAATTAACACCCTGACGGTCTCCAAGGATGTCAATATCAGGAGCTATACTTGTATGCAAATGTCACAAACCGTAAAATGGCAAATTTGGCCCTTTAAAAGTCAATATTATCAATTTTTTCACCATTCGTTTCCGCTCTGTCGTATCTCAGGCTATATCAGAAAAATTACAGGTTTATTTCTTTTTTTATTCAGTTTGCTTGCTTGATCGAATAGAAAAAGATCTCTCAATTTGACAAAGATCAAGGAATGAATTGTATCGATGTCAAAACGACTTTCAGTTTACTTTTCGTCTGAAATGTCAAATGTATTTAAACATTCAGAAAGAAAATCTTTTCTAAAGCTTTCTAATTTCTCTTTGTGAATGCTTATCTATGTGCATGATTACACATCAAAAGCCTAAGACTTGCATGTACTATCTACGCCATTCCCTGAAAAATGTCCTGGATTCGCCTTTGTAAGAATTCTTGTAGAGAACAGAACCGATATTCAATACACAAGAATAAGAGCAAACTGTTCGAGCACTGCAACATGTGTTTAGTTCTCATCGTCTGAGATTGTTCAATATCAAGGAGGGGACCTCAAAGAAAAGAAATATATTGTCGCAAGATGAAAAGAAAATATTGATCCCCATTTCATAACGACAAATTAAAAGCGAAATGAAATATGCTACGTTTTCTCGGGAAATTATCGATTCTTAGAAATTTGATCGCAAAAAAGACACGGGCAATTCATCATCAAACTTGGTTTGTTTCTAATCAAAGGAATGAAAATATATGATGTGAAATACTAGTGTATCGATTTTATGAAAATGAAAGACATTTTTTTCATAAAGCATATATGTAATTTGTTCATATTCTGAAGAAAATTTATACTGGCTTTGAAAAGAAATTGAAAAAAAAATCATAATAATGAGGCGAACGTTGCATACTATAGAAAATAAAATGCACGAAAATTAATTCAATGCTTTTTTTCTATCTTCATTCTTTAAATTCTTATTTTCATGAATTCAAAAGATTAAGAAGGATCTAGCATGCATGTACATTAACAAATAAGATTTTTTTATTGGACAAATTTTGTAACCATAGTTACATCCGCAAACAATCGAAGAATCGTGAATCTTGTACATAAATTCAACAGCCAAGTACATGTAGATTGATATAACTCTAACTAAAATTATCTTAAATTAACACTAAAGGATCGTTGAACCTGTCTTATACAAAGCTCACATCGTGGCCGTAAGCATCAATCATGACCAATAAGCGTAATATTGGCATGCCAGCCTTCGTCTATGGGTTTTTCAGTACTGTCATGGGATTGGAAAAGAACGAGATCGATACACTTAGTAATTACAATCAGACGGAAAGGCACCTGAGCCCGAATTCAAAATATCATAAGCACATCCTTTTCTAATTTTGATGAAAAACCTCTATAAATCAAATTAAGATTATACCCAGATCGCACGAACATGATGAGATGGAAATTCCAGATTCTTACTATAACCTACTATAACCTTTATATGACCAAAATTAACTGCAGGTTCATGCTTTACTGGAGAGATGCTACTTATGGTCTATTATCTGACCTGGAAGTTTCCGCTAAAAGAAGAGCAAATAACCAGCAGGAAAATACAAAGTCATATAAACAAAGTAGAACACTTTAGAATGACCAATACTTAGCATACAACACTCCTCTACAAGTAACTTGTAAATCAAAGTTTCATAAAGTTGTCCGAACTTTCGGCACATACACATGTCGTAGAAATGAACAATGCATCTACAACTAAAATACATGTACGTATAGATTAAATTCTTGCTCTCTTTCAAAAATGATATGAAACTGGATGAAAATTAAAAATCTAAATCTTGTGCGCCCTCGGATACAATTTACACATGTACGGGATACATCCGGTGTATGTTTCCTAAGTTTAAAATAGAATCACAGTGCATTAACTTCATATTTACTTACATTATTTCAAATACACATAGACAAAATGCTAATGAATGAGAAATTAATCGTAGTATTAAAATATACATACCGGTTTTGATTGGTCAGGGTTTTTACAACGGATATTTGAGCAACCAGCACCGAGCATTGTTCACCTTAAATAAAGCGCTCTTAGGATCTACATTCCTAGTCATTTGAGTGTTTGCTATACTGATACTATCTCATCACACACATAAACATCTGCAACCAGAGACTGAAGTCTACAGAAGGATATCGATTTACAAGATGGCGACCGCGAAAGTTGCAGAATATAATAGAATCCCCTCGCATTAATTTTAATGAACTTGATATCAAAGATTTCTTTTATACCGTAATAGTACACCAAATGTCAAAACTTCTTGATTTATATCCTCGCCGTCCGAAATCATCAGCATCTCATGACGAATAAATTTCCCTCCTCCTTTTCTGAAGAGTTATACTACACTCTTCCCCTGATTAGTCAGTTTGTCGTTTGAGAATAAAGCAAGTCACGCTTCATAAAACGACCCGTTACTTATGCCCCAAAATCTTCAAGAGGCACTCTGGTCGGACAACGAGGCTCAGTACGGAACGGAAATGCATCGTTGTAAATCGGTCATAGGGAGGATATTAAATACATTAGTATTTTTCATTGTGCGTTGTGATAATTTAAGATTTATCTAAGTTGAAATATTGGCTTTTATTACTGTGTAAAACACGCAAATGGATCTTTTTCTCGTAAGGCTTAAAGCTTTTCAGCGCGATAAAAATCAGGTAAATGAAATTAAACCAAATAATGAAAGTCGCTACAAATGCCTCATAAAAGTTTAGGGGAATTTTTGTCTTTGCTTTTTATGCGATTTTAAGGCTTTTCGCATTTGCTTGATATTCCGATGAAACTTTTATTTCAAATTATACCGTGCAAATGAACTTTAAAGGAGACTTTGTGTCCTGGGGATGAATAAAAGTGCAATTAACATGAGAGCCTTTTGTCGTGGTTAAACTTACGATAATGATACCATGCTAATTTTGGTGCTCTATTTCAATTCTTCTCTACTTCAGCTTTAATTTTTTTTTCAGTCGAATCTTTATAAACTTATGTTTGCGATAAAGGGAGAATAGAACTTATTTTGGTGTTCTCTATTTCAAGGTAGTGTTTCTTTTACTTTATCATTTTTTATTTATCATGTTTATTTATTTATTTATTATTTGCAGTCGAACCTTTATGCCTTAAAAAACTTTTATTTGCGATGAAAAGGGGAATAGAAATAATACTATAAACCTTCTATATTATAAAAGAATTTTCTCAAGGAGTGCTAAGAAAAATTTGGAATCAAAGCAAGTTTCACATATGACACATACTGCTGGGGAGCTTCAATTGTTTCTTTTTTGATGATTTATTGTTCAACAGATCAGTTTGAGGGGAAAATGTTTCGTTGATATTTCATTGCCGTCAGCGCACTATTAAAAAATCTTGTTCTTTGTAAAAATGAATTCACATCAGCTGTTACATCGCTGTAACAGCCATTTATTAAAGTGGAAAATAAGAGTTCTAATGGAAAACAACAAATGTTGAAAGTAAATTGTAATTAAAGCACACTTGCTAGAAGCTGAACTGAAATCATTCAAACTGAGAGATGGCATTTTCAATTACGAATATACATGTATTGTATTATAAAATCAACGCTGAAGCGCTTTCTGGAATTATATTGTGTCAGACGTTCTATTGACCTTGTTGTAAATCTCAACCCCCTCTCCCTTTACCGTTGTTTTTTTTTTTTTTTTTTTTTTTTTTTTTTTTTTGTTCTTTTTATTTTAAATCAGTAAAAATACATTATCCCATTCTCATGTTAGTTTGTCGTTTGCCGCATAACCTGAACAATAATTATAAAACATCCCAACATTTTCAGAAAATAAAGACATCGGAACAGAAAAGTCAAAGAAAAGTTTCATGATTACCATTTTAAGGCATTTATTGAAAAAAATTGTATCCATACTTATTCACTATTAAAGTTAGGAATATTCCACAGGGGTGAGGTATCATCGCTTGGTCATAAACCTTTTCCTCAATAAAAACCCTTTCTTCTATAGGTATTTAATATAGACGTATAGAAGAAAGGGTTTGTATTGAGGAAAGGGGTTTGTGACCAAGCGATGATACCTCACCCCTGTGGAATATTGTCAAAATAACGAGATTGTTAAAGAATTGCTGTATGTCAAAATTCCGTCCATACTGATGAATCTTCGACCTTCTCATTTACATTCACTTGGTTTAATTGACATTGTGATTCTAGGAAAGACAATATTTGATTTCTGCTGTGATATATTCATCTATGATAATCAGGTGGATCTTTTTGGAGCTCTCATTGCATTCAAGTGCGAAAGAATCGATAATAATTCAATATAGCATAGCGCTGTTATCTGGAAATCAGTAACGATTTTTCCATTCTACGTGACACTAATCGTGGCGTTATGGATGCAGTTCTCCGAGATAGGATATCAATTGTTCTTGATGGAATAATGAAGGCCAAACATGCGAGTTTCCTCAAGCTAAATTCATCATTTGGAGGATGAGCGACCCTGCTCTTGAAATCCAGCTTACCACCGTGTAAATTTGACGTACGAAGAAGGATAACTCTAGCTTCCTTGACTTCAGAGCACAACTACGAACTATAACTCTTTTCATCATATTATTATTTATTTAGTTCTTTTTTTTTTTTTTTTTAGTTTGACTGAAGTTAATAGAGTTGAAGGGGTTAATTAAGGAGGATACATAAAACCCCTCCTTTCCTGCCAAACTATTTGGATGGTACATATTCTCTCTCCCTCTTCCCTCCAAAAAGATTTTTTTTCGTAATTTGTATTTTTCTAATTTTACGAAGGTTGAATTCTTTTTCTTTAAACAAAACGATATTTGCATGTCTTCTCATTCGAAAAGTAGGCCATGAGAAATGTTAAAAATGTCAGTCACTGTGGTTGATGACAACTGAATGATTCATTCAAAAGAGATTTCAACACTGTGAAAATATTAAATAAAGAATGTATAAAATTTATTGTTTTAGGAAACAAATGTTTTCTATTATGACCGTAAATCTTATGTACTTACCTCTTCACAGAACTTATACTTCTTGTGATTTTCTGAATTACAAAGAGTTGCTAAAGCCATGTTGATCTTTAATATATATCCTTTCACTTCAATAATCCAAAACTATCATATAATCATAATTTTGAACTTTTTGTCCAAATATAGGTCCATCTATCTTTTTCGTAATGTTCAAAACATCAAAATGTACGAAATAAACTTCCACCGAACTGACTTGACGGACATTACACTCTCCCCTTTAATGTCTCAATAATCCTACTTTTAGACAAAACACGAAGTTTTTTAAATGAATGGAACAAACAATGACATCACATCCTTTGTAGGAAGGGAAGAACATGTAATGATATATCCTCTCAAATCTCTTATAATAACATATAAACAGGTAACAGACTTAAAACGAACCAAAATCCTGCCTGTGTTCAGATTTTTAAGCACCGCTAGACACAAGTTAGTGGCGAACAAGATGCACTCTTTGTAGTATCCTAAAAATCTGAAGTAAGTTAACCAACAAAAAGAGAAGGCGCTGAAGAATATAAAATACTGTCTTTGCTAAGTTTTCAAGGTATACGCTAGCTTGAATCCAGCACAAGCTTTGACGACAAAATGCACCTTTTTGTTATATTTTTGTGCTTAATAGTCGAATTCACATCCGCTATTCAAAGGTGTACACCGCGCGTTCTTACACAAGCCCTACTCCTCGATAAAATTCTTTTAAAAAAGCCTTGATTTTGTAAAATAGGGGAAAATCTTCAACACAAATCGCCCATTTTAAGTCAACAATACCCAACAAAGGACAAAAGCCTAGACACGCAATGATTCAAATCCGCGTCCCTCAAAATGGGGGTAATCTCCTGGTTTTAACTTCCGTCTGTTTTATTTTTTTTTTTCTGAAAAGCAGCGAAATACGAGCGACCTCGATTGAATTGTGTACTGCTGTTGCCATTTGATATTTTGAACTTTTTATGGAAAGTAAAATCAATTTCTAATGTTTATTAATTCCACTTGTGAAGCATGGGTAAAAGAACATATGTTTCCATTTCTATTACAAAAGCCTTTATTTACTTTTGTAGATAATTACAAAATTTGGGAACGGTTTATAACTCTAATTATTGTTTGTTCCCATTTATTTCAGGGAAAAATCAATTGATATGAGTCATATATATAAGACAGAAGATTAGTGTAAATTTTACTATATTTTTACCGGTGATGGACGAACGTTTCACTTACGATAAAACAAACTTTACATGTATCAAATGTGAAAATTTTTTTTTTAATTTCAACTTTTTAATAACACAGAAAGATTTTTTTTCCCAAATACTACCGTTAATACTGAAAAAAAAACATGTGCGTATATTGTTTCGGTAAAACAATTCATAATCTAATTATAGTTTAATATCGCATCAAATATACATGTACAACATATATATTATGTAAACATGCCTTCACGTGTACAAATGCATCACAAAAATAGATAAGGGGTATCTTGGTATAACTGATTATATACATATTTATCAAAGTTACAAAACATTTCCAACTGTGACCCCCTGGGACCCCCTATGGATACCTTAAACATTTTCCGCTTCACTTATTCCATCAATCGGTTACTTGAGAAACGGTCTATTGTTCGACCCGACACGACTAGATGTTTTATGATTAGAGCTTTTGAAAGGTTGTCCTCGATATCAAGGACAAAATGGGGTGCAAATATGCATTTAAGACATATTAGATTTAACTGACAATCAAATATTTCTAAAGAACGTTGCTCGGAAACGAAAATATAACTGCGAGGTTGATTCAATATACATGTTTATTGATAAAATGTCAAGAAATTTGGCAAAAATGTCAAATTTTAAAGCGTTGTTCCATGGTGTTATTGTATTTCATTTTTGGTATAGTTTTTTCCCTTGATGATGTCATACCTCCAAGTTAAACGCCATATTAGATTAAAGCTCTCGAACTTAATCCATTTCTACCATACAAAACGTTGACATAAAAATTATACATACATTTTCAGAAGAGATTTCATATTTAACCTTATTCTTTGAAAAAAGTATTTTTTTTTTTATAATTCTTGTAATTCTCACGAAGACATTGATGCATACTACGTATAAATAAGAGTGACTACTACATATCACTTCCTTTTTTATTGAAAACTACTAATAACTTGTTTCTTCTTTTTCTCCGATAAAACTAACGAAATTATAGGTTCAAAATAACTTTGTACGTGCGTGTTTTGTCACACGAGAAAATTTCAGTATCCCATAGAAATTAGTTCGGAAAAAGTCCCATACAGACAGATAAATCCAAGGATATTTCATCACGTTGTCGACGATGTCCATTATGGCGTCGTGTTGTCAGGCGGTTGTAGATTTCATCAATCGTCCATCATCAATCCGTACTGTACCTACTAACCTAGTCACTCTTTGAAATTGTTGTGTGAAAAATGTATTTAAAGATATCATATATGCTATATAAAATGCCAGTTGAAGATTTGTTCAAATGCGATGAGGTGTGGAGCCCCCCCCCCCCCCCCCCTTTTCCTTGTCTGTCCCTTGTGTTCATAGTCAAAATTGCATTTTATATGCAAGTTGCAGATACATTATACAAAACCTTCTCCGTTTCTTTGGGTAAGAACCCTCCACTTCTTTTTCTAAGAAAATTTCATATTCGCTAGAACCATTTCTTGTAAAATGAATATTTCGTACATGTAGACGGTTCAAACCGACTCATGAATAGTACCATAAATATCAGTATGACAATAAAAATGCGCCAGGGTTGTGGAAGATCAAAGAAAATATGGAAGTTAGAGATAATTTGTGGTGTTTTGTTTTAAAATCAATACACTTTATAAATAATATATATCATACCGGTATATTGATGTTTCTATACGTATCATGGATTGTAAAGTCTATAACTTTACTGTGCTGAGCTACATGTACGCGCATGTACTCAGTGAATAAAATTCAATTAAAGTCCGAAGTGGTCCGATCGGGAGGAGGAGGGGGGCTAAAGTGTATACGTATCGGTAAGTATATATAAAACAGATCAAAAATATTTTATAATTCCCAGAAAGAAAGTTCAGTTTCTCCCTACTAGTATATATTATATCTATATTATCTAAGAAAACATCTTAATTTAGGTATTTCAATGACTGTCCTTGGATGAGATCATTTCCTTGTATACATTATTACATATGAATTTGAAAAGCTTTAAAACAATCAAATTTCTGTACAATTTATACTTATACATGAATGACATGCATCATCCATCGTTGAGTGGTTTCTCCCTTGACCTCCACGATCGCCTTACATTCGGTCATTTTATGACCCACGGTCACTTATTTAACCCAACACTTATATATATGACCGATTTATATCTTGTCCATTTGTACATTCATGTAAGACAAACTAAATTACAAGGTGTTACAAATAGTATATGAACATGTACATCTTTAATACACTCACCTTATCCAGCTCTCCTGTTAAACTCATTTTTCCTCCTTTTTCAAAAAGCAGGTAAAAAACCTTTGTCGTTTCAAGCAACAAATCACAGAGTTGTCTTTGTTGTACACAAGCTCAGGTTTTTTTTTTCTGAATTATTCGTTTTTATAGCACAATGAACCTTTGGTTTTTAAACTTTTAACACATAAACTGTAGCTACACTGAGTAATTTGAGATTTGTAGAAAAATCCGCACTCTTTAGCGTCGTCATACAGGTGTGTTTTGATTTTATTTTTTCCAACCTTTTCTGTTAAAAATTTTCTTTTAAATTCTGAACAAAGGAATAAAAAACGATCGACGACAGAAAAATCTCTTAAATGGCTTTATCGGATACCTTATCCATACACTATGGTAACGCAATCACGTAATTTACAAAGAAAAAATCCGTTATTTTCGCTTTATCTTGACAAATAACTAAGAATTCATTCACACGCACAGTTTTTCCATTACAGGCTCTCTAAAAGGAGGATGAGACAAAATACTTATGGGTCCAGGAAAAAATCCATCGTCGGTGAAAGCGATCAAATTAAGTAATGTTGCAGTATAAATAATTGATCAGGGAAAATTTCCGCACGATACCCCTGGCAGGATGACTTAAAACAGTGTGTAATATCCAGGTCGGATGCGACGCGGATTGGAGCTCTATAGCTTTTCCAACTGTCAACGATGGCTTTATGCAATCACTCACACATGAAATATGTTGTTCTATGCGTCAATCAGAGACAATTCTTGCAAGAAAATTCGTTAATACAACATTCCCCTGAATGGAACAAAGCTGGAACTCTGTGTTCAACATAGAAATTCAGACGGTTCGCACTGAACGAAGCGGCACTATCTAATGTTCCGTCAGTTTCTTTAAAACAGATAAGAAATTTCTGTTTTACATTGATTTATCGCATCATTTTTGTCTTAAATTCTTAACTACCTCCAACTTTTATCTAAATTCTACGGATTCAAAAACTTCACAGCAAGTTTCCTCTCTGAAGCATCACCACGATGCTAATCAATCAAACGTCTTGACGACTAAGATGCGAAGATTCACTGCGGAGATCCCCCTACCGGCAATCTCGGTGTGTCTTCCAGATAAGCGATTAGGATACAGAAAAAAGTAATTCAACACAAAAAATACCTCAAACGTTCTCACTACAAGCAGCTGACACGCGCATACTACAGCGTTATGTCAGGCATCTGCCGTATTAATGAGCTATCAAATAAACAATGGTATTTTCACAACACAAAAAGTCAATGCAGTGAACTGTAGCGACGCGCGGGGTCTCAGGTACTTCAGTATCCACCCCTCACCGAGTCAATACGTAATTTTAACGACTCTCTAACACTTACGTCAATAGCCAGACAGTGTTTATGTTGTCGGCCTTGTTCGACGTTCCGTTATCCAAGATGTACATCAGATTATTACCTTACACCCTGAGGTCAGAGGTGATCTGATGTGATAAAGAGCTGGTCAGGCCGTGGTTACCAATAATATTCTCCAATCTTCAGTTATTTAGCTTCCTATCTGATGTTTCCCTAATTTTTCTTCGTCACATTTCAATACATAGACGCATCCTCTGTCCATGGGAAAATTGACCACGGTAAAACATATGTTGCCAGCTTCCTTTGAAGAACATTGATTAAAAAGAAGAAGGTTCTATAACCCGTTAGCTAATGACGCCTTGCTTCAAACATAGGTATACATCTTAATGTGGCAAAGCAATCAATAAATGGATAGGTAGAGAAAGCCGGGGAAATTGGATTTCTCTTGATCATTAAATACGATACTGTATCGGAGACAATGGCATTATTTTACCTGCAGCAAGATTAAATGAATCTTGAAATTATTTCCGAGGTATGCGTTTGATTGGAATTGTTATGAAGTTTGTGTAGGATGAACAAATAAGAAAAAGATAGAGTAGGTGATATTGACATGTAGGGAGAAGATAGTATGATACATACAGACGGAATCAAAGAAAGAGGGGGTGTGAGAGATAGAGAGACAGAAGGAGAATGACACGTACAGGAAGGAATGGAATATTGAATAAGTGGTACATTTGTAAACATAAGAAGGGGGATGACCGCTGACAGACAGACGGAGACACAGACAGAAACTGGCATACCATCTTCACATTCGTTGGCAGGATTATATTCAAAGGAAAATAAAATACAGAACAAGAACACCATCATTTGCATATTTCTATAACTTTTTCATGGGAAGGTCAAGTCCACAATTTTAAGAAAATAGTTATAAATCATGATAAAATGAGCTTTTTCCGAAAATAATCGAAAAGGTGTTGGTGTTGGTAGGAAAGGGGGGGGGGGGGTGACAACCCCCATCCACGATCGCAGATAATCATTCGTTGCTTTGCATGGGAACAATTAAGTTCTATTTCCTACATATATGAAACTTCCCAGAAAAGAACCTCTTTACACATGTACTGTTTTTCAAAACGAATCTAAATGATTCAAATTATTAACAAACTCATGTGGTATGTACCAGAAACAAAAATCACTATCGTTTCGTCAAATCTGAGTCAGTTTACAGTTTCAACATTTACCGTATAGAGGAAAACGTCCAATTATACCGACTCCCTCATCCGTAGAAATACCTAACCATGTTAAGTGATTAGATCTAAATATTTCCGACATGAAACAAACCCATTTACTGTGGATTTCCCCCTCAAATTCCCTTTGCTTGTCAATTAGGCCCCTATTTGTAACAGCAGAACCCAGAGGGAAAATAAACTTTTAGCGAAATTAAAAGAAAACTTTAAAAGGGCGATAAATCGAAGAATTTATGATTCAAAGTTCATTAAGTTTCTCGCTCTGTATAGTTTACTATATCGTGAAATTCCAATGAATGAAGTTAAAGTTGCTCATATGAAAATAATCGCGAATGCATCAAGGTAAGTATATGAAATCTGAAGAAATGTTAAATAAAACTAGCATCGAAAGTCATGCATTTATTTGCGGACGTCAAAGTAAACACTGATACAGCGATTATTGCGGACGTGAAAGGAAACCCTTTGGATGTAGCTTACAATAAGCATCCATCAAGATAATCTCTTGATATATTACTGCAAAATGTACATGTAGTATAAACTGACGGCGTTCTTAATGAAGCAAATAATTTATGTTTGGAAACTCTACAAGGATTTTTCCTATAATATCCGCTATATCATTCTAATATCATAAACAACAAACGCGTCGCTAATGCAGTTCCTTGATAACTCGAGAGCAGCTTGACGTTGGGAGATTGCGTTGTAAAGATAGGTAGATCAACAGATTGACTGAGCGATGTTGCAGTGCAGTACTTATCTATTTCTTTGATGACAGATTGCAAAGTAAAAACGTTTTGTTGTTTGTTATATTACAGAACTAGATTACCGTGACACGTACTCTCTCTCTCTCTCTCTCTCTCTCTCTCTCTCTCTCTCTCTCAAGAAGAAGAAGAAGAAGAAGAAGAAGAAGAATACGATCTAACGATCGGATGTAGACATTTTCCGGGATACCACAGCCGTCAAGTGGGGGGGGGGGGGGGAGTTCTAGCATTTGATTAAGAATAAATAGGCAAATACAGGGAAATCAGCATTTTTAGCAATTCAAGGGAAGGGGTCTTTGATACACCCCCTCTCCCTCTCCTCTAGTTCCGCGCTTAAATCTGATTATCTTAAACCAAGAGTAAGAAGCAAACGCGATCCTAGCATCTCATCAAAACTCATTTTATTGTCCCCGTGACAATTTCTCTTATTTCAATCTGTTCGTGTAAAACACTGAAAATGTCGAACATTAAATCTTCATTTGAGAAGATTCACAAGCCCTGGTGTCGCGTATAATATGTCCTCTTGAGAAACCATTAATGTTAGGAGATACTAAGGCTAAATCCCAAATTCAATTAGAGCACGAAGACAGGCGCATGAAGATGACAGATGAGACCGCATTACTTCTCTTGCCGGATTTATCGATCCGCGCTTCAGATGCGAATTTTCAAGACAGATCAATTTCCGGTCTACTGAAGGAGTGTAATTGATCTTTATCTTGGTTACATAAAAAGAAAAGGAAAAGCTATCATGTGCTAATTGGAAGTTTGATCAGTTTGCACCCAGAAAATAAAGAAACCATGGCATGTATGAATACAAAGCGTTTTTGGCGATCTACTCTGGTCGATAGGGCTCCTGATTCCAGATACATATATTAACTTGCAATTTGTTTGATCTTTGAGTCTCATCTATGGGTAATTCAAATTTTGATACAAAATCCATTAAAAGAAGAATAAGGAAATATCTCCGATAAGATAAAAGGAGGGATACCAATTTGCACTACCCATAGCAATCGTGTAGTTGCCCGGATTATGTGCACACAACCACTTCGATAGACCGGGTCCTCCAAATACCCACAGTCGTAATAAATATAAATGAAAATAAACCCGTGTCAATGTAAGTTGACATTATATACGAGCCAAGACAGTAAAACGAAGGAGTCCTAGCTAGGTAACACAAAAACACTAAAACTGGATATCAATAGGGACAGGCACATTGAAAATAATTGTGAAGATAACTTCGATATAAATTTTTTTATACATGTGTATGAAAATTTAACCTATCCAAGCATTCTTTCTATATCAAACTTACCCGAATATATTGCTTTAAGACAGACAGACGGACGGACGGACGGACGGAAGGACAAGGTGCAATACAGCCTATACACATATGGACTTTATATAGTGTACGTATAAAGCATCACAGAACTTTGACGTCTATCAGTTTTCAATCAACATACATGAATTACGACGTAATGGGTTTTCAGATACTTTCAAATATAGATGCAAATCTAGTGTCTATGGGTTTTACAAGTAATATAAGAATCCAGGTTATTTGAAAGCTTGATATTTATCAGAAAACAAATGAACAAAATGTTTGATAAAATGATAGGCAGAAGAATCAAAATCACTAAATGGGACTGTCCGACACAACCAATGAGAAAAACAGTTTGCAGGGAAGTGCCATTTCACTTTACTCTCTATTTTGTCTCTTGGTGTGATTTAATTTTTATTTCATAAAATTATGCTTCGCATTTCTTTTGCAAAAAAGTTTCTCGAATTTACAAGCTAGAAAGAACACCTGTTCCTCTAATACAAAAAGAAAAATACATGTAGTAATGAAACAGAAAACAGCTTTGATCTCTCTCGACAAAAGCAATCACAATTTAATCTGGTCCGACTGCGAAAATATCAAAGTCCTCGTCTTTCCTCCCTAAATGTTTAGACGGTTTCTATCTATTCGAAAATTGGATTCTCCTCAAATTTCTATGGCTTGTATCAAATACGTAACTATGTTTTCACTGATGTTGCTAGGAGATAGTCGGGAAAATTCAATCATTCGCCAGTTTAATTGTCTCCAAACACGATTTCAATACAAAGTGAAAACAAGCTTTGTTAAAGCAGCAACTTGCCTTGGGTTCTAACGAGACTTGTTCCCGTAAAATTGATTCGATTATCCTTTGGGGTTACAGCGAAATTGTTTTAAAAAAGTGGAAGAAGATGAATCTTATTCAGATACGTTTTTACAGTATATAGACACGGGAGCTGTAACGTATACTTTACACTTTTTTCAAACGTAACTGATCTCAAAAGATTAATAGATTAAATGATATTTTCGTTTTGATATGCAGCCGACCTTCCTCCAGTGCCTGACACGAACGGGAAAAAATTAAAGGGGGGGGGGGGTTTGCATTCTACCGGGGTGGTGCAGCCTATGATTTCAAGAAATGAATGTACGTAAACCTTGAAAATCAGCATTTTTTGAGAAATTCAGGGGGAATGGGATGCTGATCACCTATCCCCCTTTATACCTGCGCTTGTCTTATCAACCAACCCTTTTCTGTAAGAGACTAGTATAGCGCATAGGCGGAGACATCGCACGGGTTTGCGTATGCGCTACCTAATTTTTTTAGAGGCACATACGAATTACCAGGCGATTTTTTGGCCTGCGGTACAACATAAACAGTTGACCGTATCCTCTAAATAATTTTACCACGAGATTAGCAAATATTATACCAATGCTTAAACAGTTGTCAATTTGGTGTCAAGAAATTAAAGATCTTTCTCACATTATAATTTCCGTTACGAAATCTGCTGAGAAAACATCTCCGTCATGATTTACTCAAGGTCTACGTTATTTCCCTAAGGTGATATCCGTTACAGTAAGAATAAACAAGTTAGTTTGCTTGTTTGTTTACAGTTTGTATAAGTAATCTCTGTGACATTATCTGTGAGAGAATCTAACGATATCGGACTACAAGTGACGTATTTCCATGAGAATCACATGTAGATACATAACTTGACCCCAAAATGTTACGGATCTTGCATGCTTTTAAACCACGTACGATTGGGCTAGCGCGCTCACTTCTGTGGTCGTGAAATTGAATCCTAGTCCTTGTGACAGTGTGAGAGCATGAGGTGGACGCCCATCCGGTCTCAGGCGGGTATTTCCCCACCCAAAGACCCCCTTACATTATTATTTACATAACTCGTTTGTTAAAGGTTGAAAAATAAAATTTAATCACTTAATTGTCTTGCATGTCATATATAGATAAATGGATATTCTTATAAAACATATTCTTGATGCATTTATCCAACTCTAATTTTTTTTTTTTGGAAAAAAGTGTTCAAGTGACGCTCTTTATCTATTACTATCTCAGAGCTAATGAGCAAGTTAATAATCTCGCTATATGATATATTATGAGGTAGATGAAATAAAATAAATAAGAACATTTTGAAAACATAAATAAATTTTGTAAATTTGGTTAATTAATTCCTTCCATTTTCATATTAAATTATTCAAGTTTAATTCATTTTCATTTTCGATTATTTCAGGTTAAATAATTTTATTTTCGATTATTTTCCTTCAAGAAAATATAAAATTACTGCAACTCATTATACAAGCGTTACACTTACCGTTGAGAACGCCATTTGCCGACCCCTTTCCTCTTATTTAAACCTCACAAATCTTTCAAGTCAGCTTTTATTGCGAATTCCTTATACAAAATACAACTTCCATAAAGATCCTGCATACAATGGTCGCCTAGGAAAAACTTCATAAATGCATTCCTCTTTCTTATCAAATAGTCATTTATCTCACAAAACGTTATATCCGCATGTCGACCTATTGAAACCAACTTGTAGCGTCACAGCGTGGGTCCAGGAGAGATTTAGGGGTACAAAGGTACCCTATAGTTTCTCGATAACAAGGGGCGTACTCAGGGTTCGATACTATGACCTTTGATATTTGTTCTACCATCAAAGTAGCGTTATATATGACAACATCATAAATCGAACCTTAAGTCCGTCCGCTTCTTGAATTTCAAAATCCCAGTTGTAATACATCCAATTTAAATATGAGGTACAAAAATGTAATATTTTAAAACATCTTTGATTACACCTTTATAGTTCCTTAAAGACAGTGAAAGAAATCGCTTTTACAAATAATCTAAATTTGATCTGCATGTCAAATCTTTTAAAATGGAATAATCTTCCAACAGAAAGAGAAAAGATGGTGTCTATTTAAACTTTTACACCTTACATACTTAAGATGGCTAATTTACTTGTCGAAACGGTGAATAATTCTTTATTGTGTCCTAACAACAGATTGTATTATGTTGTTTGCAAAGATATTTTCTCTCGTGAGCCAAGGTAAAGTAAGACAATTTTATCAGCGACCGGAACAATTCTGTTGGTTCAAACTTTGTTTATTTTTTGAAAGGGAAAACACTTAGGTCAGTTCAAGGGGACGAGAAGTTTTAAACTGGTAACAATATCCCTAGAGTGGACACGATATTGACACTTTCTCACAGTGTAAATCTACTTCAAATCTAACTAAATCGCGTCAAAGCTCCAGCGACGCATTGTTCTTAATACATTGTGTCTTTGTCCCGAGTGTGTCAAGATTCAAAGTGAATATTTCTATGTTATTCACCATTAAGGTGTCAGAATAGAATACTAGTATGTTGATTGGGATTATATGCTCTTAAAATGTGCATAAATGTGCAAAGTAAACAATTGAAGTAGTAAAAATGTGCTATGATAAGGTTATAAATTTTGTTAAGTACCTTTAACAATGGGACAAACAGGTCAAATCGAAACAAAATTCATTTTACTAGTTCCTAGTATTTATCAGTTTCTTTATCGTCGAATGGGGTATCCTTACACATTTTATTCTACTGCAAATCCTTGCAAGAAGAGTTTCTTTCTTTCTTTCTTTCTTTCTTTCTTTCTTTCTTTCCTTCTTTCTTCCTTCTTTAATGCATTCTACCCTTTCAAATGTTTTTTTCTGTTGCAAATCTTCGACAGGCGAGAAGCGTTTTTGTCTCGTTTGTTTTACATGGCACTCTGGCTTTGTTCAATCTCGTATATAGTTATACGTATATTTATCCCATTTGTCATGTCAATAATTAATTGTTATTACAGATACATCATTTGTTTCTTCGATAGGAATTCCGGTAATGCGCAACTGAAATTCAATGAACAATAGAGGCCTGCACCCATGGCATGCAGCAAACAGGTTACCTAGTTTGCGAAAAGTCATATGAGGTTGGAATTTGCATATGCTTCCAATTCTTGCCATGCTATTCAAAATACTAGCAGGTGATGTACATTGTACGGGGCCTGCTCCGATTAGAAAAGATTTACCCTTTAATTGAAGTCGATTTTTTTCCTTCTTTTGAAGGAACAATTTACAGTAACTTCTCTATATGTTTCATCAATACATTGCAGCAATTTTTCATCTCGCAAATGCGATGAAACCAACTCTACTAGAACTGTCAAGCGCTGATCTAGAAAGGGGGGTTGAGGGCAGGATACATGTACCCTGGAATTTGCTGTAAATGCTATTTTTTTTTTACCTGTTTTTAAGAATATATATTTTTTTCAAAATCATAGGCTGGACCCCCTCTGCCCCCGGGAAAAAATTCTAGATTCGTCCATGACTGTTAATGAAATGTGTAAAAGGTTTAGCATCGTGGTTAGGAGACTTCCCGACAACAAAAGCGAGTAAAACAATAGTCTAACAAGCCTCTAAGAACAACAATATAAATTCCTTCTAATGAGGCAATGTGAAAAGGTCTCTTTTACACTTGGATAATATCGAAGGAACGCCTTGCTGCGCAACAACAATGGCGTCGCGCATAGCATATGACGTCACAACAGGAAGCGACGGGTGATGTTTCCGTTTTCCGCCGACACAAAGACGGGAATGCTTCTATCAACTAGAAAACATAGTCGGCAATTAGGTAACTGGGTTTATTTTCCTGCTGGTTAAATGTCGATAACTATTTAGTATCGATTCCGTGCACGGTAAAACGTTATTTCACAATCTTAATTAGATAGGTTACGTTAGGGATCTGAGAGCAGGGGTAGAAAAAAAAAAAAGAAATGAACGAGATTGAATAATACAATTTTACTGATAAACATACAAGCGAAAGTCGTGAAAAGACTTTGATTTTTTTTTAATTATGAAAAAAAAAAAAGAATACCAAAAAAAATGTATCAATGTACACGTGACTATTCGACAGCCTCTCTTGGTGTTAATAAAGCAACCAATCTTAATATATGCTTCTAATTTCGATGCGAAGATTCCAAGTAGTTCACATGTAGGTGCAATTTTCAAATTTTAACCAGGGACGTGTACAATATGTCCCTGCTTCAACGACTAAAATGTTGAATAGTTCAAACACATTCTAAAAAACGCACACCTCTTTGAATCAACTGATACTCTTTTCCTTTCCCTTTGAGTTTAAATAATACATCAATTCAAATCACATTCAAAATTGGGTTGATATTTTAGATGCCATGTGCCCCTTTAATGTAATATGATGTAACCATTTACTGTGAATATTGACTGGAATGACAGAAATCCAATAAGGGGGTGCACGTTTTTTGACATTGAGGCAAAAAACTGTTGTTCTGTAACGTCGTACAATAGATACACATCGATTAAAGCTTCTTTGCCAGACATGCTATAGAAATTATTCTGTCAAACAAGGCTCTCAAGATGAATAATTAAGCCATCTTATACGTCAAATTCAAGAGCGGAAGTCCCGCATAGAATAATCACCTCCGCAGCAAATGCTGGTAAGTCCCGCACCGAACGACAACATCGGATGACATTTGCAAACAATGTTGAAAATTGTTTTGTCCGTGTTATTGTTTTGGCTGCTTTATTTTATACATAGGGGTCAATAATACCATTTTATGGAATTCAAAAGACAAATAAAAAAGAATCTTAACATAACACTATGCTCTTTGCTTCTTTACAAAGTTTTATAAACAAGATTTTGGTTAATTAATACTAAAAAGTCTTCGGATCTTGCTAGCCTACCTCTGTAAATAATCAACTTGAACACAATTTCTTTTCATTCATATACAAACAAAAATAAAGTCTACGTTTTCTCCGAAACAAGGGAGATTAATTCCCTGCCCAATATCAAGATTAAAATCCTATCTGCACCATGGAATTTAGTCTCGTTCAATTTGTAAGCAATGTTTCAAATAAATTCTGGATCCAAATCATGCATTCTAAAATTCAAATCTAATTCTACAAAAGACAAGCAATGCATATTTAATCATCAATGCTCCGTTTACGCGGCACATCCCCGGACATACAATATGGAAATCTATAGCTCGCTTTATTTCCCAAGCGTCTGATTAATCGTGCCAACGAGTATTGATCAAGGTCTTCTCTGCTCTTTAATAATTAAAACTTGGTCGGAAATGAACATTTTTGATCGTCTGAACGATAGAGCGAGGGTTTTGACAATATTCTGATTACAATTATTTTATCGATGTGTCACAAACGACAAAACAATTTATTAGAAGGATGTGATAAGGCAACGACACAAATGTAATGAAAAGTACTTGAAAATTGATCATGGACTAGATGGGAAGCAGAAATTGTCTGTTTACGGTCCCGAACCGTAACGTATTAATATAAATTTACTTTTCCTGCTTTGTGATCAATAGAAATTGATAAATTATAGTTACCGTGGAAATATGATACATTTATGATAATAATCGATAATGAGTGACTTCATGAGAAGTCATCCATTTGTTTTGCCTTCCAAGAACATCTTGTGCGGATCGGGGGTTGGGGGATGGGGGTCAAGACCTTTTCCCTCTTGTCAAAAATGCTTACTTTCCAGAAATTTGAGTATTTACTTTTCTTAAAATCCCTCACCTCTACCAGGCCTTGACCTCCTGGAGCAATGCATAAAAGACAACGAAAGTTGTATGGTTGCAATATAAACAAGATAAATTCATAATTAAGGAAATAACATTGTACATATAGGTAAAAGTGTAATGGATGTGAAGGTAGACGAACATGTATACATTTAGCTCGTTGTGTTCCAATTTCTCTGCAAGAAACAAACAGATGTTCTATAGGACAAACGTTCAGACAGACATACATGTCTATGACCACGAATAGCTACATTGCGAGCAACATGTATCTGCGTCGTATTCGTGAGTTAACCATCGCCCACTGACAGACAGACAGGTAGACAAGCAAGAAAACAAGAAATCTATTTTGAATGTATATATATTGCATGTATACATGTACCATCAAACACAGGGACTACAGTACACAAAGAGTACAGAATAAATAACCCCACCCCCTCATTTATTCTGTACTCTTTGTGTACATGTACTGTAGCCTGTGCATCAAATGTATGATAGTAGAAACAACGAGAGTGAATTGATCGTGTTTTGCGGACTTTTCAACTAAATACCCGGTAGATGGATAATCGAAAGGCAGAGAGGTTGCTTTTATATATAATGTATTTTGATAAAATCCATCCGATGTAATTACATGGTCGACGAAGCAGGTATAATTCCAACCCGGGTTTCCATTGTTTGTGTCACTTTGAGGTTCTCCATCCAGTCGTGTAATGGTTCGTAAATAACAGACAGTTGTTACCCACATACTATTATTGCTATGATTGATCTCGTTTACTTTGAAGCTCCAAAAATACGTACATCCCTCTTTCCTGAGGTGCCTGTTTGCATCTTCATGTATGATATAAATAAAGAAAAACAGAGAGAGAGAGAGAGATTAGAGCAGTTGCATTTAGTTTACTTCTTACTTTACTTCTACTTTTACCTCACCTCTACGCTTCAGTGGTCACTGTGGTTAGGGATTAGGCCGTGGTATTTAAAATTCGTTTTCCATCCTGGTGTTTTAAAAAAAGACACCCTCCAGTTAGGCGAAAACACACAAACATCAATTTTTGTATTGTTGTCAATGACATGTATTATTCTGAAATTTTATTTAAGGCACATATCCACTGTACAAGTCAGGGGAGACGGGAATGTGAGCTATTATAGCTAAGTCTTGGTTTAAATAGATCAATTTGAGCCGTTTTTCATTTCGAGTAATAAAGCCGTAGTGGAACTTTTTTTCAGTATGACAGGATACCTTTGGCAATCTCGAATTAATTGTGAGTGTATGCTTTTTATCTGGTATTTTGTCTCGAAAGGTACCAGTCCGCACACGTTAAACAGAATATTTCACAGCCATGGCTTTACATTGTTCAATACACACCTGTCCTGAGGCGATCCAACTACAGTTACCTTTTAAAGCTGACCTGTCACTTTTTTACCATTTAAATGTGAAAGTATAATCATCAGACGGACAGACATGCAGACGGAAAGATCATTTATTTATGTAGCAAAAATTACAATGCTTAATGTTTCTTCGTCCGAAAAGGGGAAATTTACATAAAATGTACCCGTAAGTTTTATGTCTAAAATATGAAATGTACCCGCAAAACGTCAGGGTAGGTCAGCTTTAAAAGTTAACTGTAGTCGTCAATACTCGAGACCAAGATTATGTAACCCCTAACCGCAGTGACCACTGAAGCGTAGAGGTGAGGTAAAAGTAGTGGTGAAGTAAACTAAATGCAATTGCTCTATTGGCACTTGGAGTTTTAGACGACCCTTGAATACGAAATTTGCCTCAATTTTCTACCCGATCAAAAATGACAGCACCCTCTAGTTGTCAGATTGATATGTTTCTTTATACATAAGAATAGTTTCGAAATAAAAAAAAAAAAGACAAAGCGTTCGATTGTTTGGATAAATTCTTCTTGCTATCTCATTCCAATTCTTGTTATAATTAATTTTGTACATCCGATCCTCCTACACGTAGATCTTAATTTGGAAAACTAAGAGTTCTCATGTTTAATTTACATATGTCGGCAGTGCTTCAAACGTCAAAATAGATAAATCGATCAAATTCTAACTGACATTTCGAATTTATCGTAAACGAAAAGAAAACAGTAATCCTGAAAATAGTTGAGAACTATCCCCTTCAAAGAAAGATACATCATTATAAATGATCCCTCCCAACAGATGTACTAGTAATAAAACAAATAACAAGTGGAGGCCATTACGTCACCTCCTTATAAATATTTATCTGACAGCTTTGCTTCTCAGTTTATTTTCTCTGTAAAAACGATTTTTTGAAAGATATTCCGATTACGCGAGCTCTAATGAATCACTTGATTATATGGCCCGAATCCTTCTGCTCGGAAATAAACGGAATTCAAAAGCATCCATTATTAAATCACAAATTGGGCTTGATCGGGAGAGTGAGGAACTATTTTATAACACTGTGTATATAATAAAGAAGGTTTAGATACTTTGTTTACATTTCAATGGAAACAGATGTAGATTCTTTTCACTTAACACCCTGTTTTATGAAGATAAATCTTCTTCAAGTAAAGATGAAACAGCTTCAAACAAATTGAGATTTTCTTGGATTTTTTTTAAATTTTAAATAAAAGTTTTCTTTTAATAATTACATCTCCATTCAAATTCTGTACGTAAGATTACATCGTATCCTGATAAAAATAAATCCTAGTTAGTAACTGTATTTGTCTAAAGCACGTTTTCTTCCAAATAGTGTCAACCCGCCCCCTCTCCCTCACCTGAATCAAATGTTCATTATTTCTTGATTTTGTAAAATATATATGTTTTAAAATTAATAACTAAATAAAAGATTTTTGATTGAAAAAATTATCGTCATACGGTCACACACATTTCGATGACATATAAAGAGGCATAACTCTGTTACGATTTGTGACGATACGATATTGATTGTCTAAAATATTTTGGTTTATATTGATCTATCGTGATCATTGACAAGGTCAACAGAATTTGTGCATGTATAACTATTATTCAAGATTCATACGAAACGCGAGCATAATCTGAGCTGATCGAATCACAATAAATTATACAGGTATCCATGTACATAAAAATGAAACCGAATCGGATGTACATGTAGTTATAGAGGATGAAATAAATAATATTCAAGTTTTCATGTCAAATTGGCCATAATTTTAGTAAATCTAAAAAAACTATTACACTCAAATAAAATACGGACATCAAGGTTCATACCTTGTGGCTATAGAGCAGATGGACAGACAAACATACACTTTCCTTTCAATCACCATTTTATAAAATATTAAACGAAAATGTTTAAGTTTTTAACTTCGGCATTCAGAAAAAAGAAGTTTCATTAATGAATGTTTTGACTTTGAATGCGCACTTACCTGATGAAAATCTAAAATCAAAGAAGTACTCCAAACTTTTCTTACGTCGAATTCGACTAGAACGATTAAAAGCACTATGAAATAAGATTTTGTAATTTCCATCGGTAATTTTATCTAACTTAGAGGCTTATATATACTAAGTTTTCTTTTAAACATTTCACGATCAAAGTAGAAAGAATTTCATTGACATCATAATGTGTCTAGGAAAGCTGTCGAAAGAGTGGATTCGAAGGACGAAAGGACAGTTTTTTTTACCAGACTAGATTTCATACGCGTGTGTAATTAAAGGGTTTGGGGTTTCCGGGATTGTAAAAAAAAATCCTCCTATCATGGATTTGCCCCCTCCCCGAAACAAGAAAAATGTACCTCTTCCCAAATTTGACGTATATATATATTCTCAAAATTCACAGGATGGACACAGGTGAATATGTAGGAAGAACCCCCCCCCCCCTTTCCGGTAAATTTTCTGGATTCGCAAACGGACCTCGGTGAGCTCATCCCGTTATTTTCTTTATTTACAAACGATTATATTTCTTAAGGAATACTTCATGCTTGTGCTTAATTTTAAATTTCTTCAAAGTTCTAATCATAATGATAAATATTCGCTAATATTTAATGTACCTGAAGTGTTTAATAATCACATGCCGAGTAGAAGTGGTTAGAATTTCCCCATTTCTTTTCAATTGCATACTCTCCTAATTGGCTGTATCGCGGCATTTGAATCTCTACAAACGTCATTAAAATGGGATAAATTGGACGTTTGTAAACTTTAACACATCTTGTATGCATTTCAAATCTACTTGTATGAATGTCCTTTTAAGAATATGATTAAATTTGTGCATTTGTAAGACTTCATAGAGTATAAGTTTCAAAGACATGTTAAACAAAAACGAAGGATTTGAATATTACATTCACTTGTATAATCAGACTATTCAAGAACGGGTATGTCGCCTGTTGCATGGTTGACGATAAATATAAGAGGTTGACCTTGAAATTGACCTTGACCGTCACTTGTTGAGCCTCATCGTATTATCAAGTTATGAGTGACGGCCAGACAGACGGACAAAGTTATTTGACCTGCATTAATGTATCAAAATCCATTAGGTTTTCCATATTCCATTCACCTTTTAAAAAATTTCCTTTCGGTATAACAATCCTCTTCGCATTACACAAGTTACGAACTATTCATGAATACCGGTACATGTAAAAAATGAAAAACATATCGAGCTCGCCAGGATTCGAACCTGGAATCTTCTGATCCGTAGTCAGACGCGTTATCCATTGCGCCACGAGCCCTCGATATACACACGAGGAGTTAAGATAAACCAGTCTACTCAGGTACCTTTAAATCGATACTGTAGTTCTATATTTAGCAACAGCAGACAGTCACAGACACTGCACTGTAAAAAAGTGTTTTATGTCTTTACTCACCCGAATCCCCATTGACCCCAATACTGGGGATAACTTGTTCACCGACACCGTGCACTTGAACTGTGCGTATGTGCAATGATTCAGAGTACCAGTACCAGGCATGGTCGGGGCGACCTGGGGAGGAAGGGGGCTAATCACTGACGGAATTTAAGGGGGGAGAGGGTAATGGGTTTGAATTACATGCACCAGGGACGTATATAAAAGTTATATATACGTCTGTAAAATCCATAAAAGGCAATATTGGGAAACATACCAACAATCTTGTCTTGATGATTGTCTTTCGCAGTGGCGCCCCCTTAGCCGGGGGTCAAGGGGCGAAATTTGACGATTTTTACTGAAAATTGGCCAAAATATAGATCTACCTGTTCTTGTCAAATTTTGGGTCATTCCGCATCCCCCCCCCTCTCTCTCTCTCTGAATGTTTCGCCCGGGGATATTGATCATCAAACGCTCTACACATGCAAAACTTTGAGAACAACAGTCAGGACAATACTTACTATAAACCCTATTGCAAATTTTAATGCCCGAAACCCCCCCCCCCCCCCCCCACCTCTCCCGTCTTTCCACTATTTTATTTCATCAATGGCTTCACATTCATAGAGGTTTTGATTGGTCATTTGATCAGTCATCCAAGTTTAATTTCATCATCCCTAGAACTATGGGCAGCCGTTTAAACACATATATATATCAGTGAGGTAAATCTAACTATTTCATTGATTTTGATATTGATATCCCTAATTAAATTGGTGATATCACTAAAGCTGATTTAAAATAATAATGTGTCATCTTGTTATCTCTAATCAAATAAGTGATATCACTAATTAAAATAGTGATGTAACTCATTCAAATTATTGATATCACTAATTCTGAAAATACTCATATCCCTAATAAAATGATTGATATCAATATTTGATTTAGTGATATCAATTATTCTTTCAAAATTAGAGATATCTCTAATTCTAATTAGTAATACTTCTAATTTTGAACAATTCAAATACTTCTTCCATTTCAATGGAAAATCGAAATAGAATAAGTGACATCACTAGTTGAAATAGTGATATCACTATTTTAAATAGAAATATCACTATTTGGAAATAGAGATATCAATAATTTAATTAGATATATCACTAATTCAAATTAGATATAGTCACTAATTCAAATTAGATATAGTCACTAATTCAAATTAGATATAGTCACTAATTCAAATTAGATATAGTCACTAATTCAAATTAGATATAGTCACTAATTCAAATTAGATATAGTCACTAATTCAAATTAGTGATATCCTATTTAAAATAGTGATATCACTCATTTTATTACAGATTCTCCAATTCCCCAATCCCTATTAAAATGAGTGATATCTCTATTATTTTTTTAATTATTTAAATTAATTATATCTCTATTTAATTAGTGATATCATAATTAAAATAAGTGATATCACTAATTAAATAGTGATATCACTAGTTGAATAGAGATATCACTAATTTAAAAATGAATATAATGTTAAAACTGCTGTCTATATCGAACCTTCTTTTTCTCAGTCTCGATCCATACGTACAAACAACGATCATCCTCAACACAAAGAATGAACATTTTCTGCAAGACGATGTCTTTTAAGTTGTTTATTTTCTCTGTTTTTGTTATTAATCATCCTTTGATGTTATAACGACCAAACATTACATATAGCTTGACTTATTCAAGTTTTTCGATCCGTAACTGCCTTATCGCTATGCACGCGCATTGATTAATTTCACATGCACAGGACGCCGCACATTTCACGCATTCCAAACATAAAAACTAACGCACTATAATGTCATCCCCAGTGGGTTTTGATTTGATTGACGTTTACATAGATATAAGCTTCATAATCAAAGAACCTTTAAATATCATTTTTATACTTTTCCCTCCAATTAAGATAAGAAGAGAGGCTATTCTAGCTTCAATTTTTCGCCCGACTCACACGTTATTTCTATTCGGTTACTAGTATTTCTGCTAATTTGTGCAATAACACACACCTTTTTATAAAGAGAGAGAGAGAGCAACGAAAAATTACAACTAAGTGCTTCGCGAATGGGACAAAAGGGAATAAGAAAGACAACTCTTGTGACGTTAGAAACAAATCTCTAAAGTTAGACAAATAGTTTAGATTTTGGCGCAAAGAAAAATTATTCTGGAAACTTGCGCACCTGTAGTGCTTTGCACCTTTAATTGCCATTTTAATATAACACGTGCCCAGATTTCACGCGAGTTTTCCATCCTTTTGGCACACGTTTGTTGAGCAGATACAATCCCACGTGGAGATTTTTATAAAATAATTTGCCAGACACAATGAGTAATCATAAAAGAAATTTTGGGGTCATGAGAATTTGATTTCATACATAACGCTTGAAACGTATGGTTGGCTTTCATTTTATTTCAATTTCATGAATAGTTTTTTTTTAAAGTTTTTAAACGCTTCTCTAAAGCTTGAAATAGTAGGGTGCCAGAAAATATCACTTTTTGGACACAACATTACTTTTAAATTCAACGTTCTATATGAAAATCTGTCTATTCAATAAATCTGCAATTTCATTTCAAACTAAATATGTTAGTCAAAATGTAGGTTAACATCCTTGTACCATTGTGTTTGTGCTGAAGGGTTTTCTCTGACAAAGACCCTAGGGCACCTCGTTTTTAACACGATTTGGGAAATAAATCTTCGATCAAACGTACATGTATACATTAAATCAGTTAAGAATTATTTTCAATCGAATCTGAAAAATTGAAATTAATATGTAATTGTATACCGCACGATAGAATAAAGCTAAGAATCCATACAGTTGATGAGATTTATTTATTTATTTATTTATTTATTTATTTATTTATTTATTTATTTATTTATTTATTTATTTATTTATTTTAGTTCTCAGAGGATGATGCATCAAGACTATAAAATTACATATACATGTACATGTACATGTAACTTTGTCAGTTATTTTAAAGAAGAAAGAAAAATGGAATAATTCTGTCTCTGTATAAAAATAAAAAATATTGTCAGACTCATAAATTCTACAGATCTACATACAAGATTTTGATAAGTATTTATTTCCACATGCTCATAAAATTATTACTTTTGTAGGTATTTCACCTTCTTCTTGTTGATATTTTCCTCCACTGCTTGGAGTATCAGTCTTGTGAAAGTAAACGGTTTTAAAACATATATTGATTAAACGAGATTTTAGGGATAAAAAGGATAAAAGATATTTTTAGAAAATAAAAGGATAAATGGTATCATATTATAGGGAATTCAAATAAACAGCGTGACCTAATTGAATTAATTGGCTTGGCTTCACAAAAAAAAGTTACATTTTAAATTCTAAAAATTTGCTCGACTATAAAAATGCCTTAATTTGCCTGAAAACCCTCCTCGTCCGTCACCATGATAATGAGGGACGTTTCTAAAACTACAGGTATCTTTCTTATCTTCAATGCCCTTTTCAACCGGAAATAAATCACAAATGAAGATCGTACCTCTCAAATTATTATCGGTAGATGTCCATTTCATGAGAAATTTACGATCATGGAATCTTTCTTTGAAAACAGTCTACTAACTTCTCTTCAAAGTATCGTGTAAAACTAAATAAATCAAGACCGGTCAGTTGTAGGCACGTGGTAGGGATCGCATAAATCATGTATTTTATTATTTGATAAGGAATTATAATTGATAGGAAATGAAAAGATAGATTTCAAAAATAATACTGGCACGTGCGCTTGATCGGTCAGCTATGCCAAAAATCTGGGATTTTAACCTTGAATTTGATTGATCGATATTTGCACACGGTCAATTTTCATTCATGAGCGTTAATGATAATTAATGCAAAATCTAGATCTAAACTTAAATCAATTGTTTGAAAGTGAGCGAAAAATTTAGAGATTCATGTAATCAAGGTCTTCTCTATGTTTCTATAAGTCCTAGATAAATTGTTTATTTTAATTTAGATGGCGATTAAGAACATAATCAAGCTATTTTCTGTTTTATTTAGTTTTGGTTTTATTTTTCAAGCTCGTGTTGTAATTGAAATCCTGAAAATAATGTTCTAATTCAAAATACCCAAATAATTATTCATCTAAGACTAAGATCATTATTCAAGAAACATGAAAATAAAGATTTTATCGACCGTAATAAAACATGCTATATTTCCTGCATGGATGTCTTTAAACGGAGTACATCAGTGTATATCAAACATAAAGATCTTCAATCTTCCCTATCTCTTGAGTCTTGTTATGAAATTCACGGTATAAATCAAAGGAAAATTCTGAAGCTCTTCGTTGGAGATATAACAAGCAAAAATTTCTCTTAGATCTTCGAAGATTGAAGTCCATTAAAGAGCTCAGAAGTAGTTGAATGCTTAGAACTTAGGCAATTTGTCATGCTTTACTTAAAACGAAGAGAAAAAAATCTCAATCGATACTATCTCCCGTCTTTTTAGCTTGTATGGCATCCATTTTAAATACAATATTGTCGTCCAAAAGCGTTTTATCTTTGAGTTATATTATTGTAGAAGGGCTTCGTTTAGAAATGTGTCTACAGAACTTGGCGTCATCATTAACCGCATTATTAAAATAGCCACAGAGAAACGGAAAATACGCACTGAATTTAACAGAAACTTTTTGGATTAAGGAGTATATATATATATAGTTCACATTTTTTTCTGAATTTGCCAGAAATAATGACTTTCTACCTATTTTCATTCTACAATTTCGGGCTACTTATGGAATATTACAAAATCTTTCACTTCCTTTATGTATTTCTTAGAATTTCGGCTGCAAAAAGGTAAATCATGGTATACTGTGACGTCATTTTTTAATTTTTGGGACTAATTTTCCACAAACTTCCTCATAACTAACGAAGTACCTTGCGGCTGTATTTTCAATACCTTTGGAAGCAACAAGACGTTTCAATCTCTCTCTCCGGGAATGACAATAGAATTTAATTTCAAAGAACTCGATTTTAGGGGGCCATTTTCGTCGGAAGCCGTACGTGTTTAGATGGCAACATTTGAGCTAAGACAATCACAGGCTCTGAAATTGCTCGTCTTATTTGTGAAGAATCTGCAAAGAAACCGTCTTCATGGATCCTGCGTCCTACAAAAGCTGAATGGTATATACTTGAAAAATGTGTGGCCTGAGCGCCCACTTCTTATTCAAGTTGAAACTTTTTTTCTTCTAACATATACATAGTTCTTCAGAGTCGAATTTCATTTTTGAGAAAATAATGGAAAGCCAAAATCCGAAACAGACAAAAATGAACCTCTATAAATTTATATTAAGATTTTAAACTTCACTTTATTCTCGGAATTTGCGCGAATTAATGAAAATTGTCAATGCGCATGCGTTAAATAAGGCCATTCCAAGTTTTATTTCTGTTTAGCGTCCGCGTGCGCGTAGGTTTTCAGCATGAGTCATGAAAAAAAAAAACATAAAAGGTCAATTTCCTGAACTTCGAATTTGTACATTACGGATTTTCTCCTTATATTTTTCATTTCCTGTGCAACAAAAAAGGTCTTAAGTGACATCTTATTACTACATTTTTATCCGTTTTCGTCGGTGTTTGGTGAGGGACAGTACCTAAATGAATTGTCAGGGTGGTTCTGGGGGTACTGTCTGTGCTGTGAAAGTGGATATAGATAAGGATAATGTCCTAGACTAGTTTGCGTTTGTTGAAGGTAAATGATGTGTAAACATTTTCCTCCCTGTTCGAATGCATAATTATGTGAAGCAAGTGAGAGCTATGTTTAAAAGAAAGATAGATATAAAAGACAGCTCGTACTCATCGTGTTTTATAAAAGCTTCTGATGGAACTTCAGAAATAGATGATGGGTGGACCCTAACTCTTAGTGTATGAAACTTTGACAAAGTTTAATAGTTCTAAAGCATATTCCAAGGTCAAGAATACTGTTGAGAAGTCAGGACCAATGTAAATGTGTTTAATGTATCCAATGTACAAATGGAGATCTCGTTGACGTCTCGTCCATGTAAAAAGTGTTAAAATTATCTCGGTAATCTTCGGCGGTGTCTCGATAGTTTCCGTGGCTTGAGCGACTGTCGGCATGTTGACCTTTGATGATAGAAACCATTTTTTATGTTGTATTAGGTATATTTAGGTAAAAATATGCCATGATTCTATCTATATGATACACTTGATATTTATTTGTACAACGGATACCTTAAACTCCGTATGGCGGCTTCGCCTAGCATACAAAGCAGGCCGCTCATACCGCTACGCCACGGTGACAACCAGATTATTGAAGGTCATTTTTTTTTACACTGAGAGATACTCAAATGATTCAAAATGCAATAAATTTGTTGAAAATTGCTTCGTTTTTTCTTACGTCCTTGTGTTTTTTAATTGAATAGGTAGGTAGGTTTTGGTCATCCGGGTGGACGCTAAACAGAAAAAAAACTTGGAATGGCCTAAATAAAAAAAAAAATTCTAGTATAAAAAATTATATGAATAAAAGCATGCATACCTCTTTTAGATATTTGATAACAGACACAACCATAGTTTTATTTATTCCAGATTTCTTCACAACAGCAACTCAATACTATTTTACAGGTGTATTTCAGTTCAAGTAAAATCTGAACGGCTTAAAACCCATAAAACCTTTCCATAACGCCTCAAAATCTCTGCCAAATTGTCTTTTCCATCACACTGCTTCTCTCTCTTTCTTAATTAGTCAGTTATTTATTCTCCAAGAAAATCTAATAAAACACATGTTTCCAATTCGTTTCACTAACTAGATTTGAATATTGAACTCATTTTCACCAAAAGTGCGCAGCAAAAAGAAAAAAAAATCCCATCTCGTAAGTTACTCGGATTTTCACCATTGCTAGTTCCTTAGCATGCATGCAATTAGTCCTGTCAAATAAGGTAAAATATATAGCATTTGCACGTGTACATGCATACGCGGATCCTGTGATTTTTTTTTCCAGTCGGAGTTCCAGTCTTGTCAAAATTTTGTAGGGTGGGGGCATCCCCGTGGTTTGGAGACAATACTGAATTAAAATCAAGTGCAAAAATAAGGTGATAAGTACTTTTGACAAAATGTTCTAGGGGAAGGGTAACTCATGATAACAATACTCCTGTAGACCTGCAAATGACATTTATTTCTTGACATTTTTTTCATAAGAGCGGATATAGAAGGGGGGGAGTTAGGGGAGGACCTCCCTTTTGAATTTTCAACAACAACAATAAAAAAGAAAAGAAACCCGCTGATTTTCCGGTTTACGTATGATTTTATTTTCGAAATCATATACTGGACCTCCCTGTGATGGACGACCCCCTGAAAAAATTCTAGATCCGCCAATGTTTCGTATCAATCTTTGACAAGTCTTGGGTGGTACATTATGCTGGTAATTGATACATTCTTTATCGTTAAATAGCCTTTAAAGGCCGGGATTAAAAGTTCAAAGATATAGACAAATCGTTCATCTAAATGAATTTTAATTTGGTTTTGAATGTAAATGTAAACAGGATAGAGTAACTATTAAACATTGCATCCAAATACGATGTAATGGAACCCATATGTACAATTATAAATGTAAAATGTCAATTTACTGTTGTTACATGTACCTGTAGACAGGTGCACAAATTACATTAAGCGGACGTTCTTTGAGTCTTATGATTCAATACATAACCATTTTGAATTGATCAAAATCACACCGCGATTAGTTCAGTATGGAATAAAAACAACGGATTCCGCAAATACAGTAACAAATATACTAGCTGTATAATGACTAACTATATTGCACAGGCGACAGGATTGTGTGAAGGGAGCCTTTTTATATCTTAACTTTATTTTTCTATTATTTTTATATTTCCATTTTACTCCTTACAATTGCCCATTTCTATCCACGAGTTGCATGATAAGGTTATTTTACAATAATAGATTACTCCATTCTCCACATTTCATCAGGAAATGTGTGTTCCAAAAGAATTTTATCTGATTGGATGCTGGACACCTCTCTGAAGGACAAGCTGACGTCAACACGCGCGAAATTTGATTTCAGTGTAGAAAGAAATATATCGGATTTTTGGTGATGGAAGATGTTATGTACATGTATATTACAAAGTATTAAGGTTTATAAAAATATTTTTAAAAATTGTATATAAAGACATACAACTGAGGCGTAATTCAGAGACACAGATGCTAAAGATGTACATTCAGGTCGGTATTTCAATGAAAAAGTGTATTGTAAGTATGGAATATTCTAAATGTCTTCAAATTCAATATCATCATTTAAGAACAGATATATTTACAGCATGGACCAGACATGCACGTTTCGGGTACTAACCCTCAGTTTCACAAAGTTGCCTTATGTAACATCATGCTTTTTACGTAAGTCAAAATAGTATACATGTACATATATATTATTTACCGTATTTTCATAACATGTAATATGCTACCGAACTTTTATTTCTAAATCAATATATCTTAATTTTCTTTCCGTCGGAGCTGTCTTCAGTTCATCTTAAGTTTTGCTAATTTCTTTCATTACGACATTTATTGCATGTTGAAGTATACTTTCCTGGTTTCCGTATCAGAACCCATTATATTTTGTTCCTGAATTATTAATAAAATGACAAAAGAACTCGTTAGCAAAACAGCAAGACATTAAAAACCTTTATGTTCCATGTTAAGAGGAGTAATTGATTTTTTCTCGATTTGGATCTTGAACAAGAATCTTTCGCTCTCGTGACGCGGTTCAATAGTCCTCTAATTGACACAATGAGAGGCAATTTGTTTATCTGTCCTTCATTAATCATGCCTAAAACCTATACTATCATCCAAGACCTCTTAATTGATTTATCAATAATTTCTTACTCCCATCTATTGGTGTCCATCATAAGTTTTTAAGCGATCGATGCGCCACCTAGCGGACAAGACAAGTTGTACACAGCCAATTGTGCCTCACATGAAATTCATATGAAATAAGCATCATGTAAATTTCACATGAAAGTTCATGTAAAATTCATATAAATTTCACATATGATTTATGTGAGAAATATTTCACATGAATTTCACATAAATTTCCTTCACATGAATTTCACATGAATTTTTCTAAGTGACCTTCACAGGAAACTGAATTCACACAACATCCATGTAAAAATCTTCACATGAATTTCATGTGAAAAATTTCATGTAAATTTCATGTTCGTGCTCGTTTCACATAAATTTCATGTGAACTTTCATGTAAAGTTCATGTAAACTTCACATGAATTTCATATGAGGCACAATTGGCTGTGTATATAATCGGATGTGAGCCATGTCGCACTTCTATTGCTGTCCATCATATCGATGCGCCGCCTAGCGGACATGACAAATTGTATTCGTATGTGAGCTATGTCGTACTTCTATTGGTGTCCTTCATAAGATTTTAAGCGATCGATGCGCCGCCTAGTGGACAAGACAAATTGTATTCGGATGTGAGCCATGTCGCACTTCTATTCTTCATAAGTTTTAGCAATCGATGCGCCACCTAGGGGACAAGACACGTTGTACAGTGTAATCGGATGAGAGCCATGTCGCACCATGATGCATACGAACGATAATTATAGCATACTTTACAAATAGCGGAATTTTCACTATCATTATGTAAGAATTAACCAAAATCTACGTCGAAAGTGGCAATTATGATATAATTACATGAAAACGAGCGAAGAATCAGCCTACTGTGCCAGGAGCTTGCATGTTTTTTCATCATCTATCTGGTTTTACGAAATGAAATGTCAGAAATCTACCCTTAACTAAGACATAACATTAATTTCATAATAATAAAGTCATTAGTGAATTAGCATTTCTAATAAATATCTATCCATTTATTCATATATTTTTTAACCTCAATCATAGATGAAACGACAGATTTTATAGAATTCATCGTGACATTCAGTCATAATTTGATACATTATTTGATAAGATATGTTTACAGTTGACTGATTTGAAGGTTTGGATGAGGTTTGTGGTAGATTCATTTGATGATGAGAATAAAATGTGTCTACAGTAACTCAGTTTGATGTTGAGGAACAGATTTGTCTATATCAGATTAATTTGTCTATATTAGATTGTCTATATAAAGATTATATTTGTCTATATTACATTGTCTGTATGAAGATTATAATTGTCTATATCAGATTGTCTATATGAAGATCTGATATATTGTCTAGAATATATTTATACGACGTTTAGTATTTGATATGTTTGTCGTGTATGGATTTGATGTTGACAAGGTATATATTTGTCTATGGTAGATTATTTTGTTGAGGATTTGATTTGTCTATAGTTGACTAATTATTGATGCAGAGAATTAAATTTGTCTACAAAGTAGACTCACTTGATAAAGATAGATTGGTTTGTCTATGTCAGATTCAGTTGATGTTGAGGATGAGGTTTGTCTACAGTATATTCATTTGATGACGATAGTTAGATTGCCTACAATAAATTCATTTGAAGTATGTTCAAGATTTGTCTACAGTAGATTAATTTAATGTTGAGGATTAGCTTTGTCTACATAAGATCCTATACTTACTGAGGATTATATTTGTCAAAAATATATATGATCTTTAGTATTTGATTTGTTTGTGGTAAATATGTATGTTGACAAATATATTTGTCTGTAATAGATTGTTTTGATGTTGAGGATATGAATTATCTTGGACTGATTCATTTAGAGTTGAGGATGTAATTGGTCTATTCAGCAGATTCAATTGATGTTGAGGATTATATGTATCTTCAGTAGAAGTATTTACTGATGAGGACATAATTAGGGTGGTCAAGGATTAGATTTGTCTACAGTAGAAACATTTGCTGATGAGGACATAATTAGGGTGGTCGAGGATTAGATTTATCTACAGTAAAGGTATTTGCAGATGAGGACATAATTAAGATGGTCGATGATTAGATTTGTCTACAGTGGTAGCATTTGCTGATGAGGACTTAATAAGGGTGGTCGAGGATGAGATTTGTCTACAGTAGAAGCATTAGCTGATGAGGACATAATAAGGGTGGTAGAAGATTAGATTTGTCTACGGTAGAAGCATTTGCTGATGAGGAAATCATTAGGGTGCCAAAAATTAGATTTATCTACAGTAGAATCATTAATTCTGCAGATGAGGACATAATAAGGGTGGTCGAGGATTTGATTTATCTTCAGTAGAAACATTTACTGATGAGGACATAATGAGGGTGGTCGAGGATTTGATTTATCTTCAGTAGAAACATTTACTGATGAGGACTTAATAAGGGTGGTCGAGGATGAGATTTGTCTACAGTAGAAGCATTAGCTGATGAGGACATAATAAGGGTGGTAGAAGATTAGATTTGTCTACGGTAGAAGCATTTGCTGATGAGGAAATCATTAGGGTGCCAAAAATTAGATTTATCTACAGTAGAATCATTAATTGTGCAGATGAGGACATAATAAGGGTGGTCGAGGATTTGATTTATCTTCAGTAGAAACATTTACTGACGAGGACATAATTAGGGTGGTCGAGGATTATATTTATCTTCAGTAGGAACTTTTGCCGATGAGGAAAAAATTAGGGTGGTCGAGGATTAGATTTGTCTACAATAGAAGTATTCGCTGTTGATGACATTATTTGCCACAAGTGATTTATTTGATGTTGATGGAATTGTCTATAATAGATTCATTTGATATTGAGCATCAGAATGGTATTGTCTTTAAGAGATAGGACTGACCTTTAGAAATAGGATTGTCTTTAATGATTAGAATTGTCTATAAGGATGAGGGTTTTCATTAAGGATTAGGGTTTTCATTAAGGATTAAGTTTGTCTTAAAGGATTAGGACTGTCTCTAGGATAAGGGTTGTCTTTAAGGATTAGGGTTGTCATTAAGGATAAGGATTGGTTTAAATGATTAGGGCTGAATTAAAGGATTAGAGTTGTCTTAAAGTATTAGGGTTGTTTTAAAGGATTATGGCTGTCTTTCAGGATTAGGTTAACTGAAAGGACAAGGACTGTCATTTAGAATTAGGGTTGTCTAAAACGATTAGGGTTGTTTTTAAGGGTTAAGTTTGTCTTTAAGGATTGCGGCTGTCTATAAGGATAAGGGTTGTTTTTTAGGATTAGAGTTGTTTAGGATTAGGATTGTCTTAGAGGATAAAGGATTAGGGTTGTCTTAGAGGATAAAGGATTAGGGTTGTCTTAGAGGATAAAGGATTAGGATTGTCTTAGAGGATAAAGGATTAGGATTGTCTTAGAGGATAAAGGATAAGGGTTGTCTTAGAGGATAAAGGATTAGGGTTGTCTTAGAGGATAAAGGATTAGGATTGTCTCAGAGGATAAAGGATTAGGATTGTCTTAGAGGATACAGGATTAGGGTTGTCTTAGAGGATAAAGGATTAGGGTTGTCTTAGAGGATAAAGGATTAGGGTTGTCTTAGAGGATAAAGGATTAGGATTGTCTTAGAGGATAAAGGATTAGGGTTGTCTTAGAGGATACAGGATAAGGGTTGTCTTAGAGGATAAAGGATTAGGATTGTCTTAGAGGATAAAGGATTAGGATTGTCTTAGAGGATAAAGGATAAGGGTTGTCTTAGAGGATACAGGATTAGGGTTGTCTTAGAGGATACAGGATAAGGGTTGTCTTAGAGGATAAAGGATTAGGATTGTCTTAGAGGATAAAGGATTAGGTTTGTCTTAGAGGATAAAGGATTAGGATTGTCTTAGAGGATAAAGGATTAGGGTTGTCTTAGAGGATAAGGGAGTAGGATGTCATAATTGATTAATGTTGTCTTGAAGAATTAGGGTTAACTTAAAAGATTAAAGCTCACATAAGGATTTGAGCTAACTTAAAGGATTAGGGTTAACTTAAAGTATCAGGGTTGTCATTAAGAATTAGGTTTGTCTATAATGATTAGGTTTGTCTTTAAGGATAAGGGTTGACTTTAAGTATCAGAGTTGTCTTTAAGATTTAGGGTTGTCTATAATTAGGACTAGGTTTGTCTTTAAAGATTATGGTTGACTTTTAGAATTATGGTTGACTTTTGTCTTTAAGGACTAGAGTTGTCTATAAGGATTAGAGTTGTCTATATGGATTAGAGTTGTCTATAAGGATTAGAGTTGTCCATAAGCATTAGAGTTGTCTATAAGGATTAGAGTTGTTTATAAGGATTAGGGTTGTCTATAAGGATTAGAGTTGTCTATAAGGATTAGAGTTGTCTATAAGGATTTGAGTTGGTTATAAGGATTAGAGTTGTCTATAAGGACTAGAGTTGTCTATAAGGATTAGAGTTGTCAATAAGGATTAGAGTTGTCTATAAGGATCAGAGTTGTCTATAAGGACTAGAGTTGTCTATAAGGATTAGAGTTGTCAATAAGGATCAGAGTTGTCTATAAGGACTAGAGTTGTCTATAAGGATTAGAGTTGTCAATAAGGATCAGAGTTGTCTATAAGGATTAGAGTTGTCTATAAGGATCAGAGTTGTCAATAAGGATCAGAGTTGTCTATAAGGATTAGAGTTGTCAATAAGGATTAGAGTTGTCTATAAGGATCAGAGTTGTCTATAAGGACTAGAGTTGTCTATAAGGATTAATGTTGTCAATAAGGATCAGAGTTGTCTATAAGGATTAGAGTTGTCAATAAGGATTAGAGTTGTCTATAAGGATCAGAGTTGTCTATAAGGACTAGAGTTGTCTATAAGGATTAGAGTTGTCAATAAGGATCAGAGTTGTCTATAAGGACTAGAGTTGTCTATAAGGATTAGAGTTGTCAATAAGGATCAGAGTAGTCTATAAGGATTAGAGTTGTCTATAAGGATCAGAGTTGTCAATAAGGATCAGAGTTGTCTATAAGGATTAGAGTTGTCAATAAGGATTAGAGTTGTCTATAAGGATCAGAGTTGTCTATAAGGACTAGAGTTGTCTATAAGGATCAGAGTTGTCTATGAGGACTAGAGTTGTCTATAAGGATTAGAGTTGTCAATAAGGATCAGAGTTGTCTATAAGGATTAGAGTTGTCTATAAGGATCAGAGTTGTCTATGAGGACTAGAGTTGTCTATAAGGATTAGAGTTGTCTGTAAGGACTAGAGTTGTCTATAAGAACTAGAGTTGTCTAAAAGGACTAGAGTTGTCTATAAGGATTAGAGTTGTCTATAAGGATTAGGGTTGTTTTTAAGGGTTAAGTTTGTCTTTAAGGATTGCGGCTGTCTATAAGGATAAGGGTTGTTTTTGAGGATTAGAGTTGTTTAGGATTAGGATTGTCTTAGAGGATAAAGGATTAGGTTTGTCTTAGAGGATAAAGGATTAGGATTGTCTTAGAGGATAAAGGATTAGGGTTGTCTTAGAGGATAAGGGAGTAGGATGTCATAATTGATTAATGTTGTCTTGAAGAATTAGGGTTAACTTAAAAGATTAAAGCTCACATAAGGATTTGAGCTAACTTAAAGGATAAGGGTTAACTTAAAGTATCAGGGTTGTCATTAAGAATTAGGTTTGTCTATAATGATTAGGTTTGTCTTTAAGGATAAGGGTTGACTTTAAGTATCAGAGTTGTCTTTAAGATTTAGGATTGTCTATAATTAGGACTAGGTTTGTCTTTAAAGATTATGGTTGACTTTTAGAATTATGGTTGACTTTTGTCTTTAAGGACTAGAGTTGTCTATAAGGATTAGAGTTGCCTATATGGATTAGAGTTGTCTATAAGGATTAGAGTTGGTTATAAGGATTAGAGTTGTCTATAAGGACTAGAGTTGTCTATAAGGATTAGAGTTGTCAATAAGGATTAGAGTTGTCTATAAGGATCAGAGTTGTCTATAAGGACTAGAGTTGTCTATAAAGGTTAGAGTTGTCAATAAGGATTAGAGTTGTCTATAAGGATTAGAGTTGTCTATAAGGACTAGAGTTGTCTATAAGAACTAGAGTTGTCTAAAAGGACTAGAGTTGTCTATAAGGATTAGAGTTGTCTAAAACGATTAGGGTTGTTTTTAAGGGTTAAGTTTGTCTTTAAAGATTGCGGCTGTCTATAAGGATAAGGGTTGTTTTTGAGGATTAGAGTTGTTTAGGATTAGGATTGTCTAAGAGGATAAAGGATTAGGGTTGTCTTAGAGGATAAAGGATTAGGGTTGTCTTAGAGGATAAAGGATAAGGATTGTCTTAGAGGATAAAGGATTAGGGTTGTCTTAGAGGATAAGGGAGTAGGATGTCATAATTGATTAATGTTGTCTTGAAGAATTAGGGTTAACTTAAAAGATTAAAGCTCACATAAGGATTTGAGCTAACTTAAAGGATTAGGGTTAACTTAAAGTATCAGGGTTGTCATTAAGAATTAGGTTTGTCTATAATGATTAGGTTTGTCTTTAAGGATAAGGGTTGACTTTAAGTATCAGAGTTGTCTTTAAGATTTAGGGTTGTCTATAATTAGGACTAGGTTTGTCTTTAAAGATTATGGTTGACTTTTAGAATTATGGTTGACTTTTGTCTTTAAGGACTAGAGTTGTCTATAAGGATTAGAGTTGTCTATATGGATTAGAGTTGTCTATAAGGATTAGAGTTGTCCATAAGCATTAGAGTTGTCTATAAGGATTTGAGTTGGTTATAAGGATTAGAGTTGTCTATAAGGACTAGAGTTGTCTATAAGGATTAGAGTTGTCAATAAGGATTAGAGTTGTCTATAAGGATCAGAGTTGTCTATGAGGACTAGAGTTGTCTATAAGGATTAGAGTTGTCAATAAGGATTAGAGTTGTCAATAAGGATTAGAGTTGTCTATAAGGATCAGAGTTGTCTATGAGGACTAGAGTTGTCTATAAGGATTAGAGTTGTCAATAAGGATTAGAGTTGTCTATAAGGATTAGAGTTGTCTATAAGGATTAGAGTTGTCTATAAGGATTAGAGTTGTCTATAAGGATTAGAGTTGTTTATAAGGACTAGAGTTGTCTATAAGAACTAGAGTTGTCTAAAAGGATTAGAGTTGTCTATAAGGATCAGAGTTGTCTATGAGGACTAGAGTTGTCTATAAGGATTAGAGTTGTCTATAAGGACTAGAGTTGTCTATAAGAACTAGAGTTGTCTAAAAGGATTAGAGTTGTCTATAAGGATCAGAGTTGTCTATAAGAACTAGAGTTGTCTATAAGGATTAGAGTTGTCTATAAGGATTAGAGTTGTCTATAAGAACTAGAGTTGTCTAAAAGGGCTAGAGTTGTCTATAAGGATTAGAGTTGGTTATAAGGATTAGAGTTGTCTATAAGGATTAGAGTTGGTTATAAGGATTAGAGTTGTCTATAAGGATAAGGGGTTGTTTTTAATAATTAGGGTTAAGAATTTTAAGAATTAGGTTAACTTTAAGAGTGAGGGGTGAATTCATTGATCAAGGTTGTCTTTAAAAATTTGGGGTGAATTCAAAGATTGGAATCATTTTAAAGATTTGGGTCAACTTTAATGATTAGGGTTGTCTATCAGGATTAGGATTTTCTTTAAGTATAGAGTGAGGGTTGACTATTAGAATTACGCTTGTCTTTAAGGATTAGCGTCGTCTTTAAGAATCAAAGTTGTCTTTAAGAATTAAGGTTGAATACAATGATTCAGGAAAGAAGGTAATATGTAAGAAACAGGGTGTCTCCAAGAAGTAGGGTTGAATTTATGGATAAGGATTGTCTTTTAGGATAAGGTTAGGGTTCATACGATATAGAAAATACCAGATACCGTCAGCACTTCAATGACGTTATTTTTTTTCTTTATACGATCTCAAGAATCGAATTTGTTATCAGTTTATGGGGATTTATAAGTACATTATATGTACTTAATATTTGTTATGATAAAGGGTTTGTTGTAAATGGATACTTAATAATACGGAAGTGATTCAACTCTTTCCCTTCTTGAAGAAATTTTCAAACCAATTAAATTCATCAGACACGTGATTGGATAGTAAATCTCCTAGAAAAACATAATTTGACTCAGTCTTACATGTAACATCTTATAGAAGCTAAGATTATTACATTTTTTAATGAAATTTGAAGGAATTCATATGAATGATGTTTGATATGCATCTTTGGAACCAAATTATACAATGTCAGTTCGCAAATTTTGCCGTCATTCACTGTTAAAGACGCCATGTTTTTTGTCTGTTCCAATCAATCTTGTTTATACCATCAAATTTGATAAGCCAAAAAAATACTGTTTCTCTCAGATTAGATATTGAGCGGAACCGGAAAAACTGCTTTATGAATGTTTCCATATCCATAATGTTGATAATACCAGAAGAAAGGGGGGGAAATTGAAGATTAGATTGGATTTAAGAAATTTTAAAGTAAAGTTAGAATGCATCCAACCAAGATGTTCAATCGGCCGGCCTCTGTAACACGAATCTAGAGGGGGTAGGAAAAAGGGAAAGGGTTAGGAATATGAAAGGAATGCCCCTTGGATTCGCTAGAAATTCTTACTTTTCCCCGTTTCTAAGTATTATATATATTTTTTTCTTCAAGCATTTAAAGTTGGAGGCACTGACAGTTTGGAAACTCTCCCATAGGGAAATAAACTAGATCCATCCATGTTTTGTCCCTGAATGGAGAAGGGAAGCGAACATAGCTCACTATGACCTTTAAAAATATGCTGCCAAAATATGTATTTGAGATTTGAATAATAAGAATTGAAAAATAAACAAATAATAGTGAAACATACCTCTTTCAGATGATTCAAAATCACGCTAGCCATATCAACATTTACACATTTAGAAGCTGATAATCCATTTAAAAAGAATGAATGCGCACACAATTTGCCTCTTGAATTTCAGTTTACAAGTAGATAAGTACTAGATTATATAGCACTTGTAAGTATGAATACTTCTTTTTGAAGTATCATTTATCTAATTCTTTTCGTCCCATCTCTTATCATATGTTTGACATTGCGCATGACTAATCGGAAAATCGTCTTCAAACTGTCGCTGCAGTATTTCAGTTTCTCACTATATGTACAGTACAATCAAAACTTGGGGACATAAATGAATATCCATGAATAATGAATAATAATAGTAAATCAATACCACTCATAATGTGCTCGCCAATCTCTATAGAGCCATGGTCTAGTGTTAATTAAACACTTCACGGATTCCTAGAAATTTTCTAAATTTTTCTCACTTGCTAACAACATACACTCCACAAAAACGATTTTTTCATTCGTTGGCAGGAAACTAACATTTAATAAAAATGAAATCTACGTTTGTACAATGAAAATGTTGAGCGATATTATTATATCTTTTCAGATTTTGTTTAAATCCGATACAAACGAGATATGAAACGTCCATTAGTGCACAGAATAATTGAACAGACAAAGTCAAAGTATCATGGTATTAGATATGCAATTACGCTCATTACATCAATTGTATTTCGGTTAAAGCTGAGGTGCATAGAAATAAGCTATCACGAATTAATTCGGTGTTCAGCTTTAAGTTTACAATCGATAGTATTAAGAACATGTAGGTAAATTAATTATCTTTAATGAAGGGGATATTCTGACCGGGATAAAATTAAGACGATCGCAGTAACCGATCATTTATGTGTTAATAAAATTTGCATAATTTTGTACAAACGGACAAACATGTAAATAAGTGTAAATAAATGCCTAAACGACTTTTCCACAACAGTTAACATAAAACAGCTAATTAAGCAGTTTTTGTATATATTTCATACCACGTGATGAATGGATATGTCATATGTAACGGACGTTGTACTTATTCTCTACATCCTCCTATTATATTCAGATCTGAGTACATACATTGTATACGTCACCAAACACTGATGTAAAACATATATTCACATATAAAAATGGGTTTATGGGAAAAAAAGGGGGGAGGGCATATCTACTTTTTGTATAATACCGTTTGAGAAAAGGAGAAAAGCTGTATTTGAAGAATTCACATTTTGAAAAGGATCTCAAAAATTATTATTCATTTTAAATTGTCATTTTAACTCTTGTGTTATTATTTTTTAGATAAGAGGAAGCTAGGAAAGGGGAATTACCATTGCCAATAATTCAGTCTTTTTGGAATACGGAATCATTTCCCATTTGGGAAGGTATATGACGTAAAACCATTATTCTAATTCATTCTGTTTGTTTCGCGCATTCTGATTGGTTCACAGGATTTCTACAAGCATGTATAACGACGATATACATGCCGCAAACCGACTCACTTGACATACTTTAAAATGTATTCCTACGTAAATTTGCACGTTACAAGCTTTAGCGCCTTTTTTGCGTATGACGTCATGCTTCCCTTTGTTCTTCGCTCCTGTGACGTCATACTGTGACGTAAAACTACAAGGTATGAGCTTGTAAATGGCGTTCTCCACATGTAAACAATAGAGCAAGTAAGTTTATTATTGATTACACTTTGATTTTTCCCCATTGTAATAATGTACATATTTCATATTCTGCAGCGCAATAATTTCTGTTGGTCGTTGTTGGTCCTCCGTAGCAACGTCAGCTCTAAAGCGATACGGGAGACCCTCTGAGGGGTATAAAAAGTTAAAATATGTCACATGAATTAGAATAGGGATAAACGTACTGTGTTTTGTGGTTCCGATAGGTATATGTTGGATATACTGTTGGAAACATACGTTATACCGTCGGGGACAAGCCCCGACGGTATAACTGCGTTTCCAACAGTATATCCAACATATACCTGTCGGAACCACAAAACACAGTACGTTTATCCCCTAATGACGTCATGAAATTGGTACAGCAACGTCAATTTTATAACGTCATTCCCATATGTTCAGAAGGGCTTCCATAGCAGTTCCACAATGATAATATTTCTAGTGCTATTATAAAAACATCCAGGAAGACAGGAATATACAAAGGCAAACTGACGTCTTCCACGTTTGTTCGTATGGGGACAATGGATTACCAATATCAGATGTAAAACTTCAGTCTTCCCTTTGTATCCTTCCCTCACCTGTTACACGGTTATTATATGTAATAATGAGGGGGTAACAGATGCTGAGAGATTTACCGGTTTTGATTAAATGGTCAATAATCCATTCTCCCCACTACAGTTGATATGCTCTCATTGATTACATGTTATCCATTGTAGACAGTGTATCTGTGCATGCTGGTGTTAAACGAGGTAAAATAAATCACAGATTTGTACATTATTTGATACAGACTGCATTCAGAATTACATACTTTATAAAGTATCGCTGCTTTTGGCTTTTATCTATTCACGCTAATTACAAACACTCATTTTCTATCAGACTTTTGTAAAGAATTAGATTTTTATCACAACAATATGTATACAGTAATAAACATGACATCAAAATTACAAAAAAAAAACAACAACACGTATATACGCAAAGATGCATATGCGACAAATGCAATCAAATACGAGCATAATTAGACTATATATATATGAGTAAGATACATAGAAAAAATCAGAAATGATTCAACACTTTAATCCTCAAAACGTTTTTTTTTTCTATGTATGTCAACTATTCCAAGAGGACTTCAACTTTCTACCATAAGAAGATATATATATATATACGAATTCATAATCATTTTATATTTTTTAAAAGATCTCAGCTAAGCATTCTTTTTACAATCAAATGTTCTTATGTATATTGCAATGAACAATTTTTTATAATTTACCTACATTACGAGAACGATAGCAAATAATAACCAGACTAGTATTATATATGTTAATTTATATTATCTATGCACCTAAAAACTTCCAATTCTAAATCTAGATTTCATTTCAGACTGTGTAAAAATCACATTTTGTATAATGAAGTGTTCAAATAGTCTGAAACCGTGTCAAGAGAAAGGCAATTGCACTTAAAAAATCTGGAAATAGTTAGCAGTTAAGTTCAATAATTAGATTACAAGAAAACAATCAAATAAAAATGCTCCTGTAGACGAAAGTGATTATCACATCAAGCTAGGGAACATTTAGATAATGGAAAACGAATGGATGGCACGCGCCGAGAGACAGAGAGAGAGAGAGAGAGAGAAAGAGAGAGAGAGAGATTGCAAAACGGCTTAAAACAAAGCAAGAGTAAATCTTCAACATTTATTTCAATATAGTATCTTTCTCTACAATCTTTTGCACTGTGCCCTCCGTGTAAGAGATGGTTACTATAAATTTTGCAGTTGTTTATTTTCAAATTCGTTCTGCACTTCATCTGCCTTTCCTACACATTCGATTGGTTCTCAGCTTTGACAGTTTTTACTAATTAATAATTTTTTTAAAGAAATACATGTCTCTTGACTTTTCCGTATATCTTATTAAGAAATTGGAAACTATAAGGTAACAAGAAAGCTTAAGAATTAAGGAAAGATGTTTCAGACAAAACTTGCATCGGTTGATGAAAAATGTTCCAGCTTACCGGAATTTCATGATACATATTTATATGATGTTATTATGTGATGAACAATGCCTGTCGTTGACTAATATTTTGTTACGGAAGAACACTGCTGGAGATAATATGATTAAAACATAAATCAGCAAACTATACCAATATTTTCTTGTCTTATGAGATAAGATATTACACAACGCAATTTATCTTTTGTATAACAGTATAGGAGACTACAAGAAAGAATGGGTCTCCGTTTGTGGGCATATACACGTATATCACTCTTTTCATGCAAGTAAATGACAATGTCTGAGTAAAAGTATTATTATGATTTAACAAATTATAATATGATTTAACAAACTTCAAAATTATATATAATTCTGGTCACATTTCATTTTAGACTCATGCAAGGGCAGATATAGAGGGGGTGTCGGGGGATTCAGTTATCCACCTCTTACTTTGCCAAAATGTTGATTTTTTCCCGTTTTACGCAATTTTGTTATTTTTTGTATCATCATAGGCTGAATCCTCTCCTGATGGATTGACACCCCTTAGATTTGTTTAGATCCTCCACTGACGGAGTGACACCCCCTTAGATTTGTTTAGATCCGTCCATATGTTATGAATTATTTCAAAATTTATGAACCTTTCTTACGTCTTCGATTGATTTATTTTGATTATAGTAATATCTAGATGGAAATCGATTTCTTCTCATTCTTACGACAGAGCACAGGAATATAAAAATATTTCTACAAGAGATATCAGTCTATTTACAGCGAGTCATCTTCAATTCAAACGATTCACATCAATTTGAACGATATCTGTGAGAGACCATTGATTCAACATATCAATTATTATGGTGTCTCCAGAGATAAAACGAATGACTTCCTGGGATTGACATTCGGAAGTCCGAGCTGTTTGTCTCGCGCGGAGTAATTGCGTTCTGAGGCCAAATAATCCTTTAAAGTATCTATAATTGGTTCGTCAATAAATGCTTATAGCGGAGCAGTTTTATGACTTTTGATCGATTCTTATATCAGACTCGTTATGTAGTAGAATATCACAATATTGTTAGATTGCTTTTTCAGTATAGCCTTGATCAGTCGTATAGATAAACACATAAAAAGAAACAACGTCAAATGAGGTGGAAAGTGGAGACTAGAGAGACGATCTGGGACCAGCAGATGACCATGTTCGAGACCAGGTACAAGGATGCAACCAATTTTGAACAGTAATTAGCTTAGACAATTCGGATCTTTATGTAATAAACTTTCAGGCACCGGATTTTGAAATTCTCGAGAATGCTTCCGGAATATCATTTTGTTTCAATTTTTCATCATGAACCCTTGAAAAAGCTGAAATGATAATAAACACAGATCTCATTACAAACTCAAGCCACAGAAAAGAATATTTATTAAACGAGTTCATTAACTAGTACGTACATGCAATCCACTCACCTCTTTTCGAAGTAATTTCAGAAAATTTGACGTCATAATTTACTTCCTTTTTATGAATAAAGAATAGATTATTTAGAAATCACTAGCACATTTTCCTCAACTCTTCAGTAAAACATCGTTCTGCTGATTGCGTCAAAACATCATATGTAGCTAAAGAAAACACGTGAAAAGGGTATAAACCAACGGATTTGAAAATGTTTACATCTGTTTAACATTATCTATTTCGTGCAGTTTCAGTTTGGAGTTTTCATCATAACTATCTCTTTTATGTCGACCGGCGATCTGTCATATTATGATATTGGAGAGAAACCCCCCATACTACACATACACTCTGTTATGATATGTTTCTCTTTTGCATAGCGTTCGTAAATTGATTGTAATAAAGAGCAAAACAGACAAGTTGCTATGTGTGAAATATACAACCGAAATAGACGAGTTTTTTTTTTTGTGTCGCTATAATTCCCATTGCTACCGGCAAGTATATCACAAATTAAATGATGTCCCTGCCATTATGACATATAGCTCTCAAAATGTTTATGCTTCCTGCTTCTGTTTTTACACTTTTGTTTTTCAGGGGATTTTTTGGTCGTTTGACAACTTGAATTTTTGAATTTGGTGTCGACAGTGGTTTTTAACATAGCTATAAACATTAATCGATTATCATTTGAAAAAAACGTGTTCATTATTAGGATCAATTTAAAGAAAACATATTTTTGTACATAATTAATGCACTTTGAAGATTTAAACCAATTACTTTGTAAATGCTCTCTAAAATTATAGTACGGTTTGTTCCTTCCAAAATACTGTTCGTATTGGTTCTATTCATGTTGTATGAATATTATTAGAACTTTGAATAGCTAGGGACCGATGACAGCAAAATCCTTTGGAGGTGTTGGGAAGAGGAATGGGATAGAAGGAGGAGTGGGTTTAATATGTAAGGGTTTTTTGTTCCTCAATCAGACCAAAGCAAGATTCCCTGATTCAAGACATGTTTCAGAACCTTTTTGCTACATGTAACAAGCATGAGGGGATAACTCTAGTTGATCACTTGAATCCTGCTCATTTCCTTAGGTCAATGTCATTACTATCTACATGTATCACTCTATTCTCACTCACTGCTTGAATAGTGAACGTGGTTGTTTTTACACCTTTTGTGCTCACTCTATTCTCACTCTAGTATACAAAATGACGAATGCAACTTGCAAGCAGAGGCATTGACAATGACAAGTAGTTTATCCTCATTTGAGCATATACTTAGTAGTACAGTTGAGAAAAGCTAAGTGTTCTACTCTGCCATCAGAGGGCAGCCCTCTTGATAAGAATATCTAAATGGTGTGCATCAGACATAGGTACTTCAATATTGAAACATATATTCTGTTTTTGAATTAATAATATGCCCATTTCAACAAGTAATTTCTCATTAGTAATATTCGGGGCCGAAAAAGAGGAAATCCAAAAAACAAATATATGAGGAGCGTGATTCTAAATATGACCTTAAATTTATGCCAGGAAGATATCCCTTAGTTTTCGAAAATTTTATCAAATTTTGTGACGGAGATACAAATATATTTCAAGTCTAGTGCCGAACAACAGTTAAATTAGGGGAATCATATCCTCGGGGACTTACAGTCCACAAGCAGAGATACTGAAATATTGACACATGTCTTCTATTGTAATAAGATCGGTGCACCAAATGCGCATTTCAAACCAGTAATGTATCATCAGTAACGACCGAAGCCGAAAGAGAGGAAATCCAAATAATTAAGACACGAGGAGTGTCATTCTAAAATTTATGCCAAATAGTCAGCCAAAGACAGAATTACATGTATGCCCTCGGGGAAGCACACCAATCTTTATCAGTGGTTCCAAAAGAATGGAAGCTGATAAATGATTTTAGTAAGTATGATGGCATCGCATTTAATTCTAATGTTCAAGTAACTGTTTAACTTATTTAGAATAGACGGGTACAAACTTTCCAGCAGAGAATTCCATTTCCTCAAAGTTGGCTCCTTTTGCGCAGAATCCCTATCTTGCATACATGTATACTCAGTAAGTTTCTTTATAATTGGCTCTTTGGTTTTTTCCCACATTTTCCATGTTTTATTTGTTCTTTGATTTAAATCATTATTGCTTATTTACGTTGGCAAGCGCCAAGATATTATTACATACATTTTGTATTGTTTCGTGCTTGTGGTTTGTGAATTGACACTGGGTACATGTTACTTTACTTACTGTATTTCCATCTAACTTCTGCTCTGTTAACTTTTATGTCCCACATTACAGACCGACGTTTTTGTTTGTTGTTTGTCTGTCCGAAGCGCAGAATATGAAAATTAAGGAATTGGACTTTTATATTTTATATCTACAGTCCCTTTGATAAGACATTTTTGTACCAAGGTCTTGCTCATCTTTGAGCTGACAATAAATTGACCCAGCACAGACACAAAATATATTAGTTTTTACAGAAGGGATTATTAGCTACCTAGTCATCTTGTGACCTGGTAACGAATTTACCCCATCGATGACCTATTTTGATAATTTTCATAGGGCGTTTGGACGTCATTGTCTGTTTACGCTAACACTGTGACGTCACATGGGGTCTGGTATAAAAGGTTAAGCACCCGGTATAAGATAAACCACGTCTTCACGTGACCGTTATTAGCAAATTGCCATCCGGGATTCCCAGGCAAACTTGTCAGAGGTGGGGTTATATAGCATTTCCTAAAGACATCTCTCTGTAAGTTTCACTGAGCACTGCATAAATTCCAAAAGAACAAATTAATCCACATCATCGCCGAGATTAGAGCATGGATCTGTAACATTTATCATCGAGACAAGTTTACATTCTATGTTTGCATATGAAATAGTCGCTAATTGCAGTTTGCATTCAAGCTGAATTAAGTTATCACCCACAGTAATAATTAGATTTTATGATTAATATGTTTGATGTGGACTAAAGGAAGATAGTGTGTCGTTGTGTACATGCAATGAAACCGATATTTTTGATTCTATTATCAAGAACTAAAATAACAAACTGTACTTGAGTGTCCTAAGCTAAGGCACCGTCCATTTGATATTCTGGGGGGGGGGGGGGGGGGGGGGGGCTTGGGTTTTTTGTCGGAGCAAGATTATTTTTTTCGCCCCGGACCGGGGCAAAATTATTTTTTTCTCGCAAAGTTGGAGCAAGGAAATTTTTTTAACAATGTCAAGAATGTTTGTGTTTTATCAATAGAAATTATTTATATTTTTACTCACAACTCTTAATATTGATATATCACTTAATTTTTATGCAAGTATTCAATCATCTTCTAAACACAGCAGACAAATAAAAGATTTTTACAATACAATTCTCAATAAACAAAATTTATACAAGGTACATGCATATAAGAGGGTCTGAAGGGAAGGTCTTTCAGACAATTTTTTAAATGAAGAATTGTAAATTGGTGAATAATCGAAGATTTCCTTCCAAGCTAAATTATAAGAACATGAAATTAGACTCTATGGAGTTTGATGCATACATTATACATGTATTAATACATCTTTTAAGGAAGCCCATTTTTTGTTCACATACATGTATACTTTTGATATCTGCAAAAATATGAACTTTGCAATGAGAGAATAATGTTTTGATAGAAACCTTTGGCGAGCGAAGCGAGCCAAAAAATTGATATAATTGAAAACTGCGGCGAGCGAAGCGAGCCGGAAAATTTTCAAGAAATTTTATGGTAATTCTTCAAATTCAGATTATTTGTAAGAGCAAGATTATTTTTTTCTGTCACACCATAAGCAAATTTATTTTTTTCATCAAAATTCAGAGCAAAATTAAAAAAAAAAAAAAAAAAAAAAACCCAAGCCCCTCCCCCCCCCCAGAATATCAAATGGACCGTGCCGAACGATTTTTTGAGGGGGGGGGAGAAATCAACCCGATGAATTCAAGAAAATCTGAAAATCAAGCGTTTCCCTTTCAGCTTCAGAGATTGTGTTTCCTGGCCACCTCAAGTATAAGTTATCATGTTTCATAGTCAATATATATGTTTTTGAATTCAATAGATTTATCATAATTAAATTTTCCAGACGTAATATGATCGGAGATTATTCTTTATATTCATAACAATAAGACCACGACGATCGAGAGATCCCATACTGCATCTTAAGCGCGGATCTAGGGGTAGTTAATGTAGATCAGACCCTCCCCCCCCCCCAAAAAGAAAAAAAATTGAAAAAAGTAATTTCATTTCCAGTTTTTACGTAACTTTTCTTTCATGAAATAGGCTCGACCCCTCCCTCCCCGACAACTTGGAACCCCCCCCCCCCCAAAAAAAAAAAACCCCATCTACATTCGCCCATGTATCTGAAAATTTCATGGAAACATGCGCAGAACGTAACATCCATTACAACGGCGTACAAATAGGATTGACAATCATTTCAAAGTGAATTCCTCGTTAATCCGGCTTCTCAATCAACTGACAATACACAAAATGTCCAGAGAATTACTATTGAACCAGGATCGACGGCTTGTAAAGCGCCCCGAAATGAAGACGGATTTGATTACAGATTCCGAACACATACAAAGAGACATTGATGACAAACATTCATTTGAATCTGAATCCTGTCGAAGGAGCTTTCTATTGAAGAGGATTAAAATGTTCCGTGGCAAACAATGATTGATCAGCTTCAAGATTTGTTATTTTTCAGCCCTTATGGAATCTTAACATTCCGTAAGGAATTTGAATTTTTCGATTTGAAATTTTTTTGATGTAGAAATATGCGTTTCATTTTGCAGAATATTTCTTCATTATCCCTTTATGGTCTTTTTCTTCATATATACGAGAAAAAATGAAGCAAGTTATGGTGTATGATAGAGAAGACATTTTTCAATATCTCACAACACTTTTGCTCTCCCACGGAAAGAAGAACTTAGCATTTCAATTCAGTTCTACACACAGAGGCATTGATGACTTGCTCTCAAATGATAATCCAAATCCAAATTTTACAGATAGCCTTTTAGTAGCGCAATCTATCCATCTTGACTGTATACTAGTACGTGAAAGAAACCACTGAAAGCATTTCACTCAGGTTTGTATTTAGATATGACGACATTAGTAACTATAAACATGTATGACAAAGGTAACGACTTCATATTCAGAATTTCTGAGTAGTGATATACCTTCGTCCCCTGCCTATGGTGTATTCCAGTATCCAAAAATATCCGCTATTCAAGACCCAGCTACAACTACAAAGACTTCGTTCCGAGGGCAAAGTATAACCGAGAAATTTGTGAGCGAATAACTTAGTCACTGCAAAATGTTTTTGGATCATACGAAAAAAAAAAAATGACTAAAACTGATAATAGAATAACAACATCTCATTGTCCACAATGTTGAAAGATGTTTAGGTAAGAACTTTCCAAAAATATCGAATTCCTGATTTGACCGGTTTTACCTTTTCTGCATGACTGGAGTGACGGGTGTTGGTAGTAAGTGGGAGGTGCCTACTCTTTCCGACACCTGATATCGATATCTTTTCATTTGTCTTTTGATTCTTTTCACAATATTTAGATTTTGTTTAGTTTTGTATTTTTAAGGTCTTTTGTTGCTCATTGACTACTATTGTTTTTGGATTCTGATTCTGTGTTTTTGTGTTTGGCTTTCACTTACTGATCTGTTTATACAAATGAGATCAGGAACACCCTGACGATAATCTCAACAGCACTCACAATAGAGCATCAAATTGAACATCGACGGATCCCTAACAAGCTACAGGTGGGACCAGGTGCCCGGGAGGAGTAAGCATCCCCTGTTTGGCTGACCGCATCCGCCGTCGATGTTCACGCAAGTCTCATAGCACCTTTTAATACATCTCACAACACCTTTTGATACATATCACATCTTACAGTGTCATTTTCTACATTTTACAGTATCTTTTAATATATCTCATAGTACTTCATGAGACCTCAAAAGATCAAACTAGCTCTATAGACACCTCATTTTATCGTTTGATAATGTACATTTTTAAAACTGTAACTTGTGATAGATTCTATAAGTGACACTTTCTTTTGACATTTCTCTCAGTACCTTTTACATCGTGTAAAAGTATCCTTTGTTACTCTGTTACACATTCTAGTGTTTTCTTTTATGTTTATCCCAGTATTTTTGTAACACGTCAATTTTGTTTTCTGTGACATCTTGCAGCAGTTTTTCTTCAATATCACAGTATTTTAATTCTTCTTTAATTACACATACATTTCACGGTATTTCGGGTTTATGTCACATCACATCTCACTGCAGTTACCCTATTCAATGTTACACGTCTTCAAATTCAATAGCCTCATTCAAGAACATATAAATTTGCAGCATGGACCAGACATGCACGTTTCGGGTACTTAATCCTCGTCAGTGATCCTCAATCTAAACAGAACTATTATGTCTAAAATGTACCGAAAGACAATGTTTGGTATGTAAATTTCATATTCTAATATGACTTGATTCTTTTTCCCTATTAAGACAACAGACGCGAGCCGGGCTCTATTCTCCAATATAGGCCCTATAGCGATAAGCCACGCCTACCCATTTTCTGAAAGCAGATAAACCGGCAGGAACTGGTTTTTTTACCAAGAATCGATGGTCATCATTAGAATAGAAATAAAAAATGACAAGCCGGGCTCTATTGTCTCATAATGCCCTCGCGTCCTCACCCAATCACATTTATCACCTCGCCACTGACGCTGCTCGGTAATAAATGTGATTGGCTGAGGACGCTCGGGCATTATGAGACAATAGAGTCCGGCTTGTCATTTTTTGTTTCTTAAATATTCCACAGGCTCGTTTTTTTTTTCGAAAAAAAAACTCCACGAAAATTGTATTATATAATAGAAATTGACTAATATAAACGACTGTGAACATTTGCAGTTTGATAAAAAGATTAGGTATCTAGTATACACAGCTTTCAATCCAAAGCATGCATAAATTTTTCAATATTGTTACACCGTGAATACCTTTGCAAAACAAATAGTCCAGACTTCCATAAAAAGAAGAAAATTTTCCATAAATTTTCAACAAGCCAACATTTCGTAAATGACAACATTCAATACCATAGACGACATATATCTCACCTCTTTTTCTAAGTATTTCAGTATTGAAGTTGCCATGGTTATATCAGGCAAGTTCCAAGACCAGTCAGTGTTTGTTCATAAATAACAATAAAATCTTAGGACAATATCAGAGAGTGTAATATAAATATCACTTCAGCTATAAGCGATTCTAGGTCCTTGGAGACCTTAACTTCTCGGATATAAGCAGCAGCTGATACATTTAGCCAAACTTTCAGCATCACAGCAATAAAGCAAACTCCCTGATGACCAAGATCTTATTGATGACGCTCAAAACGCTCGTCTGAGCCCGAACATTTTGCTTAATGTAGTGTCCGATACTCGTTTTTGTATAATAAACAAGATTACTCTGTGACACTCTCTATAAAAGCAAATCGTTGTCATTCTTCAAAGGAAATGAGACAAATTCTTAAGACAAAAAGATGTACCGCCATACCGCATCGATTTTCTCTGGTGATTATAGATGCTTGTTATTTTTCGTTAGATTTATGAGTGGATGGAATCTATAACTCTCTGATCGTTTGATTACTTGAAAATGCACTAAGCAGTGTAGTTTTATAAATGGTATACTATGCATCTAATCTATTGTAAAAACTCCACATTTATATCAGATGACCATTACAGTAATGGTTATTAATTGAATAAAAGCTGATAAACAATTCTAGATCTAAATTTTCTTCCTTCAATGTGATTTCTCTCTTTGCAAAATATATCTTGTAAGAGCATCTTTGAAAATTTATCTTTTATATGTTGCTTTAAAAATTTATCTTTTCATAAATTTGCAATTTATCTTTGCAATTGACATTCTTTAAGAGACTTGTGTTGCTAGAAAAGCAGGGGATGCTTACTCTTCCCGGTCACATGATTTCTTTCCTCTTGCAGTGGCTCATTTACATAATAGTTCTATATATGGATAACCTTGCATTGTTTTCTATTCTGTTTTCGTATTTTCTTGAGTTTGTAAATCATTTGTGGTGCGTACAAGTATGAAAAAATAGGTATTATTCTTTTACTTAAAGAAAGAGTTCAATAAGTCCTAGTATAATCATCCAGAGTCAGAAACAACAAAGTATGATCTAAGAGTTCAATAGGCTTTATTCAGTCTGAGTTAGAAACATGATAGTATGATCTATGGGTTACATCGGATCATGTCGAGTTGTACTGATCTACAGACCGAGCATAACGGACCATCGCATGATGTGTTCGATGAAAAATGCTTTTCCTCTGACATACTGGGATTTAGTCTTATCTGTTATATAAAACTTCATTGTCAAAGAATTTCCTGCTTGTATTGTTGCTGTAAGGCATCTTAGAGAATAAGATTTTTTATTTTCCTTTTTTTTGTAATTTGGAATACTAAAACTGATATAAAAGCTTCGTGTTACATTCAAGTTTACAAAGTTCTCATTCTTGTAAGGCATATTAGAGAAGAAGATGTATTAGATTTTTTTTTGTAATTTGGAATACTAAAATTGATATACGAGCTTCTTGTTACATTCAAGTCTACAATGTTTTATGATATAATTTACATATTATAAAATGCCAATTCCGTGCTACACACAACGGTTATTGGCTCCACCGGAGAACGCTATACAATATTGTTCAATATAATTTTCTTGTTCGCTACCCTCAAGGTATTCTACAGTGAAAACGATAGAGAATCTAATTTGAGCTCCCAACTAATTATCAATCCTAATTGATATGGTATTATACTATAATGCGATTATGGGTCGAAATGAATTACGTGTGGATAGCTATATCCAAATTATCCCGTCTTTTACGCAAGGCATTCCTAATGAAAATTGATTCTGGGATTCCATGTTCTAAAATCCCATTTTCAGACGCTATCAATTTAGTTTTCAATTAAGATTTTGTCCTTCTTTTCTGTTATAAAGGATGACTTAATTCAAAGGAAAATCAGTCCAAAAACTCTACGCACTGGCTAGAACAATCGTGTAAATCATAACTTTTGTTCATGTAGGCACGTCATATACACTGTATTCTTCAATTGTTTAAAGTTTTCCTCATCTTTATATCAGTTCAATTCTTCAACCCATTTCAAAGACTGTTAGAAACATCTCTGATCAAAGAAAACTACAACTGCACAAAAGTGCAACAAGTTGCAGTCTCCATTGAAAACAAACATGAAAAAACAATCCGATATGCGAAGACAAAAGAGAACAAATCCATAGCATGCATTCATTTTGAATAAAGAAGTTCTACACATCTGATATACAAAATATTAATTCTTTTTATCATGACTGAATGAAAGTCACACACAAAACTGAAACCAGTTTCCAAAACCACAATCGAAAGGCTAACGAATTTTGGAGAAAAAAATACAAACCAGATCTTTCTCATTCAAAAATATAGGACAAACAGACGGAGACAATGACACAGTTGCACAGATACAAAGGACAGCTTACATTGTATCTAATGAACAATCTCCAGTGCAATCCTAGACAAAATTAATGAAAAGTTTATGTTTCTGATCTTCAAACATCAAATCTAACGACATGTTTTCAGAAAGCATTTAAAGAAAAATCATACATTCCTTCATCAAGGTGTCAAAAATATTGTATTTCAGTTTTGCTGTTTTCTGTCTTCGACATATTAATGAAAGTAATGTGACCAGACATGCATGTTTCTGAAAAATGAATCCTGCTTAAGGGTAATCCATGTAATTGTTATTAAAAGTTGAAATTTAAATTAGCATGGTTTTATTTCGAGATTTTAGAAATATTTTAGAACATACATCTCATTATAAGGTAAATCAATAGTACCCATTAACCGACCGAAAAAACTTAAAGAGCACTTGGGTATAGTTTAGATTATATAGGGAATAAGTGTCTTAATTTGTGCTTTGTTACGGGTATGTAACTTTAAACCTTTTTTTTTTAATCTTAGGCACTGTTGCGTCACGAGCGTTTTCATGCGAAATACAGGCATGTTCCTTTCAATTGTTTCATCTCAGGGAATTAGATTGGTTATGCATATATACATGGCTTATTAATTCCCTCCCTAAAAAATGTGACAGAGGACATCGATGGGCATTCAGGATTGTAGGGTAAACAAGAAAACAAGTTAGAACGTATCAAATCACAAAAAAAATCATTTTCATATTAAGCGATTGAAATGAAATGACATATTTGAATTCTTCTATAACAAAATATTCTGCTCTTTATTTCATAAAACGATTTGTACACTACAGATGGAACTGAAATCAGGAATAATTCATGCCCCATATCAAATGTTATAGATTTGTAGATCATTATCATGACAGACAATGGTCAATTATTGAATTCAGTCGCTTGTGAAGTGTAAGTTTTGTTGAATTATTAATGCTAAGAGCTTTTACGCTTTGCATAACTCGATTTTCATAGAGTGAATCAAAAGTTCAATAATCACCTTGTGTTTTATGTTATTTCAAAATGATCGTCCCTCTCATAGTGACTGATGCCATATGCAACAAATAATATTTGAGGAAACATAATGTGATTGTGTCTGTTTAACTTGACTTTACTTCCTATCATTCAAAAACATTTTATGCTATAATAATAGACTTAAAGTTAAAGACTCTCCGAAATTAATAATGAGCTCACGTTCTTTTTCTATCTATTGCTACATAAAGAAAAAAAAATATCTTTACACTTCTAGTACATTTCTTTTCCAAATTGCATCACAAAGTCATATATTATAACAATGAAAAAACTTATTGGGTCTTCATCAATCACTGTGATTAAAACATTGGATGTTAAACGTCTTCAAATTCAATAGCATCATTGAAGAACAGATAAATTTGCAGCATGGACCAGAAATGCACTTTTCGGGTACTTAACCCTCGTCAGTGATCCTCTATCTAAACAATCTAAAAAAGCCAAAGAGAGTGAAAATTATTATGTCAAAAAATGTACCGAAAGACGTAGCAGGATGGGTGGGATATGACAGGACCCACGTTTTAGAAATTTCAAGAAATTTTGATAACAGAGATTTTCGAATGTGTTGAAGAAACAACCAACGTTCAAGAGTTATCCAAGAGGAAGAAATTTCTCGGTGATTACTCAACTGAAGTCTCTAAAGATTTCTAGCGGCAAAATGCAACATAAAAAGTCATTCACCTTGAACATGTGATTTTTTTTTCAGAATCTGAAATGGCAGATCTGTTTGATGCCATTTTAAGCACTTAGCTTTACTTGAAATTAGCCGTTCTTTTCTTGACATTTAAAGTCAGTAAAGTCAGAATGCACTTTGTCATTAAATATATTTCAACTATTTCATATCAAGAAGTTCTTACCTTCTTAATCCAGTTCAATATTGACGATGCCATTTGAGTTCCAAAATTTTCGGCAAGAAATCGAACACTCACCAAAAATTTTCGTCCGGTATGAATATCAATCAAAATTTCTAAAACAATGTTATCTTATTCCCTGCTTCCAAATCTTGCTTGACGGCATCGATCGGGTATCAATCTAAGCGTCTAACAGAAGGGAATCCCTCTCTATTAGTCAACTATTAATCAAATTGCTTTAGTTCCGTGAGAAGGACCCTGTCTTGATTGTTGACATAAAATGCGCGTCGATTTGTTGTCAAGAGATATCAATTAGAGATCTGTTTTATGGGAGAATAGAGTGAATTGCTGCAGTTCCACACACAAGTGGCGATTTAGTAGTGCTTAGATTCAGAGGGTGCTTTCTTGGTAATGAGTTTTGGCTGTAAAATGGTAGATATGTACCGGATCGGATGGATGGTATCCTGATTTGTCATTTATAGAGTGATCACTTCCCAGTCATTGATCTGTTAGGGACATCAAAGTAGGCCGACAATATGTTTTTATGTCCCCGTAATCGAAGATTCGGGGGCATTTTTTTATTCGGGATGAAGGAATCTTTCAGTTGGCTTGAAATTCTTTTTTGAACACATTAGAGAGAAAAGGATTTTCCTTTGGGACATAGAGCTGTCATCGATCTGTCGGGGACAACAAAATGGGATGACGATAGGTTTTAATTCACTAATGATATCTCTTTTGCTTTTCTTCAAATTCCCTATGGAAAAAATTTGAGAGGAAAGATGTAAATGTGGTGATACAAATGTATTAACAAATACATGTTTATTTAAAAAAAAAACTCACCTCGGTCTTTGAATAATAAAAGATTATTTCAAAGAAGCATTGAATTAAGAAACATTCTGCATTTCTTCGTGGTGTGATAATTTAATAATAAACTTTCTTTTAATTTTTTTAAGGAAAATCAGATAGTGTAAGAAACAGTGAAAATTAATAATATATTTTACCACATTATTATCTTGCCTCCGAATCTGTATACGTAAAAGTAGTTTCACCTGCAGTAGATACGACTATAAAAAAGCTCAAAGAGAAAATAGCTATAAAAAGTCAAACACTGCCGGATGTTTTGTATAAAAATCTCGATATGCTGTGAAATTTCTGTTTTTCATTTTCATCTCATCCCCTTTGCATTTATTTCTAGCAGAGCCACATGTGCAGGGAATCATCCAAAATAAATGCAAATCTAATTAGTTTATCTAAACCTCAAATCAAAGCTCTGCCGATTGAATATACAATAGCGTGACTGTAGAAGCAGTAAGATGTGATTGCTTTTTCAAAGAATCCCCAGTGTTTACTTTCGGTGCCTATTATCCCCGGCAAATAACATTGGCTCATAGAGAATGCTCCGGAGCAGTATGGTTTTGTCATCGTTAGGAATATCTATCTGACTGGTAGTTAAATTGTGATTATCACGTGTTGTAATTAAGGGATAGCTCTCTGAGGTCTTCCGTGTTTTGCTGATTGGATTCCTATTTGTATTTTTGTGTTTGCTCAAATACACAATCATTTCGGTTAGTAAACCCTGATAACATGATTGGGGTGTTACGCAGTGCATGAGTGTAATAAACGAGGATATCGTATCAACACGGTTGTCCATTGGTCTTGTCGGTTATGTAAAGAATAAAAAAGATGGATAGAAATATTACATTATTATGAAAACAATATCATACTTTACCATGAAAACGAGAAAAACAAAAGAATGGAGGGGATCTCCAACAACAAACGGTTGCAGCACCCAAAGCAAAATTCCAAAACACCCAATGCAAAACACAGAGCAGACACACCTAGAGACACGAAAGGTACAAGAAACACCAAATCACATAGAAACATCAAACACAAATGACTACACATAAACCAACGAGACCAATGTGCAATCGGTGCCGACTTAGGACGGCTACGGCACTAGCAGACGGTATGGTTATCTGGATTACGTGCACACAACCCTCCCACTTTTCCGAATACCCAAGGGTCTCGAAGAACGCAAAATTGTGGTGTAAAATAACCTCCTCACTGTAAGATGACCATACAAAGAGACAGCATGTCGCAGGGGCCCAAAAAACCCCACACATACGGATATGTAAATGGATGTAAAAACAAAAGGCGTGCTCTGCAAGCGAGCTCATGCATGTTATCATCCGAGGAGTCCGACTGAGATTCAGAGAGAATAGGTTGTCGTTCCCTGTCTTCTCTAGAAAGGTTTGGACAGGGCCTGTCATAGAGTCCTGTCGTCATAGTCAGTCAGAGTGCAATTCTTAAGAATGCGCTGGTACAAGCTGGTATAGATTGGTACAGTATAAAACCAAGTGTCCGTCTGGTGACGGAAGGATTATATCCAAAGCGTAAAAAGCGTCTGATGATTTTAACACAGTTTCGATGGTAATTCTGTCTTCCTTTGATCCTTCTTGTTTAGTTCATTATGTTACCATGAAATGCAGGATGTGAAATACTCTAATATACATAGTAAACTTTCAACTCTCAAACTCTCAGATGGAACGGAACTTTATTGTCATTGAGCAGATTTCTGGACTCAAAATCCAAAAGTGGGTCACCTGAAATATATGTATATAATAGCGAATAATGAGTCTTCATCAGTCGTTCTTCAATGCATACCTGGGACACCACAGTAATGAATCTTCATCAGTCGTACTTCAATGCATACCTGGGACACCGCAGTAATGAATCTTCATCAGTCGTACATTAATGCATACTTGGTAAACCGCAGTAATGAATCTTCATCTCTCGTACTTCAATGCATACCTGGTACACCGCAGTAATGAATCTTCATCAGTCGTACTTCAATGCATACCTGGTACACTGCAGTAATGAATCTTCATCAGTCGTTCTTCAATGCATACCTGGTACACCGCAGTAATGAATCTTCATCAGTCGTACTTCAATGTATACCTGGTACACCGCAGTAATGAATCTTCATCAGTCGTACTTCAATGTATACCTGGTACACCGCAGTAATGAATCTTCATCAGTCGTACTTCTAATGCATACCTGGTACACCGCAGTAATGAATCTTCATCAGTCGTTCTTCAATACATACCTGGTACACCGCAGTAATGAATCTTCATCAGTCGTACTTCAATGTATACCTGGTACACCGCAGTAATGAATCTTCATCAGTCGTACTTCAATGTATACCTGGTACACCGCAGTAATGAATCTTCATCAGTCGTTCTTCAATGCATATCTGGTACACCGCAGTAATGAATCTTCGTCAGTCGTACTTCAATGCATATCTGGTACACCACAGTAATGAATCTTCATCAGTCGTACTTCAATGCATATCTGGTACACCGCAGTAATGAATCTTCATCAGTCGTACTTCAATGCATACCTGGTACACAGCAGTAATGAATCTTCATCAGTCGTACTTCAATGCATACCTGGTACACCGCAGTAATGAATCTTCGTCAGTCGTACTTCAATGCATATCTGGTACACCGCAGTAATGAATCTTCGTCAGTCTTACTTCAATGCATACCTGGTACACCGCAGTAATGAATCTTCATCAGTCGTACTTCAATACATATCTGGTACACCGCAGTAATGAATCTTCATCAGTCGTTCTTCGATACATACCTGGTACACCGCAGTAATGAATCTTCATCAGTCGTACTTCAATGTATACCTGGTACACCGCAGTAATGAATCTTCATCAGTCGTACTTCAATGCATACCTGGTACACCGCAGTAATGAATCTTCATCAGTCGTACATCATTGCATACCTGGTACACCACAATAATGAATCTTCATTAGTCGTACTTCAATACATACCTGGTACACCGCAGTAATGAATCTTCATCAGTCATACTTCAATACATACCTGGTACACCACAATAATGAATCTTCATCAGTCGTACTTCAATGCATACCTGGTACACCGCAGATAGAAATTTCTGCCTAGAAGGCTGATCTATTGTAGCAGAGTCGGACATTTTGTTTTTCCTCAATTTGTGAGTGGAAGTCAAACACAAAACTTAAAATCAGAAATGAATCTTTGCGAAATAGAGAGTTTTTTCCCTTACTGACGGTATCTGACGTAAAACCATTGTGACGTCATGAAAATTGTATGTTAACGTCGATTTTATACCGTCATTTCGCAGAATTTTAGGACTGTTTCTATAGAAATTGATGACGTCATAATCAGTCTACGTCAGATACCGTCCCAAATGGGAAGTAACTCTGGTTTTCGAAAATGGCGAATACCAAATTCGAAATCTAGAGGTATACACATTCTTAGAATATATGAAACAAAACAATGACCCGGAGAAGATCCAAACAGAGAACACATCGGAACACACTCTCACAAGACGAGAAAACGCGGACAACAAACATAATCATCTCAAGATAGAAACACAAAGGACAACAGTATCTCTGTGAAAAATCTCCATAGAGTAAAACTGTTGAGTCAGGCGCTAACATCAATGCTCGCCGTGTAATATCAAAATAATTAAAGTAAATAAAAATGAGGCAAAAGGGGGCCACATCGCTCACCTGAGTTGCGGACACAGGGCTAAAAGGGGTAAATTTGGTAGAAGACCGTGAGTACAAGCCTTCGGTAAAGTTTCGAGAAATTCTATGCAGCAGTGACGGAGAAGTGGAAAATGCTTTAGCCAACCAGAACCCTCGACAGGTATAATAATGATCAATCGGTACGAAAAACACAAGGGGGCCTGGAGTACTTGCTTCGTGTAAAGTTTCATCAAGTTTTATGCAGCAGTTGCACAGGAGTTGATGAAAATGTATCAGCCGATCAGATCCCTCAGCAGCCATTTTTGTTAATGTTAACCGATCGGCACGAAAACACGAACTTGGTAGAAGGCCTAGAGTACTTCCTCTCCTGTAAGGTTTCTTGAAATTTTGTGCAGCGGTTGTAGAGGAGATCTCGAAAATGCATCAGCTAAGCAGACCAATTGTTGACCAATCGGCACGAAAAACACACACTTGGTTGAGGACCTAGAGTTCTTGCTTCCTGCAAGGCTTCGTGAAATCATGTACAGCGGTTGGAGAGGAGAAGTCCAACGAGCCCTCGGCGGCCATATTTGTTTACCGATAAGCACGAAAAAGACAAACTTGGTAGAACACCTTGAGTACTTCCTGTAAGATTTTGCGAATTTCTGTAGAGCTGTTGCAAAGGAGGAAAATGTTTTAACAAAGTTAACGACGGACGGCGCGCAACGACAAATTTACAATAGCTCACTTGAGCTTCGCTCAGATAAGCTAAAAATGAAAGGCTGTAGCACTTAGCCCCTGGAATCGTGAATAGGATAAAAACAAGAGGCCCAAGGGCGCAACATCGCTCACCTTAGGAGACTGTATGTATGTTTTTAATCAAATTCAGTATAAGACCTCAAGGAAATAGCATTTAGTGAAGCTTTGAGAAGGACAATGTGTACTTACTTCCTGTTAAGTTTGGTGACATTCTGTGCAGTAGTTTAAGAGGATAAGTAAAAAATGTGTCATCCAAAAATAGAGCCTATGGAGGACATCTTGGATTTCCGATCGGCTCGAAAAACACAAACTTGGTAGAGGGCATTGAGTACTTGCTTCCTGTGAAGTTTCAAGAAATTACGTGGAGCGGTTTTAGAGGAGAATGCGAAAATGTGGAAGCCTATCAGAGCCTGTGGCGGTCATCTTGGATTTCCGGTCGGCTCGAAAACACAAACTTGGTAGAGGGCATTGAGTCCTTGCTTCCAGTGAAGTTTCGAGAGATTCTATGCAGCCGTTTCAGGGGAGAAGTAAAAAAGTGTCAGCCAATCAGAGCCTTTGGCGGCCACTTGGGTTTCCCATCGTCTCGTAAAACACAAACTTGGTAGAGGGCATTGAGTACTTGCTTCCTGTGAAGTTTCGAGAGATTCTATGCAGCTGTTTCAGAAGAGAAGTCAAAAATGTGTCAGCCAATCAGAGCCTGTGGCGGCCATCTAGGATTTTTGATCGGCTAAAAAAAAACCCACTAACTTGGTAGAGGGCATTGAGTACTTGCTTCCTGTGAAGTTTCGAGAGATTCTATGCAGCTGTTTCAGAAGAGAAGTCAAAAATGTGTCAGCCAATCAGAGCCTGTGGCGGCCATCCAGGATTTCCGATCGGCTAAAAAAACACTAATTTGGTAGAGGGTATTGAGTACTTGCTTCCTGTGAAGTTTCGTGAAATTCTGTGTAGCGGTTTCAGAGGAGAAGTCGAAAATGTTAAAAAGTTAACGACAGACGACGGACGACAGACGACGCCGCGCTATGACAATAGCTCACTTGAGCTTTGCTCACGTGAGCTAAAAACTGGAAAAATATAGATACAAGTATATACCAGTATTCAATTTGATTTTATGACTATAGAAAGCCAATATATATGATTCATAATAAGCTATGGCTCAGTCAAAATGAATAAAATTGCGAAATCAGTATACATGTATATACTAGTAGTTAAGAAAAATGTTCCCTGAAGTATTTTCGTTGAGTCCAATCTGTATCTTACAAATATGGTTCTTCTTTAATTATAAGCCATAATGTTCAAAAGTATGAAGAGGATTTACGTAAAAAAAAAATTAGGCGTCTTTACTTACTAGATGGTCCATTCTATGACCTTGAAAACCAATACTACTTTTCCTTTGCAATACTTGTTTAAATTTTAATCATATTCCTCGGATACGGATGGTCTTTGTATTCTTTATTTCAGACTATAATAATCAGACAGATAATTCTGCCGTTGTCACGACTCTAAGTATCATTCACCTCACAATCCTGATTATGGGGTCAACTGTCTGGAAATGTAACAACACCACTTTTGACCTCAGACAAGGTTTAAAGACTGTGTTACTGTCATGGGAAACACTTTCTTGTGAACTAAAACAAATGTGGGATCATGTAAAGTTAACTACTACATGCAAGTGATGTTGATTTCTTCTTTACGCTCCATTTCGCACTCCACACCACGCTCCACTCCACACTCCGCTCAGCTAAATAAAGTATGCCTAAAATTTAGGCAGCGTCGAGTCCTCTGAAAGCTACATAATAGTGCTCGTTTGTTACAGTTGTTGAAAGATGTTGTCAAAAAGCAAGCATCGTAATCAACAGAAACTTAACTTTCGATGCACGAGAAGTCAAAGATAAGTTTTCCCACTAGCAAACTCCAAAAGTCTTTTTAAAAAGAAAGTATTGTTGATTGATATAAATTTATACCTTCTAGACAATATAATGTCTTTGCTTTAGTCACTAAGGAGTGTGTAGACGATATTCATTGAACCCTTGAGAAATAGAGATAACAGGTTCAGAATTAATGTTCCTTTCATTTGATTTCTCTTTTGTAAAGATTTATCTTTCAACCATTTCATAGAAATCTTTAACATTAAAATCAATTTCTTTGCATGGCTCAGATACATGTTATCCATATATCATTGACGAAACTAGAAATTGTTTTGTCTGATTTTTCTTTGATTTTCCAATTAGCATAAGGTTCATAGAATTTTTTGTCTGGTCCGTGCTGCAAATCTATCGGTTCTTAAATGATGCTATTGAATTTGAAGACAATCCGTTTTGTATATCGCTTAGTTGGCTGTTGAGCAAATCATTTGGGTCATTTTTAGCTCACCTGAGCGAAGCAAAAGTGAGCTATTGTCGTAGCGTGGCGTCCGTCGTAAACTTTTCATATTTTCGACTTCTTCTCAAGAACCACTAAATGAATTTTGATGAAACTTGGTAGGAATAAAGTATTGATGGTCCCCTACATGTGTTGTTGTTTTTTGTTCGGATCCGTCAATACTGTAGGTGGCACCACCAAAGACAAAAGGGGGTACCCTTCTTTGACAAACTTCTTCTTCAGAACCGAAGCACATACCGACAAACCAAAAGCATCTGGATGGTCTAGATGGATATCTTAACAAGTGTTCTTGTTTTTGGTTCCAGTCCGAAGACAAATTTTTGACGCGTTTTTTGGCGTCTTTTTGGACTTTGTCAGAAATGCTCATTTTTTAACTGTTTCTTCGACTAACTCTATAAATGTATGGTTTTGTGCCCTCATTTAGTGCATGTTTGTCATTTATTTAAGTTACTGTTTAATTTGATATACATTACATGCTATAATCTTCTTTCTTGGAATTTTAATGAATTTTCTAAAATATGAATAGATACTGCGCACATGGACCCAAGGGTTGCGGGTTCAAGTCGCGGCAACGGCAACCCAACTTCTTTTCTTCCTTTTTCATTTTTTTTAAATCAACTGAATAACTTTAATTTCATTTTTGACCCGAATTTTTTTTCCATTTCCTTTTTTTTTTTTCGTTTTGCACACTCTTTCACTGTGAATTTGATACATTTCAGTCTCTTATTGCTGTGATATATATTTCATGCCTAAATTTTATATTTTTGATTTTTTATTTAATTTTGAAAAATGGTTTATGTGTATATCGTACAAAGGTTGTTGGTTCAAATTCTGGCACTGACACTATCATAATGCAATATTAATAGGTTAAGAGTTTGCATGGGTATCAGGTAAGCGTTGTGCCCCCTGGCTCTTGTTAAAAGTAAGCTCTTCAATATTAGACATTCCCGGCCTCATTCCTGATGATACTTTTACTATAATATATAACATTGAACTACGGCAATATGATTTGTTTTATGACCGTAAATATTGAAATATATGTTATATTGTAATATTGCATTGCACCATTCGCGCATTTAAAAAAAGCAGTCTCATCAGCGAAGATCGAGACCGATAATTCAATACATTTAGTAGCGACTCGGGTGAATGCTCATTAGGAGCGAAACGTCCTGGGACGAAACACGCAATCGGAGCGAAACGTCCCGTTCCCAAAATGAAGAAATCCAATTTAAATGATTAATTAATATATGAAGAGCAAATTCTGAACATAACCTAAATATTATGCCAAAGAACCAGCTTAGGACAAAATTATGAACTCAGGATATACCCCCTAGTCACGGTGTGTAATCTCGCTACGCAGAACATTCGGTTTATCTAAAATTTCGTGTAATACAAATTATTTTTCACAAAAAGGGGAATGTGATGCAGTGTAAGGATGCCTTAGCTACGAGTTTTATCCAAAGTTAGAGATGCACATATCCTTTTATACATGTATTTTGTGTCGAGAAAACAAAGATGGCCGAAATTAAAGCAATCATATTTATAATTTGCTTAATAAATAGTATTAATAATGATGTTTATTCAGATTAAATTATGAAAAATTGATATATATTCTTGGATTAAATGAAATATTCTACATGTGTCTTCTTAAAGATTCCGTGTTTCCGAGATCGAACTAGATTTTAATTACACAATTCTTGATATATACAGTGAAACCCTGGCTTCTCTGTGACTGTCGGAAGATTTGAAAGATATTTCACAATCGGGGAATTTTTGAAGTGCCACGCCAATAATGAGACGGCTTCTTTCATCCTCCAAACTGTGCAGAGGAATTCGCCCGAGGCGTGCCGCAGCCATTGCAAAAACAATATGGCGCCCGAGCGTTCAAAAAGCTTTCAAAATTTTCGTCAGCGATAGCTTTCAAAATTTTCGTCAGCGATAGCTTTCAAAATTTTCGTCAGCGATAGCTTTCAAAATTTTCGTCAGCGATTGCTTTCAAATATTTTGAAAGCTCCGAGATGACGACAATTTGAAGGCTCATAGCTTTCAAAGTTTTTGTTAACAAATATTAGTTAACGAAATTTTCGTCAGCTATTTTTCGAAAGCTTTTTAGAGCTTTCAAAATTTCGTCATCTCAGTAGCTTACAAAAACGCTGACGAATAGTTAAGGAAACTTTCGCATTTAGCTTTCAAAATCTCGTCATCTCGGCGTTAAACTCTCGAGTGGTCGGGGCTGTAAAGCTGAAAAACGATCGGCGTGATTCGTGTAGATGAATGTGAAAGTAGAACGCCGATCGTGTTTGTGTGTTATAAAAAGCTAATATCCACCTTATTTTGGACGCAATTCATAGTTAGGATGTTATTACACTGCATCACATTTCCCTTTTTGTAATAAATTATCTATTTTGCACAAAAATATATAAAAATCAATTGTTCTGCGTTGCGAGATTACTCACCGCGCTAATTTTAGAATAAGTTATCGAACGTTGTGACGGTGAATTTTTCAATGTAAGGAAGTCCATTGCCGAAACATTGTGAAACTAGTGGAACGACGTCCTATGGGACTAACAGTCGACCAGCCATGATACCAAACTTGTTGAATTCATCAATAATGAAGATCGTATTTGATCTGTAGTTGTTAGGCAATACAACGTCTAGTAATCTGGAATGCTGAGAGTACTTGTTTCATCGTGAGCTGAGGACGTTGGCCAATTGCATTTTATGAAGTCCTTTATTAAAGGCTTTAATTGTCATCACCCATTCAGCATACTGACGGGTGCTAACAGGGCATCCTATTTAGATTCAATGAGGACTGCGAGTTGTTTTCTGTTCTGTTCACTATCGTTAGTCAGTAACTAGTAAATCTTTTTTACGTTTAAAAAAGACTGAAACATAACCATCATGTATGTATTGCTTTACATCCCTTTACTTTAAATAGTAAAAAATTTCCATCCAACAAAACATGAAAGAAATGCTTCATGTTGAATGAAAAATGAAGTGTACATGCTTTGCTTTCATAAAACATCCTTCTTGATAAAAAGTGACTCATTTAAGATAAAAGACATGCATATAGCAGATAAATCCGAAATGATATATGACCATCTAATTTAATATGATGAGTCGATCGAAATATATGCATCGGCGGCCTAAATAGAATTTTTAATAAAACAAAGCGCATGCCATGGAATACCGCAAGGGTGTGAGTCCTCTTTAATTTAGATGTTATGTACAAAACAAGCCTAAAGTTATCAGATTAAATGTAATGAAGAAATGGTAATACATTTATATTCTTTTTCCCTATTTTGCATAACCTTCAGCTTCGATGAATATCACAAACATCTTGCAATCTTGTTAAAGCAAACAAACATAAGAAAAATCGTTTTTTGTGACATGATTAGTGACATGCCGATTTTATGAAGACAGAGTGTTTTCTCAGTGTATCCCGTTTACAAAGAAGGATAACTCGTCTGAATCAGTCTCTGGCATCACGGAATCGATTGTTTATATTATGCTACGGGCATTTTAACCTTCATACTATATACATGACCTTATACTATATAACTTTCTTTTTTGTATTTTTTTTTCAGAATTTGTCAAGTCGAGCATTTTATTCATACTGAAAATATAAGATTGACAACGCTTTCATAGCGCATTTTCTGACAGAGAATGTTTCCAGCACCTGAGAAGAGATTATTCCTCTTTTTACATTGAACCGCAATCCATTACAAATGACAGTTTCTTATTTTAGAGACTCGAATATTCTTTTATTAGTATTTCATTGCTTTTCGAAATGAAAAATTAACGATTCCGACGATGACATCGGTCCGAAAATTATCAAAGGGGGAGAGGGAAAATAGTCTCGGCCATTAATCATGGTCGCAGCAAAGACTGCATAGTAATGGTCAGTAAAAGACAAATATGGAGAAAATCAGAATCTACAAATCCGAAAGTATAGACATGTACAACCATGAAAAAAATACAAAACATATAACATCCGGATTAAAGCAAACAAATCTTACTATTTAAATCAAGATACGAAAATTATGATAAAACATACTGTAGGTAACCTACTCCTAAATCAATGTTGGTGAGATGTCAAGATCTAAGCACAGGGGTGAGGTATCATCGCTTGGTCACAAACCCTTTGCTCAATACAAACCCTTTCTTCTATATGTCTATATACAGTTAAAGTATACCATTGAGGGAGTTAGCACGATTCTGGTTCTGGTTCTAATTTTTCTCGGACACCACAACGGAACACATGCAACGGATCTACCCAATCAAAATTTTCACGCGAGGGTTATTTTCGCGATAACAACAAGATAAAGGAGAATATACAGTCAAAAAGACCAATTTCTAACATAAGAATGAAAGTGTAAATACATGTATTCAATAATATATTCATTGCAACTCTGAAGAGCCAACATGCGAAAACGTTTAGTGCAATAAATCGTCATTATGTCACTTTGATTTTGATTACATGTATTGATATATATGGTCTATTATAGAATTTCGGTGCACAATATGCGCATTTCAACAAGCTTTGTATCATCAGTGATGCTCGAGGTCGAAAACGAGGAAATCCAAATAATATAATTATGAAGGGAAAAAATCTAAACTTGACGTAAAATTTCTACCAAAATTTTTCTATTAACTTTGTATTGGAGGACTCACGATTATATTTCAAGTCAAGTGTTGAAACTCGCGAGCGGTATCAATCCATCGGTAGAGATACCAGCGTTATGGTTGAAAAAATAATACGGAAGAACATTTCAAACAATTTTTAATGCACCAGGCATATTTCGAATAGTAAATCCTCGTTAAATGCTGAAGTGATTTTTTGACAGCCAACGCCCTCTAATTTGAATTTGTGCATTTATGACCGAAATAGCATAGGAGGGATGGCGATAATATGTTAACCTGCTTTAATTTCAATGATATTTCGGATGAAATGACAAGTTTCCGAAATAAACAAAAATTATATATGATGTCAAATTGATAAAGGGCCAAAGCAAAGCTTTTTTTAGGCGAAGTAACTATTACACTATAAACATTCAGTCAATGGGAATATGTATTTAAAACTGCTCCACATTGCACAAGAAAAAAAAAAAAGGGTTTATAATCATGATAAGTAAAAGTTCCAAATCTTAAACTTCTCGAAGATGCGCGACTTCAGTGCTCAATATGCGAATTTCCACAAGTTATGTCTCCGCGTACATGAAAAGGGAGAGAGACAATTTGTACAACTTCAAACTTGAACATGTTGAAGTATATGTGAAAGTCTATTCTGGTCAAAATGCATGACATTAATTCTTAAAATCTTAAACCAACTCAGTTAAATTGTAAATGATTATTGATAAAGCTAAAATGTGAACTTCTTTTAGCTGAAAATACCGTAGAAATCCTCGTCATATCATTTAGGAAATAATGTCTTTATGATCCGATACACACCTGCCTGGCTAAACAGGTATATGAGAAAGTATTTTCAGATCTTAATGCAAGAAACTAAGTCAAATATTCTTAAACTACTTATAGTATTTGAAAAAAAGTATTTATAGAGCTCTAAATGTTGAAATCTTATGTAGAAAACCTCAGTCATATCATTCAGGAAATAACGTCTCTATGATCTGACACACACCTGCCTGGCTAAACAATTCATCAAGTAGTATCACCGGATGTAAAATGCCAATATTTACAGGAAATTATCAACTCTCTGAACATCAATCTCCGAATACCGAACACGATATTATTGTTTCACCACCCGAAATTGATTTTCTCTAGAAACACGAGACATTTATTATTTCTTGAGTGCCGCTTTAATGACATTAAATATTTTCCTATTTCTCTAATTTTGTCCTTTTCGCCGGCGGCTTTTGTGATTTGTAGATTTTCGTAGTTGATTTGATGCGAATTGGATCCGTGTTAATTCATCAGGCCGATCGTGGTTATATATGAGTGTAATCATTTTCATAAATCACATTTTTCATCTCTATATGTAATGAAGACGTTACATGTTTTTTTCCCTAGTGTAAAAGAAGTGAGAAAAAATGAAGCAGAGTCTTTCAAAAAAAGCTGACCGCAATTTATCGGTTCATACGCACATGTATCTTTATCGCTAAAAAGGAAGCTTTATATGGATGCCGTATATTTGTAAAATATGACAATTTTCAATGATTCTGAGAAGTGCTCAAGAAAGAATAAACGTATACGAGCACACAGAGTATAGATTCTTGCCATTGGCAGTAGATATGAGAAGTGTTAAAGAATGATAATAATAACTCCCCCCCCCCTCCTTCCGATATCTAGATTATTCAGAATTGCAACTCAGAATATGACAATCGAAGACAGAACTGGTGAAAGTTTCTACCTTAAAATCAACAAAACAAACAGAATACTAACCATATAAGGTGTGTAATTAGGGAATTAAAATAAAACCTGTAATTTAAAATAAACATCAAAGAAGCACCTATCTGTTCAGTCGAGAATGTAAGGCAAAAATCATTGGAATTTCCATTCCCGAAATGAACAATATTTCGAAGTGAGACCAGGTACCCGAGGAGAGTCAGCGTCTCCTGTTTGCAAAAACGAGGCTGTGCCACTTAATGTACTCATTTCTTTTGGCTTCACAAATTCACTTCGACTTGAAACAGATAAGGAAGATCCTGACAACAATATCAACAGCACTCGTAATAGAGCACCACATTGAGCATCGATGGGCCACTAGCAAGCTAAGAGTGGGACCAGATGCCCGGGAGGAGTAAGCATCCCCTGTTTGGCTAGCCGCATCCGCCGTGGATGTTCAAGCACGGAAATGAAAACGATATCTACAAAACATGCACTGTCTGAGGTTATGTCTATATATAGAAGGTACTATGGCGACCACGTCAGGGTAAAAACATTCAGAACACTTAAAAGAAGTGTTCCAACTCTGTTGTCAGAGCGCAGCATTTTTCTGTACATAAAGTTGTCTAATACGATGTACTAGACAGGCATGATTTGGGCAATACATCCTCATCAGTGATACTTCAAGGTAAAAGGATTCTGACGAGCCGAAAGAATTTTGAGGCGAAAATGACGATTGACGAATGACGAAAATGAAAAATGACGAGAATGACGATTGACGAATGACGAAAATGACGAAAGACGAAAATGAAGAATGACAAATGACGAACGATTAACGAATGACGAAAATGACAAATGACGAATGACGTAACTGAAGAATGTAGCAAGTGAGCAGGTGATGCTTCTTCTCCACAGCCATCTGATCTCATCTCGTTTTGGGAATTTACTTCAGTTCTTCTGCAGTATATTGCTGTTTTGTGTGGTTTCAAATTTTTTTCCTAGATTCATATGCCCGCTGATTATGTTTTTTGAATTTTTTTTTTTTTTTTTTTTTTGGATTAACTTTCACTCAGTGGTCGTTATTAAGATGATTAATGTCAGTTTTGTAGCATTGATGACTTTTTATTCCTCAAACGAAAGAACACGATTGAGGTAGCCCAATCGTCAGTCAGTTTATATTGTTTCACTTTTGTGGCAGTTACTGTATCATTTTCGGTTTCATTCGATTAAATGTTACTAAAAGAAATGTCAAACAAAAAATGAACGAATCCTATCAACAGTCATCGCTTCAGCTCCATTACTTTATTAAACCTTTTTCCATATCGAATAACATGATAATGTCATGTGGTCGTATTAACCATTTGAAAGAAAAACGAAGAATAGAAAACAAAGTCTGTGTAAAAGAAAATTCGATGGTAAACTCAAATCTTTCTAAACATGCTAAATGAACAAAACGATTGGTTTTTCCCTTCAACATGCAATTTTAAAAAATCCTGCCACGGACATTTCTAACTGGTTTAGCGGTGTTCAAAAGTATCGTATTACGAGTTTAGATATTAATTCAATATGTCATATCCATGACACTTCTGACAGTTCATATGTATTTTTTTTTCAATTTTGAAAGATTTTCATGCATTAAGACACATTTGGCTGACGTTACTATGCAACAGCTTGATCACGTGACTCAAAATTGATGAGAAATGTACATCTGCAGCTGATGTCGGGAAATGGGAATCGTTCGTTGTGAATTATTAATTTCAGGCATTGATAGAAAATAAAAGAACTTTGTATCATCTATTGATTGAATGAGCACAGAAATTGTGCATTAAAAATTCATAAGAAATCGCTGGGTAGAGTAGACCTGTATAGGTATTACGTGGAATGTAAGCAAAGTCGTTCAATATATAGATGAAATACTGTTAAGAGAAAATAACTTCAAGAAAGCATACAATAAAAGTAAGCTGACTTGGATTTATTTCATTTTTTTTCTCATATTGCTTCTATTCAGTTCTTTATGTTCTTACGTAATGGTATAATTTATATTATGCTATTAACCTGTGGCCTGCTGAGCCAACCGGACACAACCATTGGCCATCAACATGATCAAGGTTTTTTGGTGTTTTATTCATTTCATTTTCTTTTACTTCTTTAAATTGACATCAGTTCTTCCTTCCTTTAACAAAAGAAAGAGAAAAACCTGTACACTAGACATAAAATACATGTTTCAGATTTTTGCAATCGATCGAACCGAAATGTACAGTTACTGTAAAGAACCTATATACATTACAACATATTCTATTTCATTACCCAAATTAACACAAGGCAACAGTTGTGAAAATATTGATGTAACTTGGTAATTAAACATTTGCGTATCAACAGTGGAACATGTATTACATGTACATGTAGAACAGAGGTGTTATTATATTTACTTAGAAAAGATATACGATTTCATCCTAAAATAAACATAACATGTTTTGCATAAATAAGGTACTGCGCCCATAGATAAGGCAGTTGGAAAACAGGAACTATACATATATTTTCATGAAATCTTAGTACATTTTATGCCTGTAATGTAAAAGATTCTACATGTTCGAGATCCTAGAGCTTGATGTAGTAGAAAACATAAGATACATGTAAAATGGTCTGCTGAAAGTGTTCGTGTAAAGGGAGAAAAGGGGGGGGGGCGTATATCATTGGGTCATCACTTCCAAGCAAACTCCAAGTTTTGTTTAATTTAAACGTCAAAAGCTTCTTTTTTCTTTCTTTATGTGTGACCATTCTTGTTGAGTCTCTTACTGATAGACGTATTTACAAGCACAGTAATACTAATCTAATCGGTTGATATATGAAAAAAGGGGGGAGGGGGGTACTGCAATTCCCCATCCGAATCTAATTCTTCCTTGAACGTAGTCAAGTATTCAACTAATTGTATTTGTATTTGTATTGTTGAATACATTTATTCAATTTTTCTATTTTGTTATCAAATATTGTTGATTATTTTATAATGCTATCTGCAACAGCGAATGAAGGAGAAGAAATGAATCGTACTTACCTGTCTTCCTCTCAGCCTACACTTGAAGTAGAAAGGATCAACTTTACATCTATCCATCTTCCCAAGTGTCGATTTCAAACTTTTGACACGTGTCAGCTAACCTTCGGTGTTTACAAACAAGCGCAATTAACAACTATAGATGCCAATTTCACACGTCAGGTAAGAACAAGTGCGAGTTCGATTTTCAGATTCCAAAAGTTCTTTCACTAAGGTCGATTTAAGTTTACTAATTTCAAAAATTCTGCTTTGACATCGACTGTCAAATTCTGAAACTTCAGTCGCTTATTCCGAGAAATCTTAGCCGGCGGATTGATGGACACTTTATGTACTTAAAGACAAATGTTCGAAGACACGAGGTAAATAATTCTTTCGGGAAATTCTCTCTTATCTTACTTCTTAGTCAAAGATTCATCAATTCTAATCATCTCTGATCATCACTCTAAACATGTAATTGATGAAGATGAGTTTTTTTGGTGCATGAGAAATGTGCTCCTGCTCCTGATAACGGACAAAAATATACTTCACCGACTTTTCATGTCATCATCTTGAAACAGAAATTGAGTATTAAGATTCAAACTGCGATGTGTCGTTTCTGGTATTATTGATTTGTTTTCACTATAACTTCACAATGGATTATTCTTAACCCTTTCACACAATCGCACCTTTTCTATAACTTGTAAGAATAAAAATACAACCCTTGCCAATTCGTGCTACTTTTTTTTAGTACTTATAGTTAATAATTTATGATCGATAGCAAAGAGGGCAATTTATTGGCTATCCAAATATGTTCATTTCCAAGAACAAGTACCATATGAGGCACCTAAAGCATGGAGCGGATATAGTGAGAGGGAGTCCTCCACCCTACTCCAGGAAAGGCTTATTTTTCTTTAACTTCATACAGTATCATATACATGTATGTGGGCGGATCTAGATATTTACCGGCTTGGGGGAGGGTTTAAGTCCGTCAGGGGGATCCGGTCTATGATTCTGAAAAAATGGTAAAATAAGGATTTTTGGCAAATTCTGCGGGGAGGAGAAAGGGACTTTCCTCCCGTTCCCCTCTTGGTCCACGCCTATTATTATATTCTCAAAGAAATAAGGCTTGTCCTCTTCTACAGAGAGATCCTAAACTGCAAATTATTCTCTGGATCCGCGCCTGAAAACTCTTAAAGTATCTAGAGACATCGCTTACAAGCCTTACATCCTATGATGTTCCGATTTTAGGAAGATATCCAATATGAGAATTGGTAATATTTATATAAGCTACGTCATGATTATAATTAGTTCTTTCTCTTAATCTTTATAAGGCATGGTCCATTTGATATTCAGGGGGGGGGCTTGGGTTTTTTGTCGGAGCAAGATTATTTTTTTTGCCCCGGATCGGGGAAAAATTATTTTTTTCTTGCAAAGTTGGAGCAAGGAAATTTTTTTTTTACAAAGTGATGTCCATACATGTATTAAGAATGTTTGTGTTTTATCAATAGAAATTATTTATATTTTTACTCAAAACTCTAAATATTAATATATTAGTTTATTTTTATCAAGTTTTCAATTTTCACTTTTAAACAGAGATACATGTAAAAGATTTTTACAATACAATTCTCAATATTTGATATAAGGTACATCATGTATATAACATGTATAAGAGGGTCTGAGGGGAAGGTCTCCTAGACAGATTTTTAAATGTTACTGAGAATTGTAAATTGGTGAATAACTGAAGATCTCCTTCTAAGCTTACAGGAACATAAAATTAGACTATATGCAACATGTGCTAATAGCAATACATAAATATTGATAAAATATTAAAGCTTTTAAGGAAGCCCTTTTTTCATTCACATACATGTATAACTTTTGATTATTATAATCTTCAAATATATGAAGTAAATGTTTTGATAGAAAACTATGGCGAGCGAAGCGAGCCAAAAAAATTTTATACACTTTGAAAACCGCGGCGAGCGAAGCGAGCCGGAAAATTTTCAAGAATTTTAGCAAAATTTTATGGTAATTCTTCAAATTCAGATTACTTGTAAGAGCAATATTATTTTTTTCTGTCACACCATAAGCAAATTTATTTTTTTCATCAAAATTGAGAGCAAAATTATTTTTTTCGAAAAAAACCCAAGCCCCCCCCAGAATATCAAATGGACCGTGCCTAATAGAGATACTATAGTAGCAGGCCAATACCTTATTCATAAGTATTCTCTTGGGGTTTGAAAGTAAAAATGCTATGACGAGCAGAGGATAGGCTATTTTCTTCATCAAATTTAAGTAAAACAACACGATTTGATGAATTCCACTGACATAACATTGATATTTTTATAATAAATTAACTTTGTATCATGAACTTGATAAATGTGCTAGTGCTTGACTTTAATTTGCAAAATTGTCAATAACGTTCCAAAGGGATCAAATTAAAAAAGGTTAACCTTTCTGCCTTACAGGCCTTTTTCAAGGTTTAACAATAAATATTTTGTTTAAAATATTTTAAGGTATTGTATTTCTTAATCAAAATATTATTTTCAGATTGATTTTATGACAGAAATGATGAATATTGAAGTATACAGAAGTATTTAAAACCAAAACTCAAAAAACAAAAACAAAAAAAAAAAAAAGAGAGAGAAATTCATTATCATCAAGTGTTATTTATACATGAAATACATACAAAAACAGTATTATAAATCATATGGAGAAATTTATACCTGAATTATGTGAATTATGTAGAAAAAAATACAAGAATGATTAAAATGACAAAAAGACATTTGGGAGAAAATCTAGAAAAGAGATTCAAAATAAAACCTCTATTAATGATACCTTGTTACGTTGACTCTTATGTCGCTTTCCTCATTCTATTCTCTGTGATTTGTGTATAAGAGGATTGATCCGTTATAAAATTGAATTTCCGCCGAACTAATGGGATAGAAATAGCGAGTGTTCAGAAAGAAATAGCGAGTGTTCAGATCAAATTTTCACCTCTAATTCGGATAAGGATCCTGTCAGATTTGATTGAAATCAAATTATGGTGAGATGATTTCACTTCGCTTTTGTTGTACATGTATGTTAAAAAGGCTTACAATGGAGCAAATAGGAAATTTTAAGAAACAATAATTGAAAACGACATCTAATAAGAGAATCAGTCACTCTTTTTCAATTACATGTATATACAATGTATTCTTTCTGTACAATGCTTTGTCTTTCTTATTACTAATACATGTACAAATTCATCTTCGTCTGACAAGTGCACGTTATGACCCGCAAATTTGACTGATCTCAAACATAAAACTAAGTCCCAAAGTGTTTCGATCGGAGACTTGTCTTCGAACAGATCAGATCGAGTCAATTTTACATAATGCCTTCCTTCTGAGGCAACACATTCAAGCAAATTATAATCTGCAGTTAAAATTCCTCATCATTCTTGTAAAACTCACCAGAGACGTTGTTTTCAGAATAAGACAAGGGGAGTAAGTAAGAGACTGGTATCGTGTATACTTGCGCGAAAGTAATATCACCGTGGGGTATCACGTGATACACAAATGATATGTTCCACGGGAATACCCTTTGATTGAACTAAGTTAATGCTGTCTAAATCTACTTTATATGAATTTATTTTAGACCTATCATATGGTCATTATTATCAATTATATGATGGTAATTTATTCTGGTCAAGAATAGACGTGTATTCTAAGAACACTTAAACAGAAATTTTTCAATGCTCGCCACATCTTATGATATGGTGCACGGACAGATACAAAATTTTCTGTTTAAGTGTTCTCCAAATATACGTCTATTCTTGACCATCCAAAGAAAAGAAGGGGATCTCCAACAACACCTAGTTGCAGCACCAACAGCAAACCCCCAAATCACCAACTGTAAAAACATAAAGAAGACGCACACAAAGAGACGGAATTGTACAAATGAGTTAAAGAAGATCCCGACGATAATCTCAACAGCACTAACAATAGCACGCTAAATTAAGCATCGACAGACCCCTTGCAAGCTAGAGGTGGGACCAGGTGCCAGGGAGGAGTAAGCATCCCCTCTTTGGCTAGCCGCACCCGCCGTCGATGTTCACGCAGGAAAGTGAAACAATATATAAAATACATGCACTGTCTGAGGTCATGTCTGTATAGAAAGTGTTATGGCGAAAATGTCAGGGAAAAATATTCAAAACATTTACTGTCAAACCCCTCGCGAGGAACTTTTTTACGAGCTCCACACGGCAAAGGGCATGAATGTGACACAAATGACTTAAAGAAGATCCTGACGATAATCTCAACAGCACTCACAATAGAACACAAAATTGAGCATTGACAGACCCATAGCAAGCTAGAAACAAGAAACGCAAAAATCACAGAGAAACTCCAAACATGAATGACTACACATAAACCAACGAGACCAATGGGCAATCGATGCCAACTTTGGACGGCTATTTGCCTCGCAAGTAGCAAATGGTGTGGTTATCCTGGATTGCGTGCGCACAACCCTCTCACTTCTCCAATTACCCAGAGGTCTCGAAGAACGTATAAGTGTGATGTAAAACAACCTCCTCACTGTTAGATGACCACACACAAACAGGACCACACAACACAGGGGCTCAACAACTCAGATGAATATGTAAATGGATATAAAATGAGGGCATACGTAACACAGGCTGGTTGTACTAGTACATAGCGAGCTCATGTATATAATCACCCGAGGAGTCCGACTGACATTCAGAGAGGACATGTGATCGGGGCCCTTTCTTCTCTAAAGAGGTTTGGACAAGGCCCGCCAACGTGATTTTTAGACACAGCCAAAATTCATTTAAGTAGCGCCCTCTAGTTATATCTTCTTAGATTAAATTGTGCAATTTGCAGAAAGAACGCGGCTCCAATTTTCCTGTGAGGTCATTTCTGTAGCATATCCAAATAAAATCTATATTCAAAATAGCATTGGAGGAATGGTGCTAAATTGTTAACCTCCTTTAATTTTGGTGATATGTGTCACTGCTGGTGGACCAAGAGTCCCCGAGGGCACATGTAGCCAAGTTCGATCAACTTCGGTTGATCGTCTGTCTCTTCAACGCATTTGAAATTTTCTGTTACAAAATTTCTTGAAATTCCTAAAACGAGGGTCCTGTAGCATCATATCCCACCCATTCTGCTACATCTATCGGTACATTTTTGGACATAATAATTTCAGAATTTTTAGCAATATTACATTGTTATGACTGAGGATCACTGACGAGGGTTAAGTACCCGAAACGTTTCTGGTCCATGCTGTAAATCTGTCTGGTCTTAAATGATGCTATTGAATTTAAAGAGTTTAACATTCAAATTAAATTACAAGTCTCCGAGAGAGCAAAATAATATTTATGACGTCAAATTGACAAAGGGATAAACAAAGCTTCATTCAGGAGACAGAGATGGAAAGAAGTAATTAATACTCTCGACAAACATCCATTTCACGGGGAACGAGTTTAACTGTTCCAAACTGCAACAGGAAATATAAGTGTTTATATTAATAATACGGAAGTGTTTCAACGCTATTCCTTCCCAAAGGAGATTTCAAACCAATTTATAATGGACCAGACGTATGTCGGATATTAAATCCTCATCATTGATGCTTCCGTCCAAACTGATTTTTAGACACAGCCAAAATTCATTAGTAGTTTCCCTCTTGTTTAAGCATTAGAATGACCGAACGTCATGCTTTTATATATATGCAAGTGAAATAACGTACGCCAGGTTGTCTTTGACGTCATAAAGGAACAATCAACAGTGCCGGATCAGACATCATCAAGCAACAATCAACAGTTTCGAATCGTCGGTGCCGGATCGAATTATCATTTAATTTCCATTATTATTTCTAAGAAACGACGATTCTGATTGGCCGAGAAATTTTGTTGATACCTGCATCAACAGAAACCGGAAGTACGCGCTTAGCAAAGTCATAAGCAACTGTTTCAAAGCTGCAAATAAGCGTTGAAAAGCGACGAAATAAAATGATAAGTAATCATTGTTATTCTATTATGGTTGATCGAGGTATCAACACCAACAATTGAGGAAAAACTTCTGCATCATGCGCTACGCGCACGATGCAGTTTTCCCTCAATTTTTGCGGTCGATACCTCGATCAACCTAAAAATATTACAATTATTTGTTGATTCCTCTACCACTGAAATCAGTCTATGTGCGAGAGTAAGATATTCTGTAGACTTGTCTCAGAAAGACAGTAATAAAGTATTACGTTTACTTGTCACATAGGGATGGGTCGAATCTTGTTGGAGATCCCCTCCTTTGCTTCGTCTCGAAAAGATAATAACTATGTATGATATACACTTGTCTTGAGAAAAGGATAGTGTATAGTATTACGTACATTTGTCAAGAAAAGAGAGTGAGGCCAAAACATCGAATGCCAAGACACAGAGTAAGCACCAAAACACCGGATGCCAAAACACATTATAGACAAGCACATTAAGAGACGCAAAAGAGACATAGGATATAAAACATGAAACACGAAAGACTAAACATAAACCAACGAAACCAATTGGGCAATCAATGCCGACTTAGGACGACCATGTGCCATGAAGGTAGCAAATGGTATGGTTATTTGGACCACTACAATTTTTCTAGAAATCTGACGTCAGTACTCACGGCGATATTTAAAGGAACACGTGGCAAAATATTTTGAAACTCTTCTAAACAGGAATGATGTAAACTTCTTTTGGTATACTTAAATTCAGGGGATGTGATTAACAAAATGAAATCTAGAAATTTTCAATCAAATACGATTCCTTCATACGACTTTTCTAGTATTCCACGCTTCCTCGCGATAAAATTAATGGTCGATCGTCCAAACTCATAAAATGGTGTTTTAAACGAGAGGAGAAGTCTTACATTTGTACATCTGAATCAAAGGGTTTCTCTTCCGCTGCAGAATACAAATCATGCAAAGAAATGTTTAGGCCAAGGTTTTCACTTTCACAACCTAGTAAAGACTTCCTGGATATTTTACAAAAATTATCGTCAACTAGCAACAGTGTATATTACTTTGGGCTTTTCACAACCTTCATATTATGGTGACGTAATTTACAAAATAAGAAGGATCAAGGTTGGCAGAATTACCATCGAAATCGTGTTAGAATAATCAAACGCCTTTTATACCATGAATACGATCCATCTGTCACCAGACCGACACTTGGCTTGGTACTGGATCAATCTATAGCCTCGTACCAGCGCATTCTTAAGATTTGCACCCTGACTGACTGTGACGACATGACTCCTTGGCGCCCCCCCCTTAACTTTTCTTTACTCTGTGAGTGAGCGGGTTCAAATTTTATGTAAGTTTTGTGAGCGAATTAAACACAGATGTGAGCAAAGATGAGCAGAGATGAAGAATAAGAGTGAATAATGAAGAATAAGTGTGAATAATGAAGAGTAAGAGTGAATAATGAAGAATAAGAGAGCATTATTTAGAATAAAAGGGAATAATTAAGAAAAAACATTTTGCCGTACTCTGTTGCCAAAGAACAGCCTTCTAGACAAAGGGATCTAAATGTGGTGTACAACACACGCATGTTTCGAGTAATGAATCATTATCATTACAGTGGTACTTTAAACCAAAATATTTCAAAAATGAAAAAAATAATTTAGTGTGTAGCTCCTCGTTTAGTTTCTATATTTTCCTTTTTTAAGAATAAGCGGATCAAATTCTCTTCTCTGTAAGGCATTTTCAGAAGAGCAATAAAAATAATAAATGTGGCCAAAACTATTTGAGGGATGACCATCCTTATTCATTAGCTTGAGGATACATCCTTTCATATTCCCTTGTATAGGCTTAGGTTAATATTTATTTTTACTCTTTGTGTGTGTGTTTTTTTTTTTTTTTTTTTTTTTTTCAAAAAAATGATTCTTTTTTCTTTTATACTCAAATTAGGTTTCAGCCTGACATGAAACACCCTTTTTAAAGTCTTATGATTTTTATCAAACTTGTATATAAATCAATATGAGATTTCCTTCAAATAAAATAAGTGCAACACGAATACCTTTTTTTATTTTGTATCAGGTTCGTATAGAACTATACCCAGTAAGGGTAACCCTACAGTGTCAGGCAACCTAAAGCAGCATACATACCTAGGAAACATGTATTATCAATTTTATCACTAAGACAACATCATTCTTTATCAAAACCTTCCATTGTATAAAAAACCGATGGGATTAACTCTATTCTAATCATATTAAGGTATCGACTGATGCTCAACACAAACATCAGACTGTCTTAATTGTAACCAAACAATTGATCCGACGGAAAGGCAAGCTTCTCCCATAGGAAACCGGAATCGAGTTAGTTTTCATTGGATCACTGTCCTGGATAAACAATGTGAATATCGGCCTTTGTTCCATGGTTTCAATAAATATTTATCCGGACATAATCTCCTAAATCAGAAAATAAAATCATCATGAAGAGGAAGAATATGTAAATCCATACAAATACTATTGGCTTCAAGTTTTCAAAACTTATTTGAAAAGACAAAACTCTTCTCATTAAAATGAAAATACAAACACTCAAATGCACAAATTTTCGGCCTTTATCAAGTGTAAAAACGATGATGTATGATAAATTCTAAGTAAAATCCATCTATAGTTTGAATTTCTAATTCAGAAGGGCTGCTGTTATGTTAAATGTTAAACGTCTTCCAGATGTTAAACGTCTTCAAATTCAATAGCATCATTTAAGAACAGATAGATTTGAAGCATGGACCAGACATGCACGTTTCCTGTATTTAACCCTCGTCAGTGATCCTCAATCTAAACAATGTTGTATGGCCAAACAGTGTGAAAGTTAATATGTCCAAAAATGTACTGAAAGAAGAAGTAGGATTGGTGGGATATAATGCTACAGGGCCCACGTTTTTAGAAATTTCAAGGAATTTTGATACAGAAATTTTCGAATGCGTTGAAGAATAGATCAACCCAAGTTGTTCGAACTTAGCTTCATGTGCCCTTGGGGACTCAAAAACAGTTTCTTCGAAAGCAAAGAAAATTTGATGATTTAAAATGTTTCAATGGTTCTTCTAGGTACCTGGATGATATTCTATATACTATTGACAATCCTGTTTTTCAGAATGAAATTTATCCTAAAGAGTAGACACTCAACAAGGCCAACGTTACAAACACAGAAACACCCTTTTTGGACCTAAATATCTAAATTGTGAACGGAATGAATCATACAAATGTGTTTGACAAAAGAGATAATTTTGGATTCTCCCCTGACTAGAAGGAAATATTCCCAAACTACCGTCTTACGGCATTTATATATAGCCCATCCGGCTCGCTAGAGCATGTACTGATGTTTTGGATTTTGATAGAAGAAATCCACGACGGGCGGAGCACGGACTGTATTCCGTACGTCTCCCTTTTGTATATCCATTTTCATATCCATCTGTGTTGCTTCAGCCTCTACGTTTTGCTGACTTGTTTGTGTGGTCATCTTACAGTGAGAAAGTTATTTTACACTACAATTGTGGGTTCTTCGAGACCTTTGATACCGTAAAGTGAGACTGTTGTGTGCACGTAATCCAAGAAAGGTGGGGATCACCAACAACTCTTGGTAGCAGCACCCACAGCAAAACCCCAAAACACCCAATGCAAAAACACAGAGCAGACACAACCAGAAAGAGACGCAAAAACAAAAGGGACAAGGAACACCAATTCACACAATAGAAACATGAAACACGAAAGACCACACATAAACCAATGAGACCAACGGGCACCCGGTACCGACTTAGGACAGCCATCTGCCAAACAAGTAGCAAACGGTGTAATTATCCGGATTACGTGCTCACAACCCTTCCACTTTTAAGATTACCCAGGAATATCACAAAATTTTGCATCATAAAATACTGCAGTCATGTTTCTTGAACTTTATTTGATCAACGTTTTGCACGAATTTATAATTTAGTCAAATTAAGATATAGCAGCATATGTTTTTGCAATCGAAATATGATGTTATCTGAATCATAGTACACAAAAAAGTCTAACAGAGCAATGATAGATACTTTGTATAACTTTATCGACACTGCTCTCTTCTGATGGAAGAAGTCTGAATTCGATTATCCAATTCTGTTTACAAAACCCACTCCCGTGGCGACATATATGACCATGTTGGGCGCTTCTTGACTTTATAACCCTCTGTATCAATTTACAGAAATCGACTATTATTCATCCAATGGTTAGCATCAAGTGTCATCAAAGCGTTATAAGTATTCCTGCAGGATGTCGGCTTTTGCCTTCTATCCCACTTTCGTAGATTAATATGTACGGGCACGGAATACTCAACACGAGTTCTTCAGAGTCATCCCTGCGTTTTATTTCTAACCGGATCCATAATTGATCCCGACAAAACTGCTCTCCCGAAACTTTATTGTTCGCACCATATTTGCATCTGTATTAGGTTCTTAACGAGTTTGGACCTCCGATGCGGTAAACATACAAATAAAAAGAGACAATTTCTCGCACAATATGTTATTTAGTAATACAAGATGTGTCATTCCATAAGATGTGTTGAATGCATGAGGTAGTACATCACAATAAATGTCTACAGATGGTCTGCCTGGAGTGAGAACATTGTTTTACTGACCCAGTATATCAATTGAAGCAATTTTCTTAGTCATTGTTCCAGTCAAATTGATTTCACCAAGTTAAGCAAATTCAGTGTTTTAAGCATCATTGTGTGATTTCCTCGAAAGAATATTTTTGAGTGATTTAGCAAAAAGTGGGAAGAGTGCTAATAAACTATAGATGAAGAATAAAAAAAAATGAGTCTACATTTTCTTAAAATGCAAACAATTTTAAATGTTTGGTCTAATGTAATAGATAATAATATTCTCATTGCACCGTATAAACATCAGAGAAGTATCTATCAGTTATTCAGTCTCAAAGTCGAGAAGGTTAGACAAAACCATTAGAATTTCTTCTGGAACAGATGTGAACCTCGGAACGAACAACATTCCGAAGTGAGACCAGAGTCATCGTCTCCTGTGTGCATGCAACATCCGTCGCAAAAGCTCCAAGAAAACTTGCAAAATTCGGTGATTTTCTTGATTTACATAATGATGTACATATCAGGTATATATGTCTTGTTTGGTGATGATGAAAGCCATTCAATCGCAATCCAGAATGTCAATGATCATTCTGGAAAGTGGGATTTTTAAAATATGCTTTTATAAAATCCACGTAGCGACCGAAGGACTTCCTCATTGATGATTTCCACGGGCAGGAACACGTTACGTCGCCTTACAGTACCGTTATCAGAAGTATTTAAAGTTCTGCACTTAAAACCGTCCGTTGACATTTTGCGACAGGTGAGGATATGTTGGAAACCATCCGTTGTCATGAAAATCATCGACAAAATTTCATTAAAATCACAAATAAATCATTAGGTAACCGGTGATTTCTTTTTAAAAGCCAACGGGGGGTAGCCACACGCTTCAGTAATACATTTTTACCACGGAATGAATAAAACTCCTTTTATGTTATGAGGAGATCTAATTGGCGATGCCCTACTGTCAGCAACGAAAACGGAAATTTGAATAGGAAGACTATCCTGTCTCTTAATTATTTGATTTTATATACCAATTTTATGTAGAAAATTATCGACAACATTATACAAACAATATATGTGAATGACCGTCTTTTGCATTGTTTATTTATTGTATACTTTGATTATTTGATAAAGAATGTCCGTTGTTATGACAAGACAAGAAGATATGGCCCGTTGTCATGACTCTTAACGGTATTTGGGCATGAATGGGGAATTGAATCTTAATTTCGAATCTAAGGCTGAGCAATTAAATTAGCTTAGTTAATTCTTAAAGTATTCAACTCTCTTTTTTGTAAAGTTGTAAAGGATGATATCATATAATTTTCAGGTTACGTGAACATAGAACGTATAGAATAGATTTAAAATTGAAAATATGATTCATGAATTTGAAGAGGTGTAGGTTGAGTTCATGAATTTATACATTGATCAATTAAACAATAATTGTTAAAGGGATTTTGAAGTCATGTATAGCGTTAAAAACAAAGACATCAAAAATCGGTCATTGAAGACATTTTGATAGCCTCAGCCTTTATCATGTAATTGTTCCGAACGTTCTTAACATGAAATCGCTCTTTGATCTAGAATTTTCCCTTGCTTTTTTTCCAGAAAGAATAAGATTCTAACCTACAGATGGGTTATTAGGCACCGTTTTATCGAAGGGACAAAATCATATCAAATGCACAAAAATGAATATAAACGTACAAAGTAATAAAATACTTGTAATAAATGGCCATTATAATTTTGCCCATATTATAGTAGCTCCCTATAACTGCTATACACTTACCGGAGACCCCCCCCCCCCCGGCGAAAAAAAAAACCAACAAAACTTTATTGTAGTCTTTGAAGTCCCCTAAAGCAGATTTCCCTCGCATACCACTAATGGTTTGGATTTTCTCTTTGAAATATTAAATTTATAATTTTGCATTCAACAGAGATCTTCGATGGGGGTATGATATAGACCTTACATGTATATCTCAGGTGATGATGAAAATTGTAGTTCAAATGTTATTTACATTTGTGTGTGTCTGTATGTAAGTTCGTGTGTTTTTTATGTCAGCGTCGATATCGGTGTCTCCGTCTGCCTGCGAGTGAATTCTTTTGTCCGCGTTTGTTAGCATGTGTGTCTGTATGTGAGTGAGTGCATCTGTCTGTGTCTTTTGTGTGTGTGTGTCTGTCCGTTTGTTTTTGTGTATGTCTGTGTATACCCTGTGTCTGTCAGTCTGTCGTTTTGCGCATGTCTGTGTATGTCTTTCAGGATGTTCCTTTCAGGATGTTCATGTCTGTGTTTTGATCAGTGTCTGTCTTTGAGTCTGTCTGTGTGAATCTCTTTTTGTTTCTCCCTGTGTCTGTTTTTCTGTGAGTGCTTGACTATGTGTGTCTATCTGCTTGACTTAATGAGAGGTTTTTGTCAAGAAAAAGATATTGGCCTAGTCTGATTATCCGTCTGTCTTGCATGCTGTGATAAACTGTGGATTTACTGAAATCAAAGTCAATACATATTTTTGTTTGTGTGTGTGTGAGTACATCTGTGTATGTCTGTCTACCTGTCTATCCGTCTGCTTATGCATATCTTTCTGTATGAGTGTGTCTGTTGATGAATGTGTTTGTCTGTATATATGTATTTGTCTGAATATATATGAATATGTCTAAAACCCCATATATATGGTTGTGTGAGTGTCTGACCCCCCTCCCAGAAACCTCTTACATATTCTACAAAAGAAAAAAAAATAGGGTCAAGTGTCCGGGAAGAGTAATTATATCCTGCTCTGTTGAAGTTTTGTGATTTTTTTTTTTTTATTACAGCACACCATCTGTCTTCCGCCAATCTTTAAACTTTTCAAAATGTCGTGTTCCTTCTGCAGAACCGATGATGAAAATCAAATTATAAAGTCAACTTTTCAAGAGTGATAGAGGCTATCGGTGGGTAAAGAGGAGACATTGGTGTAATACATATATATGTAAGACCATTGGAGCATTTTTCATGTATTTTGCAATATTGGAGGCCAATGGAAGGTAAACAAAATACGGACTTAACAGGGGGAAAATGGTTAATATATAAATTTCTTTTCTATGGGGAAAATCCATGCTAATATGAGGAAAGTCTCATATATAGCGGAATATCTCAAAGGGGAAGAAACCTCTTATATGGCAAATTTTCCTAAGAGAAAACTACTGCATTACACCGATTTATAATACACTTATAAAGTAAGATACTGTATACATTCAAATTTTCGCCTCCATTTATATTTTACCCTTTCACTGATGAATTTAAGACGGGACGAATAAAATTTAACGTTAAGGATATCTTAACAAAACGGATGATTCGGCGAATTCAATTCTGGGCGAATCAGTCTCCATTCTAAATTGGTTGAAAATTAAATTATGCGTATTGATTGATGAATTTTAATGATTAGTACAGGTATCATAGTATCATTCCATCCATTAAAATATAAAAGCAGACAACGGACATCTGACAACGGACAGAACTTTCGCAACATGGATTGACAACGGACTAATTTTAGAAAAATCCCAAAAAAGTGGTCCAAAATTGGATACGTCATCATGACACTACCAGAGGAGCATTATATAAACTTGATTTTTATTATTAGTATATTTCTGATAACCTGAATATTCAAAGATTTCAAGAAAAAGGAAGAATAACACATGTGCAGGACATGGTGATCAAAGGACGCCAACTCGATCTCCTCTTTTCAAACTGTATATCAGTACCAGAAAAGCATATAAACCAATAGCTTAGTGTTATGACTACCCCCCATTAAATTTTCGAGTGTATTACTTCTAAAATTTCAACGTTTATTAGAAAATCATACTTTCCACACCTGCTCATTGTCACGACAACGGATGGTTTCCATCATATCCTCACCTGTTGCATAATGTCAACGGACGGTTTTAAGTGCAGAACTTTAAATACTTCTGACAACGGTACTGTAAGGCGACGTAACGTGTTCCTGCACGTGATTTCAGCCGATGCGAAAAATAACCCTAAACAAGTAGCTTAAATTCACTATTTAGATATCCGCTTACTGATGGAACATTATACTATAAATAAGTCAAAGGTTAAATATGTTATGCGATGCTTGGGCTTAAAGCATTACATAATATATATAACCTTTGACTACATGCATGTAGAAATTGAGTAAATTTTGTTTTCGGTATACCCACATTGTTGAAAAATAATGCCAAATGCATTCGAAGCTGTACAATATATAACTGACACATTTAGATTTGTTGATCATTCTTGACCACGCAACAGGATATTTTGTCTGATATAGTCATATCATTTTCAGAATTGATTATTTCAACCAATAGGTTTGGTACCTCTCTACTTGTGGACTGTAAGCCCCCGAGAGTATCGTTCGCATAGTTGACAGTATATCGATTTCAAAACATTTCTAAATTATCTGTCCCTGGATTTGATTAGTTATTCTCTACTTTCGAAAACCGCAGTTACTTCCCGTTTGGGACGGTGAATGACGTAGAGTAATTATGACGTCATCAAAATCTATGGAAACGATCCCAAGCCTCTGGGAAATGACGGTAAAAATTTGACGTTACCATATCATTTTCATGACGTCATAATGATTTTACGTCAGATACCGTCTCAAATGGGAAATAACTCTGTATTCCACAATGACTCAATTCTTGATAAAAGGGATATCATTTAATATCCATTGTCATTTTCAAGAAACGAAGATTCTGATTAGCTGAGAAATTTTTTTGATAGATCTACATCGATCAACACAATTTTTCACGGAAGTCTAATTATAGCACTATTTTTAGAACTGGGGGTTCCCTCAAACACGAATGAACTCGTTGCTGAAAATACAATTTGTTGATGATTGCTTATCATTTCAAGGGTACCATTTCTTTTCTTCTTACTCATAAATCAACAGTGCATGTAGAATTTGCTCAAACTGGTCCGTATTCCAATGATATTGAGAGACGATCGTTCGCTGTTTGAATCATGGCGGCTGCCATAACTTGTTTTGGCAGACTTATCACTGCGAAACCTTCCGACTTACGAAATATAGTGCGGTGATTGATTGTTTTTATATCCAAGAAAACAGTCTGTTTTCCAAAATTAAATGATAAGAAATAAATCATATATTTTATCTTTAGATGCAGGTATCACCCGAAAAATTGGACAGAAAACTTTTGCATCAACGCGCTACGCGCATTGATGCAGTATTGATGACATATTTTTGTCACTTGCTGGTTCTTTGGCGTATGAAAGTTAAGAGGTTATGTTTGGAACTTCGCTCTCCATATTCTTTATTTTTTTCATAGACGTATCTATGGTTTTTTAAAAGAAAAACTCTATCTTATTCATGTACACCTATGTTGTAATTTACTTGGGAGAGCTATATGTTTCCGGATAAGTTATCTAGTTCTTTGTACATAATCCGTATAACGACACAATTTTAATTTCTACATTATGAAGCCGTTCTAAGTTGGTACTGGGTACACGTGGCTCTACTTTCATTTTATGTTTCTTCACTTACGTTCCAATTTCCAATTTAAGTTGATTTCCTTGGTTCCTTTACCTCGTTGTGTCCTCTGACAATTTTATGTGATTGCTTTGAATGGTGTTAGATCATGTTTAATGGGTGTGTGTTCCGATGTATAGTCACTACAATATACTCTCGTTGTTGATGCATTCTTGTTTTATAATTGTATTTTTGAAATTGATTGATTGTTTCCATGCAGATTGCTAAGTGTCTTTCTGTCGACCTTACGGTTAGCAAAAGGCACTAAATAGTTGACGCATTGAGGAAGAATCAACTTTATATGTAAGATAATTGGATTTTAAAATGAAGCTTTATTTTGAAAATATCCTTTTGTAACACTACCATTGTAGGCATTCTTATGATTTTACAAACTCAACTATTCAAATCTTTAAAAAAGATAGAGCAGAACAAACCATCAGAATCTAACTATCTAGTTATATAGTAGTAAAATGCGCTTTTTCATGTATCGCAATTTAGACAGTAAGCGGGAGGAAACTCTAAGAAATAACAAGAATAAGGACTTTTATCTAGAGGAGTTAGATTTCCTTTGCTATCGCAGTCCGTCTGATTTTTTATCCAACCTGTTTTCTAAATTGATCACGCCTTGGTCACTATCATATGTCAAAATTACAACGAAAGCGTTGCAAAAAGGATTCTCGGCATGACTAATTCAAAATAGGTGTGTAAATATATAGACGATCCAGCCTTCGGCTGCATCCTCTCTTTCGGATCATTTGAATTTCTACATATTGACCTACATGTTTCAATGGTGTGCTGGCCGTGTTTGTTTGTTGGCAGGCGCGTAGCTACCCATACGCAAATACGCAACTGCGTACACATCATTTTGCCAAAAAAATAAAATGAATAAATAAATGGATGTATTGAACATTAAAAAAACATTTAAAAAATACAAATAGATATACATTGTATACATGTACATAGTGAATCAAACTTCGACATTTGCTTTACACTTGAATATAAGCCTTTTGACAGCGGAAATTGGGTGTTTCAAATTGCCATATTTCAGGAGCTTCCTGGGACTTCGCCCCCTGAACCCCTACCAGGGCTTCGCCTTGGACCTACTGGGGGCCTTAAGGCTGCCCCAGACCCCCTGCCTAGACTGATTTAAGTACATATCATTTCTACTCTGGCTACGCGCCTGGTTGGTATATTCTAAGTGCTTTTTGTTTGTGTCAATTGTTTGTATCTGTGCGTGTGTTTCACTTTTTCCATTGCGATGTACGAGTATGAATTAGTGACAAATTTGTTATCCTTTTTGTTTTGAAATGTTGTCTTTTACATGTACATATACCTGGGATAGCTCAGAGAACAGAATGTAATTTTTGTCAAATTAAAAACTTTTTGCGCAAATTTCTCACTAGTGCTTCAACTCTTTACCGCCTTGAAGAAGATTTCAAACCAATTGTTATGTACCAGACACGTGTTTCGGATAGTAAATCCTCATCAGTGATACTTATTTTGAAAATGCCGAAGTGATTTTCTGACACAGCTATATATATTTTCGTAGCGCCCTCTGGTTTTATTTTTTCAATTTAAATTTGTGCATATGAGTTTCTGTAAGGTCGATTCAGTAGGATAGATAAACGAAATTTATGACAAAAATAATACTGAATGGATGCGTGGTGCTTAGACAAAAACCTCCTTTAATTTCGATAAGTTTGATAAAATGACAAATTTCCGAAATAGCAAAATAATAGCGAAGCGAGCAAGCTGTAATAGTAACATGTATATACGAAAAAAAAAAGTGGAAAATGAAAGAAAATAAGAAAGAAAAGATATATACTGAGGCTTTCAAAAACATTCAACAAGGAAGTTTGATTCATGGACCTACGTAAATGTCGTAGGAATGTCTCCTCTGATGTTATGACATCAAATCTAGAGCGAGGAACCATATTCGCCGGTGACTATATTTCGCCGTTTCAAAGTAAACTGCTTCTCGTTGGTTATCGGAATTGTTTGTCAAGTTTATTTTTCTATATCCTATTAAATATGACCGTAACAGTCATGTTTTGATATATTGTGGAATCTCCTGCACTCAAATGGAACGAAAAATACCACAAAAGGAGGAAAATAATGAAATCACTAAATTTTAGACGTAAACATCCAAAATTTTTACAAAAACCAAACAAAGAAACATTTCACCTGGCATCATCCCGTAGAAGTAGTTACGACGAAATATTTCCTGAAAAGAAAACAATTTTGTCCGTTTTGAGCGCAAAATGGATATTTATCAACAAAAAAAAAAAAAAAAAACGGCGAATTCTAATTCATTCTGTTTGTTTCACGCATTCTGATTGGTTCACAGGATTTCTACAAGCATGTATAACGACGATATACATGCCGCAAACCGACTCACTTGACATACTTTAAATGTATCCCTACGTAAATTTGCACGTTACAAGCTTTAGCGCACTTTTTGCGTATGACGTCATGCTTCCCTCTGTTCTTCGCTCCTGTGACGTCATACTGTGACGTAAAACTACAAGGTTTGAGCTTGTAATATTGGCGTTCTCCACATGTAAACAACATAGCAAGTAAGTTTATTATTGATTACACTTTGATTTTCGCCCCTGTAATAAATACGAAGCAGTTGTATTTCATATTTTGCAGCGCAATAATTTCTGTTGGTCGTTGTTAGTCCTCCGTAGCAACGACACCTCTAAACCGATACGTGAAACCCTCTGAGGGGTATAAAAAGTTAAAAGATGTCACATGAATTAGAATAGGGATAAACGTACTGTGTTTTGTGGTTCCGACAGGTATATGTTGGATATACTGTTGGAAACATACGTTATACCGTCGGGGACAAGCCCAGACGGTATAACTGCGTTTCCAACAGTATATCCAAAATATACCTGTCGGAACCACAAAACACAGTACGTTTATCCCCTAAATATGATCATCCCCGATCGGCCACCACGTATTGAAAATTCCTACAAATAATCGAAAAATGCGGCGAAATATGGTCACTTGCTCTACCAAGATTGAAAAAAACAAGAGTTTTCGCCGTTCATTTCAATTTTCTGTACGATGTGTATTTTGCTGCAAAGTGCTAGCTTGTTTCTAAGTAAACTTTGTGGCTACTGCTATTCATGTAACACATTACGGCTTGAGGAATTTACTGATTATCTAGTGCATGCATCTAATCTTGACAAAGATTTTTCTTAATAATCTATCTATCCATAAATCTATTGATATGGCCCATTATCATTTGAGAACATGATATGCAAATAGAGAATAAGTGTCTTAATTTGTGTTTTGTTACGGGTATGCAACACACAGCAAGTGCATTTATCGTACATGTAATGCGCGTTAGCGCATTTCATGCGATAAATGCACTTGCTGTGTGTTGCATACCCGTAACAAAACACAAATTATGACATTTATTCTTTATATATGCACCATAGTTGTCTGTTTCATTCTTGTTTTCTGAAATGCTTTTTCTGGGTAAAAGGGTGACGTTAAAATCCAAACCACCGCGGGTTTAGCTTACAGCTTAGAACAGCCGTCGCGGCATGTTTCTTTAGATCTTATGCATTGTGACGTCACGAGTGTTAATACACGAATTGCAGCACGTTCCGTTCAATAGTAACATCTCAGGGAATTACAATGGTTGTGCATATATATAATACTGAGTCTCACTTCTCCCCCAAATCACATACACACTCTAACTTATACGATTTATCAAAAATCACTTAGCTTCTATGGCGTTGCCATAATTCATATTAAAGATGATGTCAAATTGATAAGGGCCTAAACAAAGCTTCTTTCAGGCGACAGAGCTTGAAAGAAGTGATTCTTACACTTTAAACATTCGGTCACGGGGAACAAGTTTAACTGCTCCACACTGCAAAAGGAAAAATAAATGTCCCAACTCTTCACCTTCTTGAAGAAAATTTCAAACCAATTTTAATGCATCGGACACGTGTTTCGGATAGTAATATCTCATCAGTGGTACTTATAAAATGCCTAAGTGATTTTCTGATCACAGGGGACGAGCGGACATTCATTTCGGTTGACTGTCAATCATTTTAAAGTAAAAATATATAATTCCGTCTTCCTCTAACACTAATACAGTGAAAAACAACATTAATCTCTTTTTTTAATCAAACCAGTGGATTGACAAGAAACAAAATTCGGTCATACATGTATACAACGCCGTGTGCATAATGTCAAGTATTACAATTTTCGACATTTTTAAAGTATGTAAAGGAATTTCAGCTATGTAAGAATATGGTAGTTATTTGCGTATATAGCATAATTATATGCACATAATCGGAAGAAAGCTTGTTGAGAGTCGACTTATTACACGCCAATCAACACATCTCGCTTTAAAGAAAAGGAAAAGGTTGAGGTATTTGCCTTGACATGGTTATATTATGGGATGGCACAATGGCAAATGTGGATAATGACCATATCCCTCTATACAGCACAAAATCGATAATTCAGAAAATCAGAAACCGAAGGCATACAAAATCAGGATAGCAAATAAACAAAAACCTCCCCCATAGGAAAAGAAGCGAACTCTCGATATGTGAGTGAGACCAGGTGCCCAGGAAGAGTAAGCATCTCCTGCTTGCATGCAACACCCACCGCTTCAATTCGGTAGAACTGTCACATCCGGTTACTTCCATTTCGGAAGACATAGAGTACAATCTTTGGGTGGTTCAAATGGTCTATGACAGAATATCATCCACCATTCTGGAGAGTGGGACATCATAGTTTGTTTTGCCTCGGACTAGTTTGACCCAATGGGAATGCTTGAATTTGGTCATGTGACTGCCCGACGCCTCGCCTTCTATGGGCTTTATCAACCCGACAGATTTCCGTGTAAGGTCAGTAACAAACCTAATAACTAATAGTATGACGAGTTCCCCATATCGAAGGTAGAACTTCCTCAGTGACGATGTTAGTCGGTCACAAACATATCCCTGCTTGAGAAGTTTATCTGAAAGACGCCTAGCTCTCAGAACAAAATCCGTTTATTTGGTACTTAGCGTATCAGCTAAGATATGATGCCACGTAGATACATTTATGAAAATGTATTCGACGTGTGCGTGTGAATAAAGATGCTCTGGTATCCCTGGTATAATTTCATTTTTCCCCTATATGTATATTTCTTGACTAAAAGATGTCTTCACAGCACACGGACCCAGAGACAAATACAGATAAACAAAGAACAATTCATTTACAAAAGAGATCTAATTACACATAAAACATGTTCTTAAACGTATTTTGTTATTCTTTGTATTTTTAACAAACTAACATTGTAACATATGACAAACATAATAAATTAAAATGTAACTTTAGAATCCGCACTACATGTATATTACTGTTATCAAATATTAGAAACAAACATCACAAAATTGAGGATTGTAACTATGTATAAATTTAATAAATAAATAAAAACTCGAATACATGAAGTATACAAAAAAAACTTCAATCAAATGAGCCAGTCAGAATTCTTCTATTTTCAGCATCTGCCATGAAGTCTACACAGCAGTCTGTGTCTTTGGTGATATCTGATTCCTGGAATAGAAATGTTATAAATAATAATAATGACCAGGAAAAATTCAAAATCACCTTTATTTTCTCATGAGAATTATACTCTACAAAGATGTTTCACAAGGAAGTGTTCCTTTTTTGTTTTCAAGGAAGTAAACCCAAATAGGCTAACAAATCAAATCTTATAAGTCTAAAAGAGCTTTATCCTTTCTGACATATTATCATATTGAAATATATGATCTATCGTAATGATTAAGTGTACGATATGCGCATTTCAACCAACAAATATCATCAGTGACACTCGAGACCAAAGGATGGGGAATCCTAATACTCAATATATGAAGAGCGAAATTCTAAACTTGACCTCAAATGATTGCCAAAGAGCCAGTTAAGGACAGAACTATGCCATGAGCGAGACACTGCGAAGTTTCAGAATAATCTATCAAATTTATTAAAAAGAATTGCATAGATATTTCAAGTTAGAGCAGAAGCAAAGTGAACTAGACGAACGATATCCACGGGGACTTACAGTCCACCAGCAGAGGTGCCCACCTAGTGGTTGAAATTATCATATTGAAATTTATGATGTATCGTGATATAATAAAAATGATATAAATAGTGCACCATTTTATATATTGAATACATGTATGGCACTTTCTTTTGGTGCAAATAAATATCAAGACACGTATCTGCTGTTTTAGAATACATTTTTAGCTGAGAAGCTGTTTAGCGATAGATTCATTAAACAAAATGAGGTTGAATATGACTAATTTACATTCACTATGTCTCTGGGAATGATCCAGAGGGTTTTTCTCCTTCGGTGATGTCGGATATATTTTTTTTCATTTACTATCCAATTAACTATATCTTACTCTGACAATCTTCTTGACGTCATTCGTATCGAATGACTCAAAAACATATGTAAACTGGGCAATTACACCATTTTACAATTCATTTGATCAGCGGCCATACAGCATATTCGATGTGTGCTTGTTGGATTTGAAAGTTTGCATCTATGTTTTGTTATTATAGTCTTTGTGTGATTTATTTTCTTTTGATTTTTGTTTATTTCTTAATTGGAAATGCGTTTTTTTTTTAGTTTAGTTTAGTTTTATTTATCAATTTATCTATCTTATTTTTAGCTTTAGTTATGCCAGTGCTGTGATAAAAAAAAGCTTATCTTGAGTACAATGAAATGTTTAATAGGTGTTCATTGTGGTAGATTTTATCTTTAACTTGATTTAAAATGTAAGTATTTTCTTACACTACACGTGAACATGTAAAGAGCCTTACATCCAATCAACATGTAAAAGAATGCACTTGGTCTTGATAATTAGATAATGTACAGCAACTGACTTCGAAATGTAATATCTGCATGGCATCATCGAGTTTTTATAAGGCATTATAGGAATGGGACCACCACCAGTAATTTGTACTTGCGCAACACTTTTGGATACGTAAAAAAATTCAAGGAGAAATTAATAATCATTTAGAAACATAACATGAATTGATTAGAAATTAAGAAAAGAATAAAGATATATCTTAATCCTTACAAATATTACTCTTATGTCATTGTCAATGTCAAATAGCGACAAAAATATTTGGACAAAAAATGAACAAACACGAATCTAAAAAAATATAAAACCATAGCAATAATGTTATAAACTGAAACATTGATGGGAAAATTCTCACAGTACGTGAAACCTTATTCTTGAAGTCAATAACATGTAGTCAAACTTATTGGAACAAAACAATGAACGTAAAACAAAAAAGAGTGTTTATGCTAGCAGTTTTCTCTAATTAAGGCATTAGATTATATTTAAGGATAATTCTTTCACCCATTTGTTGAGTTTTGAATTCTAAACTTGTGGCATAGTTATGATATAAACATTTATTGAGAATTTTTACCAATGCATTTTTTGAAAAAAAAGTAAATCCTCAGTATTTACACTGAAGTCTATGGAAAAAACAAATATTTCAACCATATTTTCCGAGAAAATGATAGTGGCTGAAATATGAATGGATGAAAAAAAATTAAAAATTAGCATTTCGACTTACAAATCTCAAGGTCACCGTCTAGATCTTTTGCAACTCATTTTTAAGCATTCTCTATCAAGGGGAGATAATTCCTAAAACGACCCTACTACAGTATCAGAATCATTTTTCCAATACCCACAATCATGGTACAAAACGTTTTTGCAACATCAGAAGCGATAGAGAAGTATGAAATAATTTATTCACATAATTTCAATATTTTGGACATGATGTTGTTCATTATACATCTAATGCCTTAGGGTCAAACTAGAGAGGCATGATAACAAATTGGGCGCCAATATGAAGGATCATATACGAAAACGTTGTTACAACTAAACGTGACACATCTTTACCGTATAACTTTCATTTTCACGTTTGCCTTCCTTTGAAAAAACCTTAAACCTTTTGTACACCAATAGTTTTAAAGTCGTGACAAAAGAAATACCGAGGTAATCAAAGGAAAAGAAGCAGAATGATACACTCACAGACGAACGGAAGGATAGATGGATCCAAGTTCTTTTCTGAAAGCACAGGGCAATTCAGTGCACTATGTAATTAAGATTTATGAAAGATTTTTAATATCATGAATTAAGATCATCCTTGATGTTTTAATCCATCCATAAAGTTCAAGAATCTTTGTCTGGAATATTTCCAACTCACAACGCTTATTATACAGAAGAAGAAGAGAACTGAACTTCATTATCAATACTAAATATCTGTAATTCCAATTATATTTGAATGAATATTGTTCCGGTGGTGATTTATGAGCTATCTCAAGGATTTCGAAGGATATCAAAGTTGTAGAACAAGCAAGGATCTACAGGGTCGAAACTAAAAATTTTCAAGTTGGGGGAGTGGTTCATTCCCTTGGAGGATGAGTTCAATGAATGATAGGAAAAAAGTAAATCACTGATGAGGATTTACTATCCGAAACACGTGTTTGATGCATTTAAATTTGTTTGAAAATTTCTTAAAAAAGACAAAGAGTTTGGACACTTCCGTATTATTAATATGAGTGTCAGGTACTTACGTCTCCTTCCATTCTTATTCCTCCCTGCATTGTAGACTCCCCCTCGGCGACCGGAGATCCTTGTAACCCTGCAGAGAAGAGGGGGATTCACTCCGTAACAGCTGCGTCGACGGTATCTACGATGTACGTCCCCAGTGTCCGTATGTCTTGGAAGATGTACTGCAAATGAAAACAAAAGATCTGTATAAACAGCGGAAAAATTACATGTGTAAAGAAAAACGAAACGAAAACTCTAAAATCAGAATTTTAAAAAAAATCAGTCAATATGCATACGAAACCAAGAAAACTAAATATGTCGCATGTTGACATTTTCATTATGCATGTTGAAATAATCTGAAGAAATATATCTAGTACCTTAGTATGCCACCATAATATGAACTTCAAGATAAATTATAATGGAAAATCTAGAAACACGATCATTATAAATTCAAGACCAAGTTGAAGGCAAGAAGGACATACACTCAAATACTATTGACTGTGTCTGAAAATCACTTTGGCTGCAAGCATCACTGATGAGGATTTACTATCCGAAACACGTGTCTGGTGCATTAATATTGGTTTAAAATTTTATTGAAGAAGGTAACGAGTTTTTCGATCGTGTTTCTAGATCGTTGCTCAGTCGGCACCGATTGCCCATTGGTCTCGTTGGTTTATGTGTAGTCATTTGTGTTTGATGTTTCTACGTGATTTGGCGTTCATTGTACCATTTTCGTCTCATTCTGTGCGTGTCTGCTGTGTGTTTAACAGTGGGTGTTTTGGGGTTTTGCTGTTGGTGCTGCAGCCGAGTGTTGTTGGAGATCCCCTCCTTTCTTGCATACACTCAAGAACAGTCATGAAAGCATTTTCAAAAGAGACGTCAAAAAGATTGGTTGTACAGAGGGATATCTCCAACGACATAACGTTGCTCAAAATAGAAGAAAAATACACTGCTCAAAAAAAATAAAGGCTTTCATATCACACTTTTGCAGCTGCTTATTCTATGTGATGAACATAAATCTATTAGTCATTTCTTTATCACCAATGTCGGTATTGAACAGATTAACCATATACACATGATAAAACTTGATGATGTAGCCTTGCTTATCCCAAAAGATATTAAAAGCGATGTTCCGTTATATTACAATGGGAAAATCGCTCCTTTAATTTTGATTTAAAAAATGTCGGATCGGTCCTATGACCAACTGAAACACTTCTGTATTATTAATACACATCACTGTAGAAAACAGACACAGGTACTCTAAAAAGCCTATAAAAGTACAAATGTAGTATTAAAATATAGAAACGTTGTACAGGAATGATGATAGTCATGTTTCTGAATTTTTAGTTACTTTTGATTGGCATATAATCTGTGCTTGTTTTACGATGCGTCCTAATCATTCAATGATCGAGTGTGCAGCATAAATACCTTTATTTGAAACAAACGCCGAATCTTCTAATTCTGTGATACATGTGTATTTAAAAGATAAAAGTTTTTTTTTCTACTACTAATAATAAACATTACAGAAATACCCATCAGTTATTCAATCTCATAGTCGAGAAGGCAAGGCAAAATCATTAGATTGGAACGGTTGCGAACCTAGGAATGAACAAAATTCCGAAGTGAGACCAGGTACTAATCTTTTCATTAAGGCCCGGTCACACTGCGCTTTACGGCTTGATCACGGCCAAAACGCGTCCGAAAATGGTCTCCCGTGAAGCAGACGTCGTTGTCCGCTTTAAAGACGCGCTACAGACGATTTGTAGACGTGGTAGGACGCGGTAAAATATCTGAACGGCGTTGGACGCGGAAAGTAGTTTTAAACTGCTCAAAATTTGATTCCGCGGACAACCACGGACGGTGTACTTGGTAAGGACGTGCAACGCACGCGAAACACACGTGGTAATCCGTGTTCCGGCAGTGATTAAAACTTGGGGAAGACGCGGTAAGACGCGAAAGCTTGAGCGGTCTGTCACGGCCAGACCACGGTCATTCGACGGGTGTTCCGCGTTGGTATCACGGGTAATAGCGTGTGTAAAGCGTCTTATCACGAACGCTTTTAGCCTTAGACGTGTTTGGACGTGGTTGGTCGTGCTAAGGCAGTGTTTCAGCAGTGGAACAGCCGCCGGCGGTCATACCCCGTACAAAGCACAGCCATTGCAAAAATTACCACGTACGACTACGTCCAGCAGATATTTGAACGTGATTTGGACGTGGAGTGCAGTGTGACCGGGGCTTTACATCAGTAAAGTCATTCTGTTCATTGAAATCGAATCAATTGTAAAAAAGAATGTTTTACTGCTATTCTGTACTCTAAGTAAAAAAGAGCAGCATATCAACAGCTTTGAAATGTTTTTTGACTCGCCTGACAAAACTACGGTTTCTGGGGGATAATGGTGAAACCACTATTCTCATAGTTTATTTATCCGTAAATAGTCTTTCAAAAATAAGTAAGAAATTAAGTTAAGAATTGTGTGAAAGGTAGTTATTATTGTATACTGAAAACGAAAAAAACATTTTCTGATCATGTTATAAAGCTCAAAATGTTCGAGTCAACCTATTTCGGCGTTGTTTTTCATTATGAAGTCACCAATGAAATACGTAACTCCACTGAGAATTATCAATGAAGAAAAGCGCAAAAATTTGCCAACCTCGGACATTTTTCGTCATTTCGTCGGCCATTGTGAATATTACGGCAAGTGGTCTACATGCTATACGTGGTATGAAAGTTAATAGCGAGCGGAGCTCGCTGCAAAGGACCTTCATCGGGCCTTTGCGAGCGAAGCTCGCTCTTATGGTAACGCGTATACACATAACTTATTGAGAAAATATGCTGAATCAAAATGAGAATGCACTACTATGCTTTCAAAAACTTTCGTCCCCCCGCAGACAAAGTTGCTGCGGAGATGCTGGATATTGCCATTTAAAATTTTTGTCGACTCCAAGTAGACGTTAATGTTATACTCAATTTTTGTTTATAAGTTAAATTTTCAAAATCAGGTAACGATAAAGCATCAACAAGACGGAGTAACCACGGAAACTTCTTTTGGAAATCCGACATTTCCGGTTTTAAACGAGACGTTTCGCTCTGATTGATTTTCTCGTCTCGGTTGGAAGTCGGAATATGTTTTTTTTTTTCTTTCGTTCGATATGCAAAAAGTAATTTATTTTCAGCTAGCCTAAACATTATTCTTACAAAATTAAAATGAATTATAAAGAACCATATTCTAAGCCCCCCCCCCCCCCCTTACAAATGCTTCCGTGTTTCCACTCGCCTTATACCACCTTTTTTTGGCAATCATCAAACAGAAAGTTTTGTAAGATAAGATAAACCGTCATAGTCTATAATGCAAGAAAATAAAAAGGAAAGATTTTTTTTTTAAATTTGTATTTTATATAATCATATTTATTTTCCTTCCGCTCGCACAAAAAGACTTTGCCTTGATTCATATTACAATGTACTTGCATCATTAAAATTATATCCTTTGATCCCTGCTAACAAATTAAACAGAAAATTATGCTAAAACACTTAAGTTTGTTCTCTAGAATTCTCTTTCAACCGTAGAAATTGTCAGATCTTATGCCTTTAATTTATAAATATCAAAATTGTAAACGGAAAGATTCATACAAGTGTATATGACAAAAGGGATGATTTTGGATTCAACATTGTAAATTTCCCTTGGCTTGACGGTGATGTTCCAAGATTACCGTCATACGGCATTTACATATCACAGCTCATCCGGTACGCTAGAGCATGTACTGATATTTTAGATTTTCACAGTAGAAATTTACAAATTACCAAAAAATTTTTAGGTCAAGGTTTCCGCTTTCATAAACTAGTTAAGACGTTCTGGAAATTTTACAAAAATTACAGTCAACTTCTTTTAAAATTCGGATCTATACATGCAACAAAGTACATTACTATGGGTATTACACAACCTGTCTTTTATGGTGATATGATAAACAAAATAAAAAGGATCAAAGGTAGGCAGCATAACCATCGAAAATGCGTCAGAATCATCAAACGCCTTTTATACCGTGGGTATGATCCTAATGTCACCAGACGGACACTAGGCTTGGTACTTGACCAATCTACAGTCTTGTACAAGCGCATCCTTGAGACTTGCACTCTGACTGACTGTGACGACGGGACTCCATGACGGGCCCTGTCCAAACCTCTTTAGAGAAGACAGGGCCCCGACCACCTGTCCTCTCTGAATGTCAGTCGGACTCCTCGGGTGATTACATACATGAGCTCGCTACAGCCGGCAGAGCACGGACTGTATTACGCATGCCCTCTTTTTATATCCATTTACATATTCATCTGTGTCTATGGGGCCTCTGCGTTTCGCGGTCTTGTTTGTGTGATGTCATCTTACAGTGAGGAGGTTGTTTTACACCACAATTGTACGTTCTTCGAGACCTCTGGGTAATTGGAGAAGTGAGAGGGTTGTGCGCACGTAATCCAGGATAACCACACCATTTGCTACTTGCGTGACAGATGGCCGTCCAAAGTCGGCACCGGTTATCCATTGGTCTCGTCGGTTTATGTGTAGTCTTTTGTGTTTGATGTTTACATGTCGTGTGTCTCTTTTTCGTCTCATGCTGTACTCGTCTTTTGTGTTTTTGCATGGAGTGTTTTGGTGTTTTACTGTTGATGCTGCAACGGGGTCTTGTTGGAGATCTCCTCCCTTCTTTTTATGAAAAAATAAGAAAGAGAAATTTATCAACGTTGAACAGGAAGCGTATTTCAATTAGTTAATTTTAATTGTCCATAACTTGAGTTAGGCACGGTCCATTTGATATTCTGGGGGGGGGGGCTTGGTTTTTTTTTTCGAAAAAAATAATTTTGCTCTCAATATTGATGAAAAAAATAAATTTGCTTATGGTGTGACAGAAAAAAATAAGCTTGCTCTTACAAATAATCTGAATTTGAAGAATGACAATAAAATTTTGCTAAAATTCTTGAAAATATTCTGGCTCGCTTCGCTCGCCGCAGTTTTCAAATTGTATCAAATTTTTTTGGCTCGCTTCGTTCGCCATAGTATTCTATCAAAACATTATTTACTAATAGCAAAGTTCATATATTTGAAGAAATCAAATATTGAGAATCGTGTTATAAAATTGAATACTTGCATAAAAATAAACTAATATATTTATATTTAGAGTTTTGAGTAAAAGTATAAATAATTTCTATTGATAAAACACAGACATTCTTAATATGCGAATCACTTTGTTATAAAAAATTTCCTTGCTCCAACTTTGCAAGAAAAAAATAATTTTGCCCCGGTCCGGGGCAGAAAAAAATAATCTTGCTCCGACAAAAAAAACCCATGCCCCCCCCCCCCCCTGAATATCAAATGGACCATGCCTTATAGAAAACAAATGAAACATACTTCCCTCTGGTTGTACCACTGTCCGTATGTCATTCTCAGTTTTTCTTGGCAAAGCATTGCTGATACTTATTCCCATAAAACACACGATTAGTAGAATAAGACAGATATATGTTGAATGCTCCATGTTGAACATAGGCAATGATTTGTTTTTATGCTAGAGAAAATTTTGTTCGCCGGAAAAAAACTAGTGTGAAATTGTTTGGAGTAAAGGAAATGAGCTTTTATTTATATATACACGCGCTTGGCCTTGATTTTTGATGATGCACGTGTGGAAAAACCAATTACCTCCTTAAACTTTGGTTTTTCCTGATCTGGTCCTGTAAGATATTTAGACATGTTTAAAGTACACCCACTTCGAAATCTGTTTGATATAAATCAGAGGTTAGAACGACAAAGGAAATTTTAGAATCGCATATGTTTTATGAAAGATTTAACATTTGATGCAAAATCCAATACATGCATTGTGATGTAAATTGGGATATAAATTTCAGTTTTGTGAGAATAATTTAGATTGCATCAGTTATTGAAAATACCTTGCAATCAAACCTTAAATTGTCTGTTTTAGGAGCATGTTTTATTTTTTAAACAGCATTTTACATTTATACCTGTAATATAAATATTGACTAAAAATGCACTTGTGATCTCAAATGTTCAACATAAAGTCAAGCAAATAAAGTATGAGGTCTTTCTGAAAATAACATCGGTCTCTAGTAGGGAGGGGTCCCTGTCAACATTTTGCGAGGGAACCAAGATCATACTTTTCTTCGATCTTTCTGTGGGTAGTCGGCTTATCATATACTAAATTGATGGTCAAAAATTCAACCAGTTCTTTGGTATTATTATCGTTTGACTAGCTTCACTTCACTTCTACACTGACTTGAAATATATTTGTTGAATTTCTAATTTTAAACTTGATAAATCATTCAAAAACTAAAGGGTATCTATCTCCCTGGTGGCATATAGCTCTGTCCAAACCGAGCTCTTATGTCACGATAAGAAGTTTGCTCTTCATTTATTCACTTTCTTTAGGTCTCGAGTATCACTGTTAATACATTATTTGTTCCAATGAAAATACATGTATACGGTGCACTGAAATCATTAGGATGAAGAGATAGTTTCAATCACTAGGTTGTTTTCTCTGCTGACGGACTCTTAGACTCGAGGATATAATTAATAATACTGACTTGATACCGAAATATATTTGTAAAATTTCTGATATTGAATTTGATAAAGCATTCAAAGACTAATCTCCCTGATTGCATATATAGCTCTGGCCTTGGCTGGTTCTTAGGTAGCACTAAGAATTCCGCTAACCATGTTTTAACTACATTTTGTATTTTAATTTCTTCTCTTTCGGCTAGTATCATCACCGATGAGACGTATTTCAGATGTTAAAATGAAAATATGGTTCACTGCAGAACATATATTTCAGTATTGATAATTCCCATGGAAATACGTGAAATGGCATGTTTTGAGACAAAAAGTTCAAACAAAATATATTTGCAAAGTAAACATTTCATTCGAAAAAAAGTCCTAATTGCAGCGGGAACGTCACCACACCAAAATACGGAGACGCCCTAATCTCCAAAATACCGGTATTGGTGCACCCAAATCAAGGAAACTTCCAACATGCCAAAACATGGAGGCAGCCAATATGATCATGCATAGACACCAACAAGAAACAACAACAACAACAACAACAAAACAACAAAACATCTAGACACTTGAGACGACCAAAGCAGTTTAACGTGAAGACACGGAAACATCTTACCATACTGAGACACGCAAAAATACTGAGACACGCAAAACAAGTGTATTTGTTTGATCAATTTGAAGACAACAACATTCCTTTATGAAATTTTATTTCAACTCTTGAAAAAATACATAACAAATAATATCATGCCTCTTTTTGATTTTTCACTGTACAAAACAGCGTTAAAGTAAATTGTTGATAATACGAAAAGCAACTTTCAGCTAAAAAAAATACTTAAAACACTTTGAAATATATAAAAACATTTTTTCTTATGCTTATATTAAAATATTGTTTTAATTCCTATATTGGCAAATGCTACATAATATAAAACATCAGAATTGTCTAAAACATTACGTTTTCAGAAGTACATTTGTCATTTGCATACAAAGTGATGTTTATGAAATTATATCAAATTTTACATCCATAAACATAATATTTACAATTAGAAACACAAACAATCAAATGAAAAACGACAATGTTTGTCTTTATTTAGGTCATTCTTTCTCTCTGGTAGAAATATCATACCTACTTTCACACACATTCATATTGAAATTTCTTATTACACAGTCTCTTGCGTGATGAACAAAAAAAATATAGTTTAACATATCAGTTCTTCTTTTTGAAGACATTGTTTTCTCCTGTTGGTCTAGTTGTCCTGAAGTACATGCAATCACGATTACATTAATGAGTTATTGCTTGATGAAAAGAACTATAACAAATTATGAGCGAGTGTCGAAAGATATGAAAAGGAATATAATTCTCGGTTTTCAACCTCGGCATCTTCTTCTTCCTCTTCTTCCAAATGGAAAACATCTTCTTCGAATCTTCCCCAATCCATAGGCTCCGTTATGTCTTCTTCTACTAATTCGTACATCTAAAATGTTAGGGTTTCTTTCTTTATTAATATGTATGCGTTTACATGTCAATGTAAGAAATATTCAAGCCCTAATATTATGCTATTATCGATAATAAAGATATGAAATTTGAAAATATATAATTATCCATGACATGATACTGATTTTCATCAAAGGGAAAATTTTTTTTTTAAATACAACATTGAAACTTATGGTGGCATACTTCTGCCCCTACATGGAGATATTTTAGTATAGCTTATGTTAACATGCAAGATAATTATGTCGACATGCAAGATAATTATGTCGACATGCAAGAATTTTTTGTTTTCACATGCAAGATAATCAAGATGCATGTTGACATAATAAGTTGCATGTCGATATACATAAGTCGCATGTTAACATAAATAAATTGCATGTTGACGTATTTATCTTGCATGTTGACATAACCTGAAGAAAAATATCTCGCATTTAGAGGGCAGAAGTATGCCACCATAGGAACTAGAAAGGCAGACGCTCAAATATCTGTGGGAACAATGTAATTTTTCAGTCTTTATTTATAAATAGAGATCTACCAGAAGACAACGGCTATTTGTGTATGTAAATTTAATGAACGTCGTCACAGTAGAAATGACTAATAGAATATATCACTGGGTGCCATCATTGACAAGAAAATCCAACCCAAGTGTCTTTGATTTATTCCTCGCCATGACAAGGCTTGTCGAATTATGGACAATTACGAGGGTTGGATTTTAAATCGAGAGTTGGATTTCCTTGGTAATTATATCCTCAAACTATGTTAATATGGGAGAAAATGTAATTTTACTTATCATACTTACTGAATGCTCGTTTTACTATCCTCCCACTCCCCCTTCCTCTTCCTCCTCTACCCCGCCTTCCTCCCCGCCTTCGTCCTCCGCCCCGCCTTCTTCCTCCATCTAATCCAAAAGATCCACCTCTTCTGGCTATGGACTCGAATTGAGGTCGATTTATGAGGGGTCCCTTGTTTACCGGCAATTGGACAACATCATTGGCATCTAATAAATATATATATATATATATTATATATCCAGAATTTAACGTCGATTCTGATTGGCTGTTGCGCGAGTCATTATTTTCCGATAATGACCTCTGACGGAAGATAATGCCTTGGTGTGCTATTTTTCCCGATTTGAGTACTTACGATGAAAATCAAGGTTTTATTTTGTTAAATCTAATAAGTTTTTATGCACCCCCCCCCCCCAAAGCGCAAATGATGGTTAAATTCTTTATCAAAAATAGAATACTAGTATCAATTTTGTTTTGAATTATTCTTTTAATGATATAGAATGCTATATGTCGCCATATAATATAACAAATGAAGACATGGCCTCGGTCGATATTACAAATTTCATCAGGTCATTATAACGACATAATGACCTCGACCAAGTACATATCTGTATAATAATAATTATAGAATTTGCACTGTTCTACAGAGGTCATTATTCGTCTTTACACCGGTACGCGTTCCTTTAATTATGGATATCTGCAATATTGACTTGTATGTATTTCGGCTACTCTAAGTTTTCACTTCATACTTAGCGAGGTCATGATGTATGTACATGTAATTTTCTGCCCAAAATCAAAAGTTATTTTTGAGAAAAAAAATTAAGAGAATTAAAGCATACATGTGAAGCCTGTATCAAGTTCGAAACACAGATAAAAACATTTTCTTTATTAAAACCAAATTATTTACTGTAGATTTTATGAACATTGACTCCTTAATTAAGACATTAAAAAAAGATTCATTTTTGATCATAATGTTTTAAAGAAAAGGAAACAGTAAGTGCACCTGTACCTATATGTCGCTTTCTTCTGCCCACACGTCCTCCTCCTCTTCTTCCTCCTTTTCTTCCTCCCCTCCTTCCGCCTCCTCCCACACCATAAATCCCACCTGCTCTCCCCCTAGCGCTATCACCCCCTCCCTTTAATATCTTACTAAGATCATTATTCAGAACGTTTATCAAGCTAGCGTCGCCGACATTCAGGTCTGACAAGTCTGCTAATTCTGACCTCTTTTCTCTTGAAACAGCAACTGAAATATAAAGAATTCTATAATGAAAATAAAGAAAGTTCTGAAGTGTGCCTCCATCAGTCGTCCATGCAATTGTCTACTTATCTTCTAATTTAAAGGGGTTATTTGATTACACAGTGCATGGATATGATTTTTGGAGGCGCAAATATTTTTCAACTTCCAAACACATACACCAACATCTCAAGATGATTCTGTTACGTTATTAACTACATGTAGTATTATGTTATTAACTACTTGTAGTATTGTGTTATTAACTACATGTAGTTGTTATGCCTTTTGACAAATTGACAAATGCAAAAAGTAGGGAAACCGCGACATGTTCTCTTTGTGATTTTCTACTTACAAGACTTTCTGGAATCTTGATACCAAACCGTACAGTGATGAATTAAATTTACAATATTGCATTGTCCAAAACGTCAATTTTGACAAACTATTCCCGAAGTTTATGAAGAAGGATTAAAGTAATGGTCTTGTTGGTCCTGTGCATTTAGAAGCCTATTAAGTTTTGAATCGACAAATCATGCAATATTACTGACACATCCGTTTTTTGTATGGGGTGTCTTATAAAAGCTCGGTGAGCAAAGGTACCAGATTTTTATAATAAATAAAAATATCCAGAAAGACATTACCTTCAGAAGCGCTGCTGTACTGAGAACAAAACAAGACAAAGAGAGGAAGTACGACCACAGCTAATACTCTTCCTGCAGCCATAGTTGATGAAAAATGACCAATTTTGATTGCATATTCTTTTTATACAGTTTACTCACCTCCTCGGCGTACTTTCCAATTGCGTAGTTGTAAACACCAACTTCCGCTGACCGGACACCGCTTATTGCTTCCATAGGATCCTCCATGGGGATTGGTTGTGGATGACCAACTTACATTTTCATAACAAAATAAGTCAAGTGCCCTCGACTTTAATAGTACATAGGCATTAGTAAATGTCTCAAGTGTTATATCTTATTGCATTCAACATGAAAGACACAAACATAAAAGATGAAAAGAAAAACATTTGCAAGAGATTAAGACCCTTTAGAGACCATTAAAAGGGAATACTTTCTGCGTTGATATGTGTGACATTGGCAACAGTATTACATTAGAATGTGGACTCAATGAACTATATGGTCAAAAAGGTCTTATAACCTCTTGCGAATGTTTTTCTTTTCATCTTCCGTGTTATGTAGGAAAGTATCCACTTGCATTTATATTCGAAAGGTATAACTGGCACAAATATAGTGACAGAAAATTATTGCTACAAAGATGCAATTTACATTTGTTTGAAATTTTCTTGTGGCACAGCCAAATGCATTTCAGAAGCGCCCTCTGGTTTTTTTTTTAATCTGAATTCGTGCATTTACTTTGCAGTAAGTGCGCGGTTCCAAATTTCCTGTAGGAGGACCAAAATATTTTTGGAGGGATGGTACTAAGATGTTAACCTCCTTTAATATTTCGATGATATTTTTGGATGAAATGACAAGTTTCCGAAATAGCAAAATAATATATATAATAATATGATGTCAAATTGATATCGGGTCAAAACATAGCTTCTGGCACATCCAGTCAGTGGCGTATACATTTCCCTCGGCATCATATATCATGTCACCCCCCCCCCCCCCACTTTACCATGCATGCAATTGTGAATGGATTGATTCAATTTTCGAACTGGACTTTTTGCAATGGATAGAGACATTGGGGTGAAAATTGGTACATAGCTTGCGTAGCAAGTTAAAGTTCATGGTTGATATACATGTACATAATCTGCTGTAATGTGGTTGAAATATGGTGCACTGAAATTTCACGATAGAACAAATATTTCAATATTGACAAGTTCAACCATGATTAGGTTGGTAACTCTGCTAGTGGATTGATTAGTCCCAATCGTTCGACTTATTTCACAGTCTTTCGGCACTTGACTTGAAACATATATTTATAAATTCCCCGTCTAAGGAATATCTCTGGCATAGCTCTTTCCTTTGTGCAAGCAGGTTCTTTGATGAAAGTTTATGTCAAGTTCAGACTTAAATTGCTCTTCATTATTTCATATTATTTGGATTTTCTCGTTTTCTGCCTCTCGCGTCCTCGTCCTCGTCTTCGTCCCTCCGCCCCCCCCCCCCTTCCCCGGAGCATCACCGATGATGGTTGAAATGCGCATGTGGTGCACCGAAATTTTTAAAATAGAACATATATTTCAATATTGACAATTTCCACCACTATATAGGTTGGAATGTTTGATTTTTCGCTGAGGATATCGTTTTGGAGAGTTTCACAGTGTTTTGACTTGACTTGAAATATAGAATATAGTAGTAAATTCTCCGTCACAAAATTAAATGAAAACTAAAACTAAGAGGTACATGTAGCCTTGAATTTTGCCTCACGTGAAAGTTATATGAGAAAAGAGCATCATGTGGATTTCAATTAAAAAGTCATATGAAATTCATGAATATTTCGAATTCACATACTAACATGTACAGATGTACTAAGATTTGTGTGAAAAAAAAATTCACATAAATTTCACATAAATTCTACTTCACATGAATTTCACATTAGCATGTGACTTACATGTTAAATTGAATTTACATGAAAGTCATGTCAAAAAGTTCACATGAATTTTATGTATAAAAATGTTCATGCTCGTTTCACATAAAGTTGACATGAACGGTTCATGTAATTCACATGAATTTCATGTGTTGCTCCCTGATGCACAGCTCTAAATTCTGTCTTTAGCAGGTTCTTTTGGCAGATCTCGAAATTTCAAGTCATTCATATTATTTTGATGTTTTTTTTCGGCCTTGAGCATCACTGATGAGATATAACTTGTTGAATTATGCGCAAATGGTGCACTGATATTTAAAATAGAACATTTGATATATATGTCAATATGGGCAATACTTTTTTGCGGAGGTATGTCCTTTCGAAATTCATGACTTAATCTTGCAAAATTTATTATTATTTCTTTTATTGAAACAGGAGTTTGATCTCAGAGGTGGGGTGGGTGGGTTGAAACTTGAAAATTGTACATAACTTTGTCTTATATGATATCATAATCATGATCATACAGCAAGTTGATTTTGTTTAGGGTTGCTTATTTCTACATCATTTTCCCCGCGTGCGTGTATGTCCGATCTAAAGAACTTATCCAAACTAAAAAAATAATTAACAAAAATATACTAGATCGAAGGAATTGTTGCAATTTAATGAACATTAAAGAGGAATTTTTATACGTAATAGGTTACACTACATAGTATCCGCAGTGTCGCATTTGGAATTTGGCTAGGGATGATTTTTTAAATAGGGGACAGATGGGGTCCAGCTTCATTATGTGAGCTTTATTATTGAAATAACTATGATTTTTGATATTTGGAAGAAAGAACTAGCTTGTTGTCTTGAGAAAAGCACATTATTTCCATTGTATACCTCATATGTATAGTATGACCGGATGTGAAAGTAAGAGGTCATGTGACTAGCCTTGGGCAAAGAAATGAATGCTGTATTTAGGTAAGAAAACTTTGACGTCATATTTCTCGAATTGCATCAGGTGAAAATTCAAATAAATTGCACATATTATAGAATAAGAAATACACAACAAATAGACATACAGTTTATTAAGAAAATCATTTGAGAAGGATGTCAAATTTGAGTCACTTTGAGGGGTCATGCCCCATTTCCATGTCATCTTCTAATGTACTGCTATAACTTTGAGCAGCATGTCTGACTGACAGGATTTGTTCAGATGAAATCAAGAATAATAGAAGTAATCAGTAATAAGAGTACTTTTTATTGATATGTAGCTTTATATTGTATGAGCAATATAAAATGATTAATATAACGTCAACTATTGCATGCCTTTCATTCAAAACGCTCAATTTTCAATGACCAATACTATGGAGTGCAACCTAAAAAAAAATCTTCAATATGAATCGGGCTCAGTGTGAAAATTTTCAGTTCTACTTTCATTTTCTTTTTGAAACACGACGGCAAATTCGAGAACATGCAAGTCACTGTTACGACGCTCTCTGATCAAATATTCACTCTAGATGTGAGTGAGGACTTAGAATTAGAAAACTTCAAAGCTCTGTGTGAGTTTGAGATTGGAATTCCGGCCAAGGAAATTGCGTTTGTTTGGAATGGCCGACCTCTTCACGATGACAAAAGAACTCTAAAATCTTACGGCATTTCTAATGGAGACATGGTGTTGTTACAACACATGAGAGGATCTCAAGGCCAAGGGCAGACAACCAGTCAGCAACCAGCAGCATCACCAGGTTGTCAGGTTTTTTCCAGAAATGTTCTGTAACCCCCCCCCCCCCCCCTTTCCAATACAACTGGTCATGCCCAAATATAGACAGTGATGCATAGACAAGAGTTAAAAATACACGTTTTGTCATGTAACATATGAAAGTTGTTAAAAGATGCTTCATCACGAAAGTTTTGAGATACAAAAATCTCCACTTTTGCCTTCACCATGTCCGCTTATTGTTTTCTGATTTAATTGATGAATAGATTGATCACTTTACCATTTCCAAATATGTTCTGTTTTAATGTTGACTACAAAATGTCTTCTGAAGTAAAACGCATGAAAAAAAGGTTCTGTGGATGTGGAAATTTTTGCTTGGGGGTAATTTTCGTGTATTTCAGAAATCAATGGTTTTCGTGAAAATTTCCCCATGCAAAAATAACCCTGCATTCTTACAAAGACAGAGACGTAGGTTTATATCACGAATATTTTCCCTAAGCAGTACATTATGTTATAATCACAAAATTTTCCCCAAACAAAAACAGCTACTTTTACCATATGTACAAAATGTACAGTAGTCTGTGCTGCTGAACTGGTACATGTGTATGTAATAGCATGCATCTTAAACCAAAGTTGTAAGGCATGTGCATAATGAAAACATTCAGCTTGTACCAATTTAATATTATTTCACAATTTAGGTGTTCCACAGATTGACTTTGGCAGTATCAACATTCCTGGTGCCCAAGGGGGAGGGGCATCTGCTCAGCCGGGCCCCTCAGGTAGACCTCAAGCTCCAGACGACCCTCGCTTTATCAGAGAACTCCTATTGAACAGCCCTCATGAACTAGCATTACTGAAGGAAAGAAACCCTCCCCTGGCTGAGGCACTCCTCAGTGGTAATGTGGGTAAGTGTTTCTATTATTACATTTTTGTAGTACATGTATTATAAAGATACATAAGTGCCAGCTATTGGTCAGGACAGTATCCTGCATTACCTAAAATAGTAAATCTTACAGACATGTTTTTTACAAAATGTTGGCGCTGTGGTCCAGTGGTTAGGGTAGGGCTTGGAGCCAGTGACCGAAAGGTTGCTGGTTCGAGCCTCACTAGGACCACGGGTCGGCCGACATATACTGTAACTTCTACATGTATGTTCTATGTTTACATACAAAAATGTCCTTGTCTATACATGTGTATATATAAAAGAATGAAATAGTGTCCTCCGTAGGGAAGTTTAATGATATAAATAACAATGAACACTCTCTATCCACAAATTTTCGGCCTCTCGGCCTTTATCAAGTGGAAAAGCACGAATACAAAAGAATTCTACGTAATATCCATATCTGCTGGTAAACAAAGCCCAGCGTAAAACTTTTACTTAAAACTTTTTGATTTTACGCTGGGCTTTGTTTACCAGCAGATATGGATATTACGTAGAATTCTTTTGTATTCGTGCTTTTCCACTTGATAAAGGCCGAGTGGCCGAAAATTTGTGGATAGAGAGTGTTCATTGTTATTTATTATATATATATATAAATGTTATATTTAGCCAAGTTTAACTAGGTGTAAAATACTTACCTACCAATGAGCTGTGTTACTCTGGAGCTAGGAAAACTCATCCATACTGTCCAAAGGTACAAATTCAAATTCTTTATTGCAATCAACTCCAAACTTTGAGTCATTATGCATAAACAACAATATCACATAATGTTAATAATAATGATAGTAATACAATTAATAAAAAGCAAATATGATACCGAGCAAAGAGATAATGCACAGGCGTATACATGTAAACACTAAGACCTTCTCGGGTCGTTATTTGATGATATATATTTGACCAAATGCATTGTTTGTTTCAAAAATTTACCACCACTGTTCATTAGAAAGTTAAACTGATCAGATTTATCAAGATTATTAAAATTTGGACATTCATGACTTATTTTATTAAACATTTCATATCTTTGTTGTCGGTATAATTCACAGTTCATAAACGCATGAAACTCATCTTCGATCTCTCTGCTATTGCACTTTAGACATCGTCTTTGATCAAGGGGAATCACAGGTTGCTGATGTCTACCTGTTTCCACCCGGAGATTATGAGCGCTGATACTAAACTTCGTGAAATTTTGTCTCTCGCGGAAGTTACATTCATTGAGATAATCTTCATAAACAAAATTTTTCTTAAATTTAGAAAATGTTCGTAATTTAGCATTTTCATTTATAGACTGTTTCCACAAATTACAAAATGAAGATTTTAGATATGTTGTAGCGGTTTTAAGGTTTATATTATAGATGTCGCTAATATTGGAGATATCGCCTAATGATTTTATCCAACTAACAAAAGAGTTAATACCACTATTATCCATATTTTCTGCCTCACACAAGCAGTCATTAATCAAGGATTTAGATATACGTTTTGCTTGAAGCCCGGTCCAATATTTCAAGGTGTTATTAATATCAAGAGCTAATGGATATCTCCCTAGATCGCCAATTATACCATAATTTGATGAATAAGGCATACTGGTTTGACTGTTTTATCAAACATGTCACATGTCACAACTAAAACTATGATCTCGATCCCTCTTAATTATACTACATAAACATTAGTTGACATTAAAAAGAAGAATGTCACCAAAAAAATTGAATTTGTAGCTTTTAACCAGTGAGTGCAGATAAAGAATTAGTTTGTACATGTACCTGGTTGTGCATGAAATACAAAAATCATTTAATTTCCATTGTCATTTTCAAGAAACGAAGATTCTGATTGGCTGAGATATTGTGTTGATACATCAATCAACACAATTTTTCATGGAAGTCTATTTATAGCACTATTTTTAGAACTGGGGGTTCCCTCGAACATGGATGAACTCGTAGCTGAAAATACAATTTGTTGATGTTAGCTTATCATTTCAAGGGTACCATTTCTTTTCTACTTACTCAAAAATTAACAGTGCATGTAGAATTTGCTCAAACTGGTCCTTATTGAGTTATTCCAAAGATATAGAGGGACGATCGTTTGCTGTATGAATCATGGCAGCTGCCATAACTTATTTTGGCAGACGTATGCTGCAAAACCTTCCGACTTACGAAATATAGTGCGGTGATTGATTGTTTTTAGATCCAAGAAAACAGTCTGTTTTCCATAATTAAAGGATAAGAAATGAATCTTATATTTTTTTCTGATGCAGTTTTCTGTCCAATTTTTCGGGTGATACCTGCATCAACAGTAAAAATACAAGATTCATTTCTTAATTCTTTAGAATTTAGGAGTCTAATCTTAACTCCTTTTATTGGCTTATTTTGTGAAATTTAATCAATATTCTCTAATCCACATTTTACCACATAATTGGACATCATATGGTATTTATTCTCACAGAGAAATTTGAGGAAGTTTTCCGTCAGCAGCAAAAAGAGAGAATGGAGAAAGAAAGAGATAGAATACGACTCATTAATGCAGATCCTTTTGATCCGGGTGTTCAGAAACAAATAGCTGAGGAAATCAGGTATGTGGTGATGAATCATGTTAATATGTTACTACACTGAAGAATAATGTTCCAGTGATTGGGAAGGACAGGGGCCATGCGCCATAGTCCCATTAATTTGCAAAATGGCCCATTGAAGTCTCAGTACATTCTTAAGAAATGGCCCATGGAAATTTTAGAAAATCGTGGAAAATAGCCCATGCACGAAATTTTCTTCCAATCACTGATGTCCATGTACGTTCCTTATAGTCCATATCCTTCCATATGTCTGTCCTTCTGTCTATTTGTCCATCCATCTATCTGTCCATCCATCTGTTTGTCCTTCAGTCAGTCTGTCCTTCTGTCTGTTTCCATTCATCTGTCTGTCTGTCTGTTTGTCCATCCATCTGTCTGTCCCTCTGTTTGTCCATCAGTCAGTCTGTCTGTCCATCAATGAATCAGTCAGTCTGTCTGTCCCACTGTCTGTGTAATAGTGTGAGCATTTAGGTACCAACAGTTAGACTTTTAAATTTGCACATATCTAATTAAATTTTCAATGACAGAGAGCAACTCACTTGCTACCACCATTCTTACTTGCTGTCTTTTCACTATCACAGAATAATCAATGAAACTCAATATCAAACATGTACTAATCTATCCTCACAGTTTGAGATATAACTCATTAATAGTCAGACGTGTTAAATAATGACTCCATGACTTTTTAACATTGTTTGATTTTTGACATTTTTAAGTTGCTAATAAATGTATTGATTATAGAGATGCTAGAACGTCATTTTGATTTTTCCTAGAATGAAAAACGTGGAATCCAATATGGAGTCCGCCATCGAGTATGCCCCAGAGAGCTTTGGACAGGTTGTTATGTTATATATAGATTGTACAGTCAATGGACATCATGTAAAGGCATTTGTAGACTCAGGTATACTCATAAGCTCTATTGTAAATATATGAATGTAGATTTTAACTGTATGACATTCCAATTTTCATTTAAAGTAAGGCATCATAAATTTGTAATGAAAAGATGTACCGTATGTGTACTTATTTTAACATGTTTAGTGGGATTCATATTCTAGCAGAGTAAATAACTTCATAAGTGCAATAATTCAAAACTATGCCAATATCTACATAGTCGCAAGTAATTGAATTTTAATGGAAAAATAACATGTACCCTAATAGACCATTTTTCGATCTTGTTAGAAAGCACAAAATGTCCGAGTCAACATCTTTTGGTGTTGTTTAACATTATGACCTCACTGTTAAAAGATGCAATTCCATTGAGAGGTAAGAATGAAAAAGTGCGAAAATTGCCTACCTCGGACATTTTCCTTCATTTTGTCAGCCATTATGAATTTTAGCAAGTGGCCTATTCATGATAATGCTTGTCTGCTTCTGCTAAAATATGGTTGCACTAAAATAAGTACACGTATTGTATTTCAAGGTGACATTGAATTCTCCGATTAAAACAATCTGATGAAAATTCAACTCTCATAATGTAGAAGCTCCATAGAGATCTGACAAACACTCATGGGAGGTTTGGGGTTGAAATCAACTTGACCAATGAAATGATCCTTTGTAAATCACAAAAGTTCATTGCTTAACGATCAGTCATAAGAACTTCTGAATTAGACCCAAGACATGACCACTTACGGTTATTATTAATTCTAACATGACTTGAGATTTTCTCCCTATATGTACCATAGAACTCGCCTGGTGTAAAATCTCCAACAAACTTCCAGCGCGCTAAGCTCTGCCCATTCACGTGCTGTATTAGAATAGAAATAACAACTAGCTAGCCGTGATTCATTGTCCAGTAATTCCACTTGTCACATGAACCAATCAAATTATCACCTCGCCGCTTCGCGGCTCGGTGATAATTTGATTGGTTCATGCGACTCGTGGAATTACTGGACAATAAACCACGGCTAGCTAGTTGTTATTTCTTAAACTTATTATCAATCTGATTTGTAGGAGCACAGATGACGATTATGAGTCAAGCTTGTGCTGAAAGATGTGGTATTATGAGGCTTGTGGACCACAGATGGGCTGGAGTGGCCAAAGGTGTGGGCACGCAGAGAATTATAGGAAGAGTACATTTAGGTAAGGAGAATATACAAAGACTAATGAATTATGTGGCTTGTGGACCACAGGTGGGCTGGAGTGGCCAAAGGTGTGGGCACACAGAGAATTATAGGCAGAGTACATTTAGGTAAGGAGAATATATGAAGTGGCCACAAACAATATTGAATTATGAGGCTTGTGGACCATAGGTGGGCTGGAGTGGCCAAAGTTGTGGGCACACAGAGAAGTATAGGCAGAGTACATTAAGGTAAGGAGAATATATGAAGTGGCCATAAACAATATTGAATTATGAGGCTTGTGGACCACAGGTGGGCTGGTGTGGCCAAAGATGTGGGAACACAGAGAAATATAGACAGAGTACATTTAGGTAAGGACAATCTTTGAGGGAACCACAGGTTATGTGGCATTATTACTATGAGACTTGTAGGCCATAGGTGGGCTGATGTGGCCAAAGGATGTTGGCACACAAAGAATTATAGGCAGAGTACATTTAGGTAAGAAAATATTTGAAGTAACAACAGACTGTATTGAATTATGTGGCTTGTGGACCACAAGTGGGCAGGTGTGGCCAAATGTGTGGGCACATAAAGAATTATAGGCAGATTACTTTAAGATAAGAGAATATTGAAGTGGCCGCAAATTATATTGAATTATGAGGCCCGTGGACCAAAGATGGGCAGGTGTGGCCAGAGGACGTTGGCACACAAAGAATAATTGGCAGAGTACATTTAGGTAAGAAAATATTTGAAGTAACAACAGACTGTATTGAATTATGTGGCTTGTGGACTACAGGTGGGCAGGTGTGGCCAAATGTGTGGGCACAAAGAATTATAAGAAGAGTACATTTAGGTAAGAAGAATTGAAGCAGCCACAGATTATTTTGAATTATGAGACTTGTGGACAACAGATGGGCAAGTGTGGGTACACAGAGAATTATAGGCAGAGTACATTTAGGTAAGGAGAATGTTTGAAAGGACCACTGTGACAGACAATATTGAATTATGAGGCTTGTGGACCACATGTGGGCAGGTATGGTCGTAGTGACACAAAGAATTATAGGCAGAGTAAATTTACCGGTAGATAAGGAGAATGTTTGAAGTAACCTCAAATTATGACTTTTAAAGATCTTGTTAATAACTTTTAAATTTTGAAGTGATGATTGATAAGGATTTTTTGTTCATTGACAAAGCTCTAAAATGTTGTTTAATGTGTGCCATATGAAGAAAAATGAAAAAAGCGTTTTGTACTCGAAATACAGAAGTATGGCGTTAAAAAAGAGAAATATAAATGCTCTTACGTGTATTTCAGGACAAATTCAGATAGGCAAAGATTTTCTGCAGTCTTCCTTTTCAATCCTTGAAGATCAACCCATGGACATGTTATTAGGGCTCGACATGCTTAAACGACATCAGGTTTGTTATTGTTAATCGTAGATTTTGAATGAAGGGATAGGTGTCTCTTGTTTTGGATCAATCACTTTTACACTCTGGTTTGATAAATGAAATTCTCATATCAAATAGGCAAGCACGTAAATATTCAGATCTATTCAAAGTTGCAGTGGAGAAATATTTTTTTCCCTCAAAATTACAAACAATTGCTCATATTTCACTTTACTCCCCAAAATTTAACTTTTTAGAGCAAGATATGACACTTTTGAGGAAAAGTCTGGCAGGTCTGAGAACATACTTCAATACTTGTATCCTAACTTCCAGTACGCCCTCATTAAATAAAACTTGCTTTCACATACATGTATACATGTTTATCTTTTTATCATTACAGTGTAGTATAGATTTAAAGCGTAACATGTTGGTGATTGGGACAACCGGCACAGAGACTCGGTTCCTTAACGAGTCTGAATTACCGGAGCACGCCCGACTTAACTTTAACCAGCCGATGTCACCAAAGTCACAGGAACAAGATGACAGAATGCTAGCGGAGGCCATGAAGAAATCTCAGGATGAAGGTACTGCACATATTTAACTAATTCTAAGGAACCGAATCAGTCTTCCTTATATTGAGTATAGAACTAATATTTTGAAAGTGAAAATATTTGTACCATATGCCCATAATTGAGGAAGTATAATCAGGGCTCTCGATCAGCCTAATTTGGGGCCCATATTCGGCCCCATTCTCAATGCAAAATAGTATCTTTTTTCCCAATTTATTGACCATTTTCCCAATTTGACACCTCATGGAAAATTCAACAAAATGAGTTTAAAAATTCTCATTTTCAAGTGAAAAGGCATCCAAACTTATTTTATACATAAATCCCAATTTATGAGAAAATGTTGCTGTTTTTCCCAATTTCAAAGGCCCTAGACCCCAGTCCCAAAAATAAGTGTGAGAGCCCTTATAACAATACTTCAAGAAATTTACATTCTGATAAAAGTAAAGAGCTGTTCAAGAACAGGTGTTGCCTGTCAATTATTTGGCCATGCAAGTGACACTCATTTGTTGTCGAGTCTCATCAGGATTCAACATCCCTCAGATTTGATGGGTATGAGGCATATTAATCAAGTTAAAAGGCTTATCAATCAAGTTATAGCCATATATGTGAAAGTGTGACGACCAGACATACATGTACAGAAAAATGGACAGACAGACAGATACACAGACAGACACATGACTAGACACATATAATGCTCTTGTGTGAAACTATTTATTATACAAGTATACTAAACAAAAATCTTGAAATATGATCATACTACTAAGAGAGCATCAACTCCATATTGGACCTCTTGTTGATTTTGTTTTCCTTTCTTTATAGCTGGAAAACCAGGCACCTCAGGAGCAAAGCCATCTAACCAGAATTCCTCAGCGTCATCAAGTGGCCAAAACCCAAGTGCTTCAAATTCCTATCCCGAGGAAATCATACAAAGACTAATGTCAAACGGTTTCTCAAGGGACAATGTTATACGAGAGTTAAACGCATCCAATGGGAATGCAGATCAAGCTCTAGCGGCATTATTCGCTAAATCATTTCAACTGCCTTGATGCACGTTTTGGTGTTTAAACAAACTCATGATTTGTTACAAATTTCTGAGGGCATATTTACACTTTAAAATCGGTTTAAGAGGTTAAAGAAATCTCTGTTTTGAAAAATTTGTATTTCTTTCAGTTCGTGTAGCATAAGACTTTCAAGTCACCTTTGAGCTCTATACATGTAGGTAGGAAAACCTGTGATAGCATATACTTCTGTGTCAATCCCCGAAAAGAAGAAAAACAAAAACAACAACAATAACGAGAGGTCATATTGAAAAAGTGCAAAGGAATAAGTCTTTTTCACATAACTGCATAACTAGCATTTTGTGGACGGCAAGTTCTGATTGTCTTAAAAGTTTATGTCACAGTTAAAAGCTGATTGTCTTTGATGTCATTTTGCTGGAAAGATACTTATTTTCCTGTTGAAAACAACTTGACTCTAGTACATGTACTTATAATCTAGCAGACAGTCAAAAGACGATATGAGTTTTTACATGTAGTTCACTTGCATTCATGTCTTTAGGGAACTTTGGTTTTTATTGGGTGAAGAAGTACTAGACACATTTTGTCTCCCACTTTTAAAATTATTCATTCAAAAAAAGAAAAAGGTATATACCACTTTGTAGGGCTGGGCGGTGCACCGAAAATTTCGGTGCTTCGAAATTAGCAATGTCGGTTCGATGCACCGACATAGAATTGCAGATTTCGATTCGGTTCAGACGTAAATAATCAGAGTAAACTGAAGCCAAATAGTGACCAGAAAATGTATGAAATAGCTTAGAAATTACCTTTAATAAAGCCAGAAAGTAAGAAAAGAGTTTAACATTCATTTATCGCGCCGATTTACGTGTAGATCCCCCCCCCCCCCCCCCCCCCCCCCCCCTCCCACTTTCAGGCCTCTCATGAAACGGAAAGTGAAACTAGATCTACTTTCGCTTTCCGAGCTAGTGCAAGCAGCAAGAAGACTAAACACGAATTGTAGTCGCAAAATATCATGTAAGGAAAGCTATGTCCACTAAAATATTTACTGTGAAAGTCCTATGAGACCTGTCAGTACTTCGTTGTTAAAAATGAGGCCTGAGGTGTTGAATTAATGTCTCACAGTATACATACTGTTGGAGCACATTCATCCACAATAGTTTGGGATGTAAAACTGATAATTTTCTTTAATAATGGTAAATACCCTCATATTCCTAAGACATTTGTGAATTAATGCTCTATTATAATGTTAGACTGAAGTGATAAGTTGGTCAAATCAGTTTGAATACTTTTATTTTTGTTAATTTTGTTCATTTAACAAATTACTTTGTATTTTTTCTCATTCAAATGAATCGAATCGAAATTAATCGAACCGAAGCCTTGTGATTCGAAACCGAACCGAACCGAAGGATACCTGAATCGTCCCAGCCCTACCACTTTGTGTCCTTTTTAACAAATCTTTCATGTTAAACTATGCATACATGTATAAGCTGTATGGTTAGTTGTTCCAAGGTATCTCCAAACCCTATCTCTTCACTGCAATAAATATAATTATTAGAACTTTTTAGTTTGTGTTATTGCAGCAATTACAATTAAATATAGCACTACTCTGAAACATGTATAAAGAGTTTCAGTAATATGATGTCTTGCGTACTGGAGCAAAAAAAGGTATTTCTATATAATCATATCGCTTTGATCACTGACCTTGAAAGTCAATAGGTGTAATTATCTTATCATGGGCTTCAGACACTAGTGTGACCTTGACTCAGGACACTGACCTTGAAAACCAAAAGGTATATCAATAAAGGCAAATCCTATACCAATGTTGATGATCATTCAAAGAAATTTGTAGCAACTTGTGACCTTGACCTTTGAACACTGACCTTCAAAATGAATACATGTAATCCTCACAAAGGCAACTCACAAACCCAGTTTGATGAGCATTCAAAGTAATCAGTAACTTCTTTAATGTTCATGGACTTGCTCGTACACATATTTGCATTACTACATGTACTGAAACGTGTCTGTCTGGTGTACTACATTTGGAAAATGTTTGGTCCAGAGGGCAGCTCTCTGAAAGCAGTGTTTTAGAAAACTTTGTATTTCTTTATTCATGGTGGGTAATCTCGCAACGCAGAACATTTTAAGGTTTTCTATAATTTAGTGTGATAAAAATTATCACAAAAAGGGGAATGTGATTCCACTACATGTACTACGAGTTCTAACTAAAATAAGACAATGTTATCTTTTTATAAAGCTGAAAAAACAATGGGTGTGATTCATGTAAAAAAAATGTAGATGAAAGTGAAAGTAGAAAACTGATGGTGTACATCATTAAATAATTTACCTTATTTTGGATACAACTCATAGCTAAGACATTTTTGTACTGCATCACATTCTCCTTTTTGTTATAAATGATCTATATTTCATAAAAATGTCAAATAACCAATTGTTCTGTGTTGCGAGATTAACCACCATGTTTATTGTGATTATGAAACTTCTACAAGCTACAAACAATTCTCATTGATTTATTTTGAATCAACAACAACAAAATAAAATTGGTAGAAAAAAATAATAACAAAAGAAATGCAGTTTCTATAGTCACTACAATAAGTACAGAAATGTCATGATGGCACATTTTGTTTGTTTTTATTCTTTTTCTTTTTATTCTTCTTGCCTTTGTTCTTTTGTTTGAAAGGTTTCTTCTGTTGGGTGAATCTGAAATCTGGAAAATAATTAAACATTTTTAAAAAAACATTGAGACCATCATGATAATCAAACTATTTGTAAGCTTCAAAAATCTTATTAGGAAATCTCATAAAAGGACTCCATATGTTAAACATTTTAAGAAACAAAGCTCAAGGTCATTCAGTCAATATATAAAGAGAGCTCTGGTCAAGTTTCTGATACTGTTGAATCCAATTAATAGAAATACATGTATTATACACTGCTCAAAAAAATTAAAGGAGCGATTTTCCCAATGTAATATAATTGCACTTTGCTTGTATTATCTTTTGGAATAAGCAAGGCTACATCATCAAGTTTTATCATGTGTATATGGTTAATCTGTTCAATACAGACATTAGTAATAAAGAAATGACTATTAAATATGTCTTTACACATTTATGTTCATCATATAGAATAAGCAGCTGCAAACGTGTGTGATATGAAAGTAGAAACCTTGCTCCCTTAGTTTTTTGAGCAGTGTATATATCATACATGTATTATATTTAAGCCAAATCAGAAGTGGTTCTTTTATATGAAAGTCAAAGTTCAAGGTCAATGTCACTAGGTCAAAGGCCATGGTACCAAATAAAAACTTGTATCATTACAGATCTACAATGTAACATTATAGTGTGATATCTTATGCCTAAATTTATCAAAAGTATATTATATTTTTGGAATACAGAGTTATTTCCCATTTACATGTAAACAACATCTTATGACAAACCAGTATGACGTCATACAATTAGTATGGTAACGTCAATTTTGTACTGCAATTTTCAAGAGGTTAAGGAAGATTTCCATAGAATTGGATAACGTCAAAATCAGTATACCATCCAAAATGGGAGGTAACTCTGGTTTTCAAAAACACGGAATTCCTACCTTCTGGTTCAAAAGTAGCGGGTATTCGTCCGTTCTTGGAGTGGTAAGGTAGGATTATGGTAGGATCTATCGGTACCCACGGAACTCGCCGTCTGACAACCTCGTCTACACCAAATACGTTATGATGATGGAAGTGAAGGTCATAGCTCCCCCTTGGTAAAAATAACAAGTCAAGTGAGTCATTTCATAAAAAAAACTTTACTGGCGAAAAACATGTTATGTTCTTTATTCCAATATGATCATTTATTTGCATTTTCTTTTCATTTCATTTTTTTTTTCAAGTAGCATACCTCTATAAATTGTTCTTATCATTTGATAATCAAAGTCTTTTCTTTTAAATCAAATCTGTGTAAGAAAGGCTACCTCATAGGAACATACCTTTTCTGATTATTTTCTGTGGCTTTCTTGATGTTACACAGATTGGAACAAGCTGCATGCTGCAAGACATACTTTCCCTCTTCAAGTCTATAGAATAAAACGATGTAAAATACATCTACAATAGGAACAAATTATTTTCTACACAAAAATATTATTTTTGAAACAAAAATGTAAATTAAGTGAAAAGACCTTCATATTACTGCTATGCATGCATTTTAGACACACCAAGACCCGACATCACAACTTTTGATGTTACTGTATGTCTAACTATTACGTCATAAATCTGCTACAACGTCACAATTTAAAGTTACATCAAATCTTGTGATGTCGGGTCTTAGGATGTGTAAAACTCAAGTCAATTGCGACAGTCAAATTCCCTATATACATGTATTGCTAGCATTTCTGTATTTACAAGTAACATGCAATTTTGGAATGAATAAATATGTTTAAACTAAGTCAACTGCAGTAATGTGAAAATCGTCTATTGTCAAATAGTACAGAAAAAAACACTGTATTGAAATACTTACTGGTGAAGCTTATGGAGAACATTCTGTAACATCAGCAAAGCATTGGAAGGACTATAAAATAATGATACAAGTTCAGTAAATATCCCTCAATGATACATTTACTACACCTCTGTAAACATACATTTTAAAAATATTTCAGTTTTAATTTTTGGTTATCTTTGCAAGTCTTGATCTGTGCACAAAATACTAGATCTTATTTTTGACTTACTTGAAAATCTGAGTAGAGGTGATAACTTGTGGTAGTGAAAGTTCTTCTATGGCCATGATCTCATTCTTTGGAGTATTTACTCGAACTGCAAATGAATGAGACAAAAAGAAAATGGAAATATGATATTCTAACAAGGGCGATACATGTATTTCCTCACTAAAATAGCCATTACTCCATTAAAGTAATGTACAATACAATGATTTCCCTTTCATGTACATCTTTATGTATAACTTAATGAAAATCTGTAATCTATGTAGGAAGAGTAACTGTTGTAATTACAAGAAAATAGATAGATAGATCATATATACATGTACATGTACCTACCTCTGACCAGTTTACAATTAGGTCGTATATATGTAGAAATCCAATCATTTGCTAGCTCTGATGCTGTCAACTGCTCCATCCCAAAATCAGACTGGAACTCGAGCTTTGGTGACAGATGGATAAACTGCATCTAAAAAAGAGAAGCTTTAAGTCATATACACGTCAAATTTAACGTGGTATCCTCAGTATTTCAAATTTCGATAACGTTTTCGGTGCTCTTTATCAAAAGTTCAGAGGAAATATGTATACATGTAATTATGATCAAATCAGAATTATAAGGGCTGAATAATTTGCTCTAGTTTCTCTGTTGAACACCTAAAAGTGCTAATGAACACTGATTAGCAATACTATGGTAGACTGTATACAGTAACTACTAAGAAATGTGAAACCTTTGGATAAAAAACAACAACATTCATAAAGGACTAAGTGCACTAACCCCTCATATTGGCCCTATAATTTCGACAAAAAATACTTTTGATAAACAAATTATTGAGGGGGTTCGAGTATCGTTATTTTGACACTGTTTGGATGGTCAAACTAACTTTATTTTTTCTCTAAATTAAAAATCTATCTTCAGATATTCTAAAATGTATAAAATATATGCATCGTGCAGGGAATCTTTAGGGTCTAATAGTTGAACAAAGTAGGGCACTCTTAGTGGAAAATCATATTTTGCCCAAATTTTGAGTATATCCCAGGAAAACTGAAACATAGGGTAATCAAAGATTACATAGCTCGCCTATACAGGTTTTTGTCAGAAACCAGATTTAAGTTTTTGAAAAGTAGGTAAAAGTCCAAGGTCAAGGTCACTAGGTCAAAGGTCATGGTCTCAAATGAAAGGTCTCGTCACAAGGTATCTACATGTGAAATATCAAAGCTCTACCCCTTATAGTTCAAGAGATATAGTCCAGGTTAAAGTTTTGTCTACGGACGACGACAACGACGCCGAGGGTATGGCATTAGCTCTCCGGACTTTTTCGTCCCAGCGAGCTAATAAAAATGAATATAAGGTATCTAAAGTCAAATTTTCTAATGGAAAAGACTTGTTTAAGAACTGCAGGTACTTACTATTAACAGTAGAAGACAAGACAATTGTAATATTTTGAGAAAAAGCAATGAAATGGTAAATAATGTCACAATTTGTGGGCTAATATTTGATGTCAAAATATGCCAAAGACTATATTCATATTCCCATTAATTAACGGAAACCCCCTGCAAGGTACCTTTTTCGTCATTTACATGATTTAAGGGTGAAACAATTTATAAGTATACCAAATTCTAAGGAGTTTTGACCATAACTTTTCAAGATATTGTAAATTTAAATACAGAAATGCTATATTTTACGCCAAAAATGCGTGAAAAACCTGTATGACAAACAAAAAAGTTCTAAAAATTGAAGGATTTATTATTCAAACATGATTAAATATTTGTTAAATAAACTATTTTAAACATCTGCAATTAATTAAGGCAATACAACGTTATTCTTATATATTTTGGAAATTAGTGATGACGTCACACGATACCTGAACCACCTTAATTATCACATTTTGCTATGTTGAATGTTTGAGAAAATACCGCGTCATAATAACGTCACGTGCATGATGTATGTATCAGGCTCTGACATCATTTGCCTTGAATGATGAAAAACAAAGGAAAATCATCGTATTTTACACACAAATCTTCAAAATTCATCTACGCTCCAGGCCTCGACCACAATATTTTTCATGCAAATTAAAAGGCAGATCAGAAATCCATCGATTGGTACAAAAATATTCATGGGCAAGGCCTGGAGCGCTACTTGATTTCATAATTTTGTATCAAAATTTTGCTCATTTTTTTTATATTTTCAATGTTTTTAGACATTTTTAGCGATGTATTATTCAGTATAGGACTGTGAAATCAAAACGGGCTTTCCTGATTTGGATTCACTATACATTTGACATTTTATAAACTAAAAAATAATGGATATGTGAACAACTTTGAAAATAGGGTTGAAATGGCAGGTTACCCCACCTACTACTTTTAAAGGGATTGGATGTTCACAGGCCATAGGTCACATTGTAAGGGGGGGGGGGAACCTGACCTTTGGTATAGCGAGAGCCAGGAGGGGAAGGGGGGAGTACATAAATAACTCATCTGTTGATTGACATTCCAGGTAACGCCATGGTAAACGGCTCTGACAATGACATGGAAACCTCCCAGACTCCAAAGGCCATACATCACATTGTGTCGCTCTGGCACCTTGAGGTTTGGTATAGGGAGGGCCTGGAGGGGAAGGGGGGACTACATAAATAACTCATCTGTTGATTGACAATCCTGGTAATGCCGTGGTAAACGGCTCTGATGATGACATGAAAACCTCCCAGACACCAAAGGCCATGTGTCACATTGTGTCGCTCTGGCACCTTGAGGTTTGGTATAGGGAGAGCCAGAAGAGAAGGGAGGGGAAAAAGATAACTCATCTGTTGATTGACATTCCAGGTAACGCCATGGTAAACAGCTCTGATGATGACATGAAACCTCCCAGACACCAAAGGCCATGTGTCACATTGTGTCGCTCTGGCACCTTGAGGTTTGGTATAGGGAGAGCCAGAAGAGAAGGGAGGGGACAAAGATAACTCATCTGTTGATTGACATTCCAGGTAACGCCATGGTAAACAGCTCTGATGATGACATGGAAACCTCCCAGACTTCAAAGGCCATGCGTCACATTGTGTCGCTCGGGGACCTTGACCTTTGACATCTCATGCTGGAGTTTGTCCTTGTAGTGATATAAATATACATAATACCTGTTGATTGACATTCCTGACGACTCCATGGTAACCAGCTCTGATGATGACATGGAAACCTCCTAGATTCCACAGACCGTAGGTCACATTGTGTCGCTCAGGGACCTTGAACTTTGACATCTCATGCTGGAGTTTGTCCTTCTAGTAATATAAATATACATAATTTACCTGTTGATTGACATTCCTGACGACTCCATGGTAACCAGCTCTGATGATGACATGGAAACCTCCTAGATTCCACAGACTGTAGGTCACATTGTGTCGCTCAGGGACCTTGAACTTTGACATCTCATGCTGGAGTTTGTCTGTCAAATGAGGATCTGAGACTGCAAATGTAGAATGTTATTCACATTGTCAATACAGGACTATCAACAATGGCCATCTTAATTTCATAAAGTTAAGTTATTAATTTAAAATGTACATTTACATGTTTATCATGGTATTTAATTCTACAGTGAAGGCCATATAAAAATGGCAAAAATTTGAAATTGAAAGCAAAACAATTTGAGATCAAAATATACATGTAACCCACTTTGTATATCATGGTATTTAATTCTACAGTGAAGGCCATATAAAAATGGCAAAAATTTGAAATTGAAATCAAAACAATCTGAGATCAATATATACACATGATACATGTTCCCCACTTGATTTGTGAAATGTGTCTAAATATAAAACCTAACAAGTGAAAATCTTGCCAAAAGAATAGGACCATACTTATGCACATATACATGAACATTTGCTCTTACCTGAAACTTTTGGATGAAGTAAGTTCTGCTGCATCTGTAAAACTGAATCCAGACTGAAGGCTGAAGCAGAAGTTGTCTTTCTTTTATCAGGGGGCAGCACAGTCTCTGATAACGACTTGCCAGCAGCGTGTCCGTGTTCATCTTGCTCTTCATTTATTGTTTTTTCGGAAGGTGGACAGATTGTAGATGCCGTTTGATTTCCTATGAACTTTGGTCTATTGGCTACTCGACTCCTCTTAGCTAAGGGATCTTTTATTTGATTCTCTAGAAAAAAAGAAAGAATATGTCAAGGAGAGACCTTAACTTCAGCAATACCATTTTCTTGATGCAAAATCAAAAAGGCAATATCAAAACTCAAGGTTGCCGAGGAAACATGGGAATTTTATCTAACATTGCATTGCGCTGAATGTATTACCACCTAGTTTTGTTGTATTGTATTAATCTCAAAATTCTGGTTTTTGAATCCAATTGCCATTTCTAACACTTTCTTTTTGGGACTCTTTTACATCCATTCATGCCTTAATTTACATGTACCATATCAGAGAATATTTCTTACCAAATAAATCTGACCTTGCCCTCTTTGGTGGACTTGGATTCAGAGTGGTGACCTCTTGACCTGTCCCACTACAAATAACGAAAACAAATGTAACAGTTACTTTTCTTTCTCCTTCAAATTTCTGTATTATCAAGAAGAAATTATCTCAGTTATTGTTGATTAACAGACAACAATGTAGTTTTAAAACAAGATGTGCTATGCCATATCATTTTAAATGTCGAAAATATATTATCAATAGGTGGAAGATAAAGGAGATATGATATTTTTCTGTTAGCTGCAGGTATATTTTAAAAGTAGACTCAGTCTAATTACAACCAATGCAAGGTCAACCTTGGTGAAGAAAGATTCACATTTAAATTATGAAATAAAATTGTAATAGTTACCATTAAAAGCTTAATATTTCGTCAACCTTGGTGAAGAAAGATTCACATTTAAATTATGAAATAAAATTGTAATAGTAACCATTAAAAGCTTAATATTTGTAAGGTCAAAGACTGATTTACAGAAAGGACAAAACTAGACTAAGTATGAACCCTTACAAGGGTATGAAAATAAACCAAACACAGACAAATGCAAAGAAATGTAAATAACCACAATCCTCACCTTTTCTCTCCCTGTCCAGGCATCTGAAACTGTGAGGAGGAAGACTGACTATGTGTCACACTCTGCTCAATGACCTTGACCTGATTAGATGTGACTTTATCAGTGCCCATCGTACTCCTACTTTCTGCATGTTCTTGACCTGGTTTCAATGAATCTGTCTGTAAAGAATCTGTTTTCTCAAGGTCATTACCTTTCGGTAGGGATTTTGACCTTGACCTTGTTAAAGTTCTATTCCTATCTGAGGTCTCCTCTGAATTCCTCGTATTAGAAACATGGTCAACATCAGTACATGTAACAATACTATTGACCTGGACATCTGTCTTTACTTGTCCTCTTCCCCTACCCCTTACTGTCTTGTCTTCTAAAATGTCAGTTTCTTGGGACGGATTTCCTTGCTTCTCAGACCTAGCATCCCCAGCACCCCTTCTCCTACCCCTCCCCCTGGGGTATTTCCTCGGACGGCCCCTCCCCCTCTTTTCCACGCTGCCTTGAGAAACACTGATATTAGAATCATCAGTTTCACTATCACTCTCGATGGTGGGCTTTCTCCCCCTTGTTTTTCTGGCTCTTGCAGACAATTCCTCATCTGAACCAGCCGATTCTTTTCTTTGAACGCTACTTTCTCTGCTGCTTGTATCTTTTGATTCGGCATCCACGTTATTATCATTACTTAATCGTTTATTCCTTGCAGATCTTCTGACTTGTTGAAAAATTTCTTGTATCGCAGGCGAATCACATACAATTTCCTCTTTGATTTCAGTGGTTGCTATAGCTTTAAGTTTCTCAGGTTCTTGTGCACCAATCATAAGCTGTTTCACTTCTGAATCCTCTAACATGGAGGGATCTAAAATTACAGGGGTGGATCCATCATGCTGTTCCGTGGATGTAATATTTTGCTTTTCAGTCATTTTTATATCTTTATGTTTCCCCTTACTAGAACACTTCTTTTCATCATTACTTTCTTCTGCTACCTTTTTATTGCTGATTCTCGCAGATTTCCTCCTACCGTCTTTTTGTAACAGGCTTTCTGATTGGTTATCTGAGGACTCCTGAGATTCTGGCATCCAATCAATGACCAGTTGCTCATCTGAATCTTCGTCCAATTTACTTGTTCTCTCTTTCTTAACATCCTTCACTTTTCTCCTTGACCTAGTTGCTGGTTTTTCATATTGCACTGTCGTCATAGCAACACTATTTATTTCAAAAGATTCATCAAGATCACTCTCTCGTTGTAACGGAATTTCAGGACAAGATGTTGAAGAATTATCTTTCAAATCTAGACGTCCCTTTTCTGGACTGATAGGAGATTCTCTATCAGACATTACATTTTCAGGACTTTTTGGGCATTCCGCAAACTTTGCAGGACTAGAAATTTCATAAGTATCAAAGTCAGTATCAATTGGTATTATTCTACAAAATGTCTCAGGAGTTGTTTCCCCCTCTAACATGGGCTCAGGGCTTGCAGGGGTTTCACTGATGTCCACCTCATCATTTGTTGCTAAAATATCGTCTATCACCAATTTTTCCGAGTCATTACTGCAAGATGAGTCACACCTTCTCCTCATTCCTGTATTCGACCGATCTTTTGTACTTCTGGCTATTTCCTCCTGTCCTTCACTTTCACCATCGTTATCATTATCGGTAAATTTCCTCGGCTTTTGCCATTCACGTTGCTTATCACATCCATCTACGGTCACAGTAGGTGTGTCTCCTTCAATGCTAACATCTTGATCTTCAAACACTACACCTGATTCCATATTTTCCATAATGCTATTCTCCTGAACTACAGCCAAGTCCTCTAGCCTGCTTCTTTCTTTCTCCATCACAGAAAAAACATTCTGTTCCTTATTCTCTGATGAAGTACATGTACTTACTGCTGGATTTTGCCTCGTTTGACCAAAGGAAGAAGTTTTCTTCGTCAACATTTTCAAGAAATCTTCATCCTTCATACTCAAACTTTTCTTCTCCTTTGCCGACAAATTTCTGCTACCTACCCCAAAAGACTCCAAATCTTCTATATGAACTTCATCTGTGTCCCTTTCAATAGCTTGTTTATTCTTTTTCCTAGTCCCTTTATCATGTTTATTAACATTATCTTCTACATTTGATTTTTCATCCAATAGCGATGGTTTCTCCGTTTTCTCATCCAAAACGTGTAAATCAGACTCTTCCACAGTTAAACCTACAGACTCTTCCTTCTGATCTATACTTGTATTGGAACGAGTCTTTGACAAATGAGGCGTAATGGAAGACAAAGATTTCAAATCTTGTTTTTCTTTCCTCTGGTACTTGGTAGTATCTTGCATGCCGTCAAATTTGTCAAGTTTTTTAAGATGATCGGCACTTTTTTCTAATTTAGGCTCGAAATGAGGGGCTGTAAATTGCACGCCTTTCTGTGATGCCTTCGTAATCATTGTTTGTAAGGCATGTTTATAAAATTTGGTGTTCTTTTCCCTCGTATTAATTTCTTTAGGTATGAAAGGTCTGTCGATGTAAACTGTGCGATGTGCTACCGTTTTATCTCCAACTGAAAAAGTAAGCATTCTATGTAAGATAGATTATACATGTACATGTATCATTATGAACTGATGTGGAAATACAAGCATTTACAATTATCTCATTTTCATGTCAAACTATTAGATTGGGATTTTTTTTTTAATTTTGTGATTTAACAGCATTGTACCTGCTTTTTACAAAAACAAACAAAATTTTAATTATGGAGTCATGCATGTCATGTGGAATAATGTCAAGACTAGATCTCCAATGAATTTTTTTTTCTAATATTAACATATTTCTCCATTAGATATTGTATGAAGGACAGGTATGTCATATAATGACCACAAGTATGTCACTTTGACCTTGATGGTGACCTTGACCCTCACTGGCTGTTGAGCCTCATCCCTGCAAGTTTAATAATATCATGTATACTGTAAACGTGGAAAATTTCGCATGGGGTTAATTTTCAGGATAATCATTGTATTATTGCTTAAATAACCCCTGTGTGAAAATTACAACCAGCATTAAAGACTTTAAGGAATGCTCCCCATTTCCCCAAAATTACCCCCACACGTACTGTTGCAACGGCCATTTCGCAAAAATTCGCCCCCCACAAAAATAATCATGATTACAGTATTGTACATGTACATGTATATCCAGTCTGCTATTGAGTCTTTGCAGAAAACAGAGTTTTTTCTCCTTACAGTTGGTCTCTGACATAATACCATTGTGACGTCATGAAAATGGCATGGTAACATCGATTTTATACTGTCATTTCCCAGACTTTCAGGACAGTTTCCATAATTTTGATGACGTCATAATCAGTCTACGTCAGATACCGATCAAATGGGAAGTAACTCTGATTTTCGAAAATAGCGAATAGCCATTTATGTGCAAGTGCAACAGCCCGACACTTGGACAGACATACGCTGGACAAAGTGATTCCTACATGTATATCATTGCTCTGCACATAACATATCAAAGTGTCCATCATTGACAAAGCCAAATGAGATAGGTGCTGACAGGATCACTTACCCTGTACTTGAGTCTCTTTCACGGTGACAGGAAGCTCCCACTCTCGTTGATATTTTGGTGCGTGATTATCTATAAGACAACGTAACGCTGATGATGATATCACTACATGAGGGTGATGCCTCTCTACTAACACTTCAGCATTGTTATCCATACTGACCGGCTGAAAAAGTATAAAATTTTAAATTTTTCAAATGTTTCAATTTTTAAATTCAATCTTTTTGATCCTTCAAAGGTAAATATGGTTGTGGAGAAAAGAAAAACATGGATACTCTTTTCAACAATTTTCTGGGCCATCTGGCCAGCATGTGTAATAAATGAGCTTTATAAAATGAGATTTTTAAAGGAAACAAAGGAGCGAAAAAGTCAATTTTGTGTGGTACATACATGTATATTGCTACTTATTTTCTACATGAAGCAGGTTTTCAATAAAATTTATTTGAAATGACCATCTAGAACTTCTGATCACTTCAAAGGAAATTTGCAACAGTTATTTCTATCATGTTACACAGTGACAAACATATTTCTTACCATATGGTCCCAGACATCTTTGCGTTTTGTGGGTCCAGCTATATTATAATGAGCCCTATCCCCCTCGGTATCCTCTAGCTTGACTTTTGGTTGATTACCGTGAGGGATAAACGGAACAACCATCTTCGGAACATGTCCCTAAAAATCACAAAGAATCCCAATTACATGATAATCAATCAATTTCAAAGAAAAGGCCAATAGCTGAATCTGATAGTGAATCAAAAATATTGTTTGAAAAAAAAAACAACAGATGTCTCTCCTCCCTTCAAATTTCATGACAAGAGTGCTACATGTCCATGACCTTTGTTACGTGACCTTGGGTCAAGGTGATGTAAAACTTTTGGTTTATGAACAATAACATGAGTAACAAAGTAAATACATGTATCAAAGTGAAATACAGCCAAAACATGACTTGCGACAGATTGCGGCCAAGGCAAAGGCAAAAACCTCCAAAAGGGAGGAGACATACTGACAATACTGATTAAAATTGTACAAGGTATGACCTTTATTAGACCACTTGCCGAAATTAATAAAACATGACTAAATTATGAAAAATGTCGGAGGTAGGCAATTTCTGCACACTCTTTCATTGTTGTCAAAACAGAATTGAGTCTTTTAGCAGTGACGTCAAAAGGGGAAAAAGTGCAAAACGGTGTTGACTTGGACATTTTTTAGTTTTCCAACAAGATCAATATTATTTATTCAAAATTCTAGATTCCTAGTAAATTTTTATGATGGTTCTTACCAACTGTAGCAGGGTACCATTATAAACTAAGTTGGGGTAAGTCCCTACACCTTGTAAAGGGAAGCTACTCTGGGTGTTATAGTATTTGGGATACATATCCACTTCTTTCCTTCTGTGTGTCATATAACTCTGAAATTAAAACAGTTACAAAATTTAATACAAGTACATGTAATAATTACAGGTTATTTACCAGTGTTTTTCATACTGGCCCTGTTATTACGTATTATTATTATAATTATTATTATGTGGGTGTCCATAATAGTTCGGTTTTAAAAATTTATCAAGATGGAAAGTAAAATTTCCGTCATATTAGTTTTCTCGCTTAAAAACATAACAATATTGGCCCTGTTTACTGTACGGCCCTGTTTTTTCTGTCAATATTGGCCCTGTTTTTCTGTACTGGCCCTGTTTTTCCATATTTGCTCTGGTTTTTTTATTTTGTATGGTAGAGGCTGTTTTTAATGTATTGGTTCAATATCATTTCAGTTGATATAATATGAATAATAATTGATACCTATCTTTTTTATGGGCTTTATCTATATATTTAAAAATGCAAAAAGTTGAATTTCTTACGATCTATTTGACTTTTAAATTTTTTGCCACCAAACATACTTGACTTGAACATAACATACATTGTATATCTAACGGTAGATTAGAATATTACATCATGGTAAAGCATGAATGCACAGGTTGATCAATGAATATTTTCGAAGGTAAGAGAAGGGGGGGGGGGGGTTAATATAGAAGAAGGAATGCTATACTGAGTTGTAATAGTCCATTTTCTGCAAAATATTTCTGACCGTTTTAAATCTTGATTTCATATGCACAGACACCAGATCATTTGTCAACATTTTGTGACGTCATACATGTATGTCATATTTGATCACACTAACTTTATGCGATGTCTTGTTTTCTATTTATAACGTCACAATGAAAATATCACCAAACATTGTGACGTTTGGTGTCTGTCCAACCTATGAATCTACTCGAAAATCAGCTATTCATCATATAATTTGAAGTAAAATGTAATAAAACATGTTAAAAGTGCACTTCTTAATTTTGACCAAGTCTTTTGACTTGCATCACTTTTTAGGATTTGTACATTATACCTCAATATATTTCTTGGCTTCTGGATGCATGAACTCATAGTCTGCCTTGTGTATCTTGTTAGCCAGGTTTTCAAGCCGAGTCTGAAATCTGCCGTGTTCTTCTTCAACTCTTTTCTTCAAAGCCTACAAGTCAGAATCAAGAAAGTAAAAGTCAAACTGAAAGCAAATAATCAGTTTCCAAAAATCACAATCAATACAAAATCATGAAAAATACAAAATATTAAACAAAATACAATTTACTTTCGTTTACTCAACCTCAGTTAACTCAAATTTCCGCTTAACTCAAACTGTTTTTAAAAAGTCACAATTCTCTTCCATTGGTTTCTATGCATTTTCACTCCTGATAACTCGAATTCCAACAACTTGAACTTTTCGCTAAAATGAACTGATTTTTAGGAAAGAGTGCATGTAAGTAAGACGTGAATTTAGTTTACCATTCTATATAAAATTCATGTTATCAAATTAAAGGAAGAAAATATGTATATAGCATTTTTAACTGAATATGAATTAAAAGAAATTTGCATCATACCTATGCAATATATGTATGAAGTACCGTAAACGTGGAAATTTTCGCGTGGGGAAATTTTTGCGCGAATAGAGGGATTTCGCGAAAATTTCCCCCACGCAAAAATATCCCCGTTGCGTTCTAACAATGGGAAAGACATTTTTATCGCGAATATTTCACCCACACGAAAAGTCTTGATGTTACATGTATAATCGCCAAATTTTTCCCCCACGAAAATAACCACATTTACAATATCATGTTAAACCATAACCTTTGACATAAATAGTGTATATTATTGGTAAGTAAGCTGTCAGTCATTCAGTGAATGAAGAGTCCTTGTCAAAAATAATATACATGTATATTTAGTCTTTGCGGAATACAGAGTTATTTCCCCATACAGAAGGTATCTGACGTAAAACGATTATGACGTCATGAAAATGGTATGGTAACGTCGAATTTATACCGTCACTTCCCAGACTTTTAGGACTGCTTCCATAGAATTTGATGACGTCATAATCAGTCTACGTCAGTTACTGTCTCAAATGGGAAGTAATTTGGGTTTTCGAAAATAGTGAATAAAGATGGAGAACACACCATATACTCTGATACTTCTATCCTTTCCTCCTCTGTCATATCTACCGGCAGGTGCTTGCTGTACTTTGTGAACAGATACAGATACCGTCGCTGCTCCTGGTGCTTCAGATCGGACTTTGGCGGGGGCGGGATGTAAATCTTCTGACCCACTTCTGAAGCTTTGATCTGCCTGAAAGAGAGAAAATGAAAGAACTACAATTCCTGAATTGTAATTGTAGTAATATTACATGTAACAGCTGCAACAAGTTGCAGTTTCTTTTTCTTCTATTCCTTTTTTGTGGTACCTTCAGAGGGATAAAGGAATATGAAACAGCACTTAAGTTGCAGCTTAATATACTGTATAAACTAACTAGACTGTGTAGAATCAGGTACGTCATCTGTCGTATTTTACCTTCACCCCGAAAATGATCTTAAACTTCTGTTATTGAATGCATATCACACCATATTTGACAGTCTTAAATGAAAGGATGATGGAAAACTACATGTATATAACTAGTGATGGGCCAATAATCGATATTAATTGATTAGCGGCATGTTGAAGTCATCCGATTTCGATAATCAATTTGAAAGTAAAATAATCGATAGCGGGAAAATGAAACGGGGGAGGGGGAGACCAAGATCAGAGGAAATTCTGTCTGATGGTCAAAACTTTCTTACCGTGGGAATGAGTGCTGTTCTAAATAAAGTAGAGTAAAAGAAGATAGTAGCACAAAGTGATCCCTGATATATAAGAGAGAAATCTTAAATATAATATCATTTATTACAATCTCCAAGGACTACATACATTTGTATTTCCGACGTACCGACGGTGACAGTATGTTCTACTTCAATCCTTTTCAATTTTTAAGTTGAGACTGATTTAATATTTGATTGAGTTTTATTGAGCATTCCTGTCTTAATTTTTACTGTTTGCTTTCACAGATACATGTACTGTACCTAAAAGCAAATGTGAACCCCCCTCCCCCATTCCACCCACACGCCCCGCAGAAATGATTCATTTTTGTATACTTTTCATCACATATTATTTTTAAATGAAACAACTGTAAGGAGAAGGGCCCTTGATTACTTTGATTAAATTTGATTGTTACAATAAGTGCATGTAATTCAAACACATAGAGCTGCTTTGTTGGTCGGTAATGAATGAAACGTATGTTTTACTTGGATAAAAAATAAGAAAAGTATTGAAATATTTGATTAGGAAAATGTTATGACCGATTATAATCGGTAGAATAGCATCGGATACACCAACCAATTCTAACCGATTATCGATTATGATTCTGAACTGATTTCCCATCACTATATATAACATATCAAACATATAAATAGTAAGTTACAGGTATTTGTGACACAAGTGCTACCTCACTTTTTACTTCCAGGTGTAATAACTCTTTGTGTTAAAAAAACTCATCAAACCTAGCGAGTATTTATCATGAAAAAAAAATCTAATGCTTCCTGTTGGTAATGTGAATTCTGATTGGCTGAGCGATAATTAAAAAATAGTTGCCAGAGTCACCTAATGCTCGACTGCATAGCATAATATCTCTCATGACAGCCAATTTATTTGAACTCCCTTTCTCAGGCAACAACATATATCAAGTCACATAAAAAATTTAAACTCTACTTTGCTCAATATTGCCAATTTAAAGCAAAATCATTGAAGCAGAAAAAGTAGGTCAAGGTCAGATTTCAATAGTCTAACTCAAGATGCATCAAATATGCAAGTCTGGTGCATGTACCACTTATAGTTTGCTCAATATTGGCAATTTAAAGCAAAATCACTGAAGCAGAAAAAGTAGGTCAAGGTCAGATTTCAATAGTCAAACCCAAGATGCATCCAATATGCAAGTCTGGTGCATGTAGCACTTATAGTTAGCTCAATATTGCCAATTTAAAGCAAAATCACTGAAGCGGAAAAAGTAGGTCAAGGTCATATTTCAATAGTCTAACCCAAGATGCATCCAATATGCAAGTCTGGTGCATGTAGCACTTATACTTTGCTCAATATTGGCTTTTAAAGGTAAAATAATTCAAGCGGAAAAAGTAGGTCAAGGTCATTTTATGAAAGTTTGATCAAAGATACATCCAATATGCAAGTTTGGTACATGTAGCACTTATACTTTGCTCAATATTGGCTTTTAAAGGCAAAATCATTCAAGCTGAAAAAGTAGGTCAAGGTCATTTTATGAAAGTTTGATCAAAGATACATCCAATATGCAAGTTTGGTACATGTAGCACTTATACTTTGCTCAATATTGGCTTTTAAAGGCAAAATCATTCAAGCGGAAAAAGTAGGTCAAGGTCATTTTTTGAAAGTTTGATCAAAGATACATCAAATATGTAAGTTTGGTACATGTAGCACTTATACTTCGCTCAATATTGGCTTTTAAAGGCAAAATCATTCAAGCGGAAAAAAGTAGGTCAAGGTCATTTTTTGAAAGTTTGATCAAAGATACATCAAATATGTAAGTGTGGTACATGTAGCACTTATACTTTGCTCAATATTGGCTTTTAAAGACTTTATTGCGATCTTAACATTTACCTTATCATCTCAACATTTGCCTTATCATTTGAAATAATTTTAAAAATCCCAACCCCAGGGGCTATATCCTCATCTGGATATATTAAATGATGTATAATTAAACATTTGCAACAAAAAAAACCAACAGAATATGAATATAGGAAAGGTAAATGTGTAATCTTAACATTTACCTTATCATCTAGTTCGGACGACGCCGACGCCGACGCGGACGCGGACGCCGACGCCGACGCCGGGGGTATTGCAATAGCTCTTTTGCACTAAAGTGCAGTCGAGCTAAAAACTGTAAGGAGGATTTTCAAGTTTTGCTGCAGTTATTGCTATGACGTATTGTGTTCCTATGATGACATAATTAAAAGCAGGCATTTTCTAGCTCATTACCCACAAAAGCATTAAAATTGAGGTACCATGCTGATGTTTCACAAAAACTGACAGAACATCAGTGGATCCCCTGTCAGAAATATCCGTTTTACCACTAAGCTGATGTCTCACAGTAAAACTCAATTTCTGACAGAGGATTCGCTGATACCCTGTCAGTGTATGTAAAACATATGCATGGATGATAGTAACCCCTAAATACATATACAGCCTAACTTTCAAGAAATAAAGAGTCACTTATGTCTGGTCCATGTTGCAAATTTATTTATTCATAAATGATGCTATTCAATTTGAAGACATTTAACATTTCAATGAATTTGACGATTTAGAATACCTTTCAAAAGAGAACTCATCCCCTTTGGAATAGTTCTGAATTTTCTTTCTTTCTCTTTCATTTTTCTTTCCTCCTGCCTCTGGCAACTTGGCACTCGCACCAAAATTTCCTGATGCTCTCTCTGGAGTTATAACAGAGTTATCTGCCCCTTTACCTTCATCGTCTGAGAGTTCTTCCTTAATGTCAGCTACATCTACTAGCTCATCCCTATCAAAAATTATTTAAAACAAATGCATCTATAATCATGATAATAATAAATTGCATTTGATATGGTTTTTATTTCTGTAAGAATTTCCTGGAATTCTATTATGGGCTCATGATCAGTTGAGATTTTGAAAATCTTCAAGATCTTAATAAGATTATGTACCAGTTAAAAGTATATGGACCCATACATGGAAGTGTTCCAGTTCTTGACCTTCTAGAAGAAAATTTCAAACCCATTTCAATGCACCACATATAGTAAATCCTCATTAGTGGTATTTAATGCGGAAGATCGCAAATACTTCTAACCGAGACTTTACGAATGTTCTCGCGCACTCTTTGATTGTTCTCCATTGTTATGACGTCATCAATTTACTTGGGCAGAAAAGGTGCCCAAGTTTTGAACAATGGTTTAGGTAGGTGACTAAATGTCATTATGAAAAATCAGATTGGACACCTTGCATGCGCTGCATTTGCGATCTTGCGTATTGAATGCCGAAGGAAGTGATTTTCTGACACAGCCAAATGTATTTCAGTGGCGCCCTCTGATCTTATTTTTTTAATATAAAATTTGTGCATTTACTTTATAGAGAGTGCGCAACTCCAAATTTCCTGTAGGGTCGATTCAGTAACATAGTTGAATAAAGTCTATGACCGAAATAGCATTGGAGGGATGCATGTGCTAAGATGTTAACCTCCTTTAATTTCAATTATACTTTTGGATGAAATGACAAGTTTCCAAAATAGCAAAATAATTAACAATTATATAAATAATTGTATGTATGGGTTAAATGCAGAATTTATTTTTATAATGCTTAGCTAATGCCTTTCATAATGTTTTCAGTATATATTTACATAGTTAGTATGTGTCATTTCTCCTAAGCTTGCCATAGGTTAAGATAGACCAATCAGGTGTTCAGAATTTATCACGTGACCCACGCTAGGGATCACTTTACATCTAGACCTGCTTGTAGAAAGTTTTGTTTGTAAACAATGAAAGTTTAGCTGTGTTTAAAACCCACCATCCACCCCTTCTTTCCTGCCTGTAATATATTCTTTATATGTTGAATCCATCATGATTAATTATACATTAACATTGTATGAATTTGTGGCCTATTTTTGATGTGCCATCTTTTTGCTGAATATTTGTTTAGTAGTTTTTATTGTAATACTGTAGTTGTAGACTTTATAGATAAATCTTGGGGATCAGTCAAAGTGCATTATTCTGTCATTGCTGACAATATTTGCTATTCTGTGACATTTAAAGTGAATTGTTTTGTGAGTCTGATCCCCTTCTTTAGTTGTTTTTAATTACTTCGTCATTTTAATAAATGACATTTTCACTCTCTTTCTGTCTTATGTCTTTTTAAGATTCAGCAAAAACCTAGCTTCAGTGAACTTGCTCAGCATTTTAGGACATAAATATATATGATGTCAATTGATAAAGGGCTACCGGTAAAATGAAGCTTCTATCAATGACAGAGCTTTAAGTCTTTTAAAAATTACATGAGCTTTCAGTCTTTTAAAATTTACATGAATTTATCACTTCCAAAAACCCATTGGTGAAAAAAATTTAAGGTACCATCTGTTTCACAATTTTAGATTTCCTAACTTCGTTTAAAGATAGTCTAAATCACTTATTTCTGCATCTAAATATTTGTTCAATAAATGACATGGCCATACTTGTAAAATCAGAGCCTGAAATACGGGCATAGAAATTATTATCTCATTTGCAATGAAAATTTCAAAGGCATTGAAAATGTAACTACCAGAATCTATGTAATGCTAAATAAAATACAAGATGATGGAGGTACATGTATCCTACCGGAACCAACACTTGAGGGAAACTACCAACACTTGAGGGAAACTACCAACACTTGTGGGAAACTACCAACACTTGAGGGAAACTTGAGGGATACTACCAACACTTGAGGGAAACTACCAACACTTGAGGGAAACTTGAGGGAAACTACCAACACTTGAGGGAAACTACCAACACTTGAGGGAAACTTGAGGGAAACTACCAACACTTGTGGGAAACTACCAACACTTGTGAGAAACTTGAGGGAAACTACATGTACCAATACTTGAGGGAAACTTGAGGGAAACTACCAACACTTGAGGGAAACTTGAGGGAAACTACCAACACTTGAGGGAAACTACCAACATGAAAGATGTTCTTCGTGCATGATGTATTTTTCCCTCAAGTTTTGGTGCTAATACTCCCATTTACCAATATAAAATCAATATGATTCCTTAATTCATGTTAAGCATGTTAAGCATACCTACTAAAATAAAGGCAATTTGCCAATAAAAAAAATCTGTAAAATGTGCAATATCTTTCAGAAACTCAATTCTAATAGTTTTTTACCATTTATATGCTCCCAGAGCATCATTTATGTCTTTCCTGTTGGGATCAAACTTAACAACAGCATCCTTGTCTTCTAACTCGTTTATCTTCTTTCGTAATTTACTTTCAAGTGAAGATTCTGGGAAAAGCTTGTTATATGATTCCTCAGTGAAGAATACTCCAAATCCTTTCTTCTGGGGTTCTTCCCTACAAGAATATATAAATCAATGTTACTGCTGGACAATGCCTTTGAGGGTCCTGTGATGATTATTTATAACATGATAAAGCATACTGTAAACATGGTTACTTTCGCTGGAGGGAATTTTCAAGATCATGTCAGTCTATGACTGAAATTTGGTAACTCCTTAACCTAATGACTTTAAAATATCATTGCATCCATGTTAAAGACTCCTTATGCATGCTTTGTTGTCAAACATGTACTGGTCAGGAAGTAGTTATCGCCGAGCAGTAATTATTGCCGTTCTTTCCATATCTTTGGTTCTACGAATGACAGAGACTCGATTCTTTCAGCATTAGTACACCTTATGTTTATCAAACATTGATTTTTTTATTTTTGCTAAGTTCTTTGAATCAAATTCTGAGTTCATGAATATATTATCAGATGACAGATGGGGAAAATAATGTATCTAAAGAAAAAAGCTGAAAAAGAATAATCATACCTAAGATAAATAATTAAAGTCATTCCCGATTAAAGTTCTCCTTGTACCTTCTTTTCACACGAGTTTAATCATTAAACTAGTGTGAAAAGAAGGTACAAGGAGAACCATAGTACATGTACATAGCAGGTAGATTACAATTAGTCATATTTAATTAATTGTGATGTCACATTTCGATTCATGAACAAGCCTATAGTTACTACTGAAAGTTTTAGGAGGGTACCCTTTCCAAACCTTAATATCTCATCTGAAACTATCATTGCTTAATAAACGACCAAAAACTTTTCATCAAGTCACCCTTTTATCAGTGGCGGATTCAGCCGGGGGGGGGGGGGGGGGGGGGGGGGGGGGGGGGGGGGGGGGGCCAGTGCCTAAGAAGGGGCACTTATGACATGCTTTTGAAAGCATTAAACTACTGTTTCCGCAATAAATCTATGAAACTAGTCAGAAATAGCCCCAAAACACCCCAGAAACCACCGATTTGAGTAAAATTTCCAAAAATTTCTCGGGGATAGATCATAGTCATGTCCATTTTCTGTGGACGGAAACAACCTACATTGAATCATGTTCATATCGAATTTTCTTTATCTGAGGGATGAATCGGGAACTTTATATCCTATGCAAGGTATATTTAACACACATATTTCTTGACCAAATTTTCGATACAACCTCCCATAAAACTTACATTTTTTCAACTCTAAATTTGAGGTCGTGATCAATCTTTTTAAAATAAACAGTTTTGGCAAGATTCAATAAGCCGGCTACCTCCAACAATTTTGAAAAGATAAAAATGCATGTTTTTCTTTATTTTTAGAATCGAAGTTATTATGACTACAGTTTTGGTTAAGCCCCTAGGTAAATCAAAAATATATAATCATGATAGAACTGCCAAGAAATAATTAAACCTTTCAATCTGGACGATGCAGGGAATGGGGCACCCGTGATCTCTAGTTTGTCAAGGAAATTTATCATTTACAAAGGAATTTTTTAGGGTCTGTATGGGGCCGAAATTCGGTAAAAAGAGGTACTTTTCCCCAATTTTAGACCTAAAAATTCCCAATTCAATCTTTTCTCCAAAACGAGAAATTCATTTACAATTTATGTATCATTAACTGAAAGGAAAACGAAAGTAGAACAAACATACTCTAGGAGGGAGCGCGGATCTATAGAGGTTAGGGGGTCAAGTCCTGCCTGGAATTTGCATAAAATGCTGATTTTTCCTAGTTTTACGAGAATTTATGGCTGGACACCCCTCCCTCCAATGGGCTGACCTATGTGCCCTTTCAAAACTTCTCCTGATCCGCCCGTTTCTTTCGGAAACCCTGAACATGTTGACGTCTGCATACCGTGCAAGAACAGAACAGCATCAGAAAATTTCAAAAATTTTCAAATATATTCTATATAAAAAATGCAATGATCGCTGTGCGATATAAGTCCCCTACCGGCGGCATAAATTTATGACTTGCATCTCTGTTCATCAGTTCATCTTCTGCAACAACAGCCAAGAAAAGTCTGGGAAACTGAATTCCCGAAATTTGCTAAGTCCAATGGCCATAACTCTTGTGAAAATTAGTCAGTCTAAATTAAACTCAAATCTGCATCACACTATAATGTATTCACATACACAAAATCAGCTCATTATCTGCAATAACAATAAGAATGAAAAAGTCCGGGAAACTAAAAATTGCATGAAATTTGCTTAGTCCAAGGGCCATAACTCTTGTAAAAATAGGCCAATGGAAACCAAACTCAAACTTGGTCTGTATCACACTGAGATGTCTTCATTTACCAAAAATCAGTGCATTATTTGCAATAGAACCAAAGAAAAGTCCGGAAACTGAAATTTTCATAAATCTTGCTAAGTCCAAGGGCCATAACTCTTGTAAAAATAGATGAATCTAAAGCAAACTCAAACTTGACCTATATCCCATTGAGATATATCCACATACCAAAAATGAGTTCAATTTATCCAACAACAGCGGAAAAAAGTCCGGAAAACTGAAATTTTCATAAAATTTGCTAAGTACAAGGGCCATAACTCTTGTAAAATTAGGTCAATCGAAAGCAAACTCAAACTTGATCTGTATCACATTGAGATATATCCACATACCAAAAATGAGTTCAATATATGCAACAACAGCGGAAAAAAGTCCGGAAAACTGAAACTTTCATAAAATTTGCTAAGTCCAAGGGCCATAACTCTTGTAAAATTAGGTCAATCGAAAGCAAACTCAAACTTGATCTGTATCACATTGAGATATATCCACATACCAAAAATGAGTTCAATATATGCAACAACAGCGGAAAAAAGTCCGGAAAACTGAAAATGGGACAGACGGACAGACGGACAGACAGACAGACGGACGGACGGACAGACAGACAGACCGAGAGGAAACTAAGAGTCCCCTTCGGCGTTGCCGGTAGGGGACTAAATATTTGAGTTCAATATATGCAACAACAGCGGAAAAAAGTCCGGAAAACTGAGATTTTCATAAAATTTGGTAAGTCCAAGGGCAATAACTCTCGTAAAATTAGGTCAATCGAAAGCAAACTCAAACTTGATCTGTATCACATTGAGATATATCCACATACCAAAAATGAGTTCAATATATGCAACAACAGCGGAAAAAAGTCCGGAAAACTGAAACTTTCATAAAATTTGCTAAGTCCAAGGGCCATAACTCTTGTAAAATTAGGTCAATCGAAGGCAAACTCAAACTTGATCTGTATCACATTGAGATATATCCACATACCAAAAATGAGTTCAATATATGCAACAACAGCGGAAAAAAGTCCGGAAAACTGAAAATGGGACAGACGGACAGAGGGACAGACGGACGGACGGACGGACAGACAGACAGACCGAGAGGAAACTAAGAGTCCCCTTCGGCGTTGCCGGTAGGGGACTAATAATAATTATTGCTACTGACACTGACTGAATCATGCGCGCCAAATCCCTTCTAAATTCAGTTCAAATACGCTTCAGTTGCCACCAAATCGCTTCATTTTTTCAAAATTTTCTCGGGGGAAGCCCCCCGAACCCCCACCAATGGGAGGGGGAAACCCCCTCCCATACCCTCCCCTACTCGGCCCTTCGGGCCTCGCAAGTTATTTCTATAAAAATTGTATGTGCCCCCCCTCCCGGCAAATGGGGCTCTGGATCCGCCCCTGTTTATAAAAAGGTTGACACTTATGTTGATTTCTTGTGAAACATTATAAGGTTCCTTTGTTTCATTCAGATACCCCTACACTGTAACAGGTTGGGGAAAGGCACCGATCGAGCTAATATACCTCGATTGGGCTAATATACATGTACCTCCATTGGGCTAATCAATCTGAATATTTTCAGTAGTAAAAAATTAAAACATTCTCAAAATTATTCTTTTGAGCAAAAGTGCATCAGTTCTTTAGAAAAGAAGTTATGTTTACAAAAGAGACATACCTGAAAAGTGAATAGTTACTGAGAAAATATACCTCCACTTTTCTGAATATATTGGGTGAGATTTCTCGAAATCTAAAAAGTTTTCAGGCATACTTGCTTTTTAAATATTATTTCTTGATATAAAAACTGGTGCGATTTTGCACCCAAATATGATTTGGAGGTAAAAAGTACTTTTTTCTGAATAAAAAAGTCAGATTGATTAGCCCGATCGAGGTACATTAGCTTGATCGAGGTATATTAGCTTGATCGGTACCTTTCCCCAACCTGTGTAATCTTTGGTTACTGCTTTGACCACCAGTAGCTACGCTTCTGATGCATCATGTGCATACGTATGTGTAGTAGAGGTACTAAACATACATATGCACATGACGCATCAGAAGCGTAGCTAGTGTTTACTGCTACACAGACAGAATGGCAGTGAACCTCCCCCCCCCCCCCCCCCCCATAAAAAAAAATTATTAAAAAAATAATTGAGGCCTGTCATTGCATAAATATTTAACTATACCAACCACGGAAGTCTAAACTCGGGACAGGACATTGTCTAACTTGCTAAATGCATCTTCTTATTATATTTTCTTCCCTGGTTTTCCTTTCTAAGTTTCTTCGCAGGAGAAACGATTTTCACATTTCCCGGATATCACTGGAAATTCTATTATAAAAATCGAGACGGAACGTAAAAGACGGAAAATTTACCAAAGAAAAAAGGTTTAGTGCAGTCATGCATACATATAGGGATTTATTTTTAGGCATAAAAGCAAAATATTGAATTATATAAAATCATGGAGGTGACAGAAGAGTCTACAGGCATGATGTTTGATTTCTATGACCCGTCTATGGAGTCAGAAACTGAAGCCCTGTTAAAAGGTATGGATTCAAATAGCACATTTGATATTTCAGTGATAACTGAGAAGAGAAAGGGGAAAGGGGGGGGGGGGGGGGGGCGCTCAGTCCAAGCTAGATAGTAGATCGGATCGATGGAGTTAGTATATTACTAGTAGATCTGCATGGATAACTTGAGGTCGAGACGAAAAACGTGAACCTCAAGACTACTGATCTAATTAAGAAATGGGGTGGGGAGGGGAGTTGATTCATTTACTTATGTTTATAGGTAAACTGGTGAGCGTAGCGAGCCAGAAATTTTTTTTTTAAGATATGAAGTTTTCATTTGTTTTTAAATTAAGTCATCCGTACATGTATATAAACAACTTTATTCTATATTGGCGAGCGGAGCGAGCCGTAAAATTTTTGAATAGATGGTTACATTTTGTCATAAGAATACAATCTCTCTCTCATTTTCCATGCTCCATTTTTGTTTGACCAATTTGGGAAGGTTGGGAGGATTAGGGCATTACAACTCCACAACCTGGTTAGATCGACCCATGAAAATGAAGCATTTGGTAATTATTCAAGTGTCAATTTGATTTTGAATTTTGTATATATTTGTTAATGACAAATGAATCCGTTCAAACACGATGACAAAGAAAGTTGAAGACAAAGTGAAGACGAAAAAATTAACAACTAATGAAAAATTTAGTGCGGCGAGCGAAGCGAGCCGAAAATTTCCCCAAAAGTAAAGAGAATAAGCATAAAAAGAGTACTCTGAATCAATAACTTTGGGTGAAAAAAGGGGAGGGGGCCCGGGCCCCCTGGGCCCCCCCCTCTAAATCCGTCACTGAAAGGGAACACAGTCGGAAAATGAGCGAAAAGAATGAGAGTGAAACCTTTCAGTACCCGGCGGATTTTGAGCAGTAGATTTCTATTCGAAATTGAAGGTAGTCCAAACTGTCGGGCTGTAGTGGGGGGGGGGGGGGGGGGAGGGGGGGGTTCCAATCTATGGTTTCAAACAAAGCTTAATTACTTGATATGTAAAACAAAACAGAAAAAATCAGCATATTTAGTAACTTTCAGGTGCCCTGACCCACTTGTCCTTTTAATTCTTCTGGATACAGAAAGGAACGTTGCTAACTGAATGAAGCACAAATCAATCGATCATCTCGAGGCCAGGAAATGGCATCATTCGGTGTCCATAAAACAGTTCCGGGTACCATGCACCCAGAACGCCCTTACATGTATTTTCGGCGAAATCACTGATGTTTCATACAATTAAAAAAATAGGTAAACTGACACAATGAAAAGAAGTAGTCATTAAGCATTTAAATATTTTCAATATTTCGAATTTGTCATAGGACAACTATATATTTCGAAGGCAAGAAGTATTGTTACCTGTTAAAAAAAGGGACCTCCCCCTCCCCCTTACGTTTATAAAGCTTCCGCAGACGATGCTAACATATATATTTCCTTTCCAGATCCAAAGCATGTACACGTTTTTATGTTTTCTTTTTTCTTTCTTTCTATGAACGTATCATTACATTCACTATATTATTTCTATTATAATTATGCATATAATAAGGCTGGTAATACATATTTACTTGGAGAGATATTTAAATAAGCCATTCTTGGCTTTCTTTTCAATTCTTTTTATTGTAATTTGTAGATTTTTTAAACTTTATTTGAGACCTCTCTAGCTTAGTAGGTACACCCCTAATTATATTTAGCATTTCGGCTTGTGGCACGATCGGGGTGCCATCGGGTCTATACCCCTACACAGCCAATTGTGCCTCACATGAAATTCATATGAAATGAGCATCATGTATGAAAGTTCATTAAAATTCATATAAATTTCACATAAGATTTATATGAAAAATATTTCACATGAATTTCACATAAATTTCCTTCACATGAATTGCACATGAATTTTTCTAAGGACCTTCATAGGAAATAGAATTAACATAACATCCATGTAAAAATCTGCACATGAATTTCATGTGAAAAATTTCATGTTCGTGCTCGTTTCACATAAATTTCACGTGAACTTTCATGTTTTCACATGAATTTCATATGAGGCACAATTGGCTGTGTATTTGGATGTTGTGGTTGGACGTGGACGTAGTCCAACCTATGGTTGTGAAAAAAAAGATTATATGTTAAGCAGTAAGATTAAGTAAATATATAATTAAGTATTTTTTTAATAATTTTCTTGAGGGGGGGGGGGGGTTATCTTGGTCTATCATATTCCTTTTCATAGCAGCTTTGATATATATATATTTTTTAATTTGATTTAAATTTTAATACTAGTATTATCATTTCATATTTGAATGGAATAATAATGATAAACAGAGAGAGAGAGACTACCAATTCATTTTCACGTTGCATGTACCAAATAGATAAAGAAGTAAATATATAATGTTTGTCAAAAGCCTGCTTGACGAGATAATGTACATGTCAATACGAATGTGACAGCTGATAGCATATTTAAACGGGGACTTACCCATATGCACTTTCTCTCTTATTTGTTCAGTATATTGGTCTTTTCATATTGTTTCGCAGCAAATTCAGATTTTCGCAGTCAAGGACATATTCATTTATTGTACAATGACATAACGAAGGTGTGTTGTTCCATCAGGACAATTCTCCTATTCACAAATCTATCACTGCCATGGCTGCCATTCATGCTTATGACTTTACTTTGATTGATCATCCGCCTTATTCACCTGATTTTGCTCCATCATACTGTCATACATTCCCAAAACAGAAAGCAGCTATTTCTTGCACCCACTTTCAGTCCGATGATGAAGTATTTTCTAAAAAAAATCGTTCATTTGCCTAGGCCAACCTGACTGTGCTAGACCCCGCCATCAACCCTAGTACTTAATTAAGACTCGCACTTTTCTTTGATATGTTTTTGGAACATACTTGCTGCTATTGCTTAGGAAAAAAAAAGAACCGCCATTTAAGAAGGTTTCATATATAAGCTGACATCTGAAAATAAATTATGCACGAGCAAGTGTACCCTATTATAAAGGTGCTATGACCGATATCAAATATTTGTTGACATGGATAGATATAACCCAAGTACATTATACTTTGACACCTTCCTCTCATCTGATACAACATAAGTATGGGTAAATTTTTGTAGATACCAATGTCGACAAAGAACTATTGTACGATACAAAAATGCGAAGGGGTCCCAAGGTCTCGGACAAGAGGCAAGATCAGGATGAAGACTACTATACATACAAAAACAGAAGGACCGGCGAGATGGGCCAGCGAGGCGAAACTTTCCGAAAAGTTCTTGTGACAATATGCCTTATTGGAGTATGGGTTGCCATGGTAATTAGAATTTATCTCTTAAGTTTGTTTCAAATAAAGTTCAATCATTTTAACAAAGTTTATGTTGTATATATATTAGTTGTTACGATTTTGTATGAATTTAACTTATTCATTCGGTATGTAAGTCTAGGTGCCCTGTAGGGGTAAGCGTCTTCTGTTTGACATCACTCTCTCGATGAGAAATTCAGAATCTAAGAGGTTCTGGCCTAAAATTAAATATTTATTTACTCCATTGAAATGCTAGTATATTGCAATCATCGAAGTAGAAATTGAGGGCCCTGTCGACGCCGCGGTTTAGTGCTTAGGTTGCCGGTTCGAGCCTCACTTAAAGGACCGTGGGTCGACCGACATATACTTTTACATTGTATGTTATATACTACAAAAATGTCATTGTCTGACTCTGTGTATTGTTTACATGTCTGTGGTGTTTTGAAAATAATGAGAGTCCTAGGGCTTCCTATGACCAATGAGAATAAGGAAGACTCAAGAGAACTCCAATAAGACAAATTTATGAACAATGAGAATAAGGAAGACTCAAGAGAACTACAATAAGACAACGTTATGACCAATGAGAATAAAGAAGACTCAAGAGAACTAAAAAAAAATCAACGTTATGGCCAATGAGAATATAATGAAGACTCAAGAGAACTCCAACGTATACAAGACAATGTTGCAATGAAATAAGCGAAACACACATAGATCTAGTACACAATATTGAAACAAAAAATAAACACCACGCTGAACAGTCACAGCAAGAAAGATCGGGAGTCAACTAGACAAAATACAACACTCTTGTAAAGAGGACCAACTAACATATGAACCGAACAAAGACAACATGAGGCATGTGATTAAGACAAATGCGCACCCAGAACCGACTTTGGACGGTCATCTACTAAGTCAATGACAATTGTTTTAATTATCGGCATAAGTGCGCGCAAGCCTCAAATTTTAAAGGATACACATAACAGAGGTGCTGTCCTATTCACTGAATGGTGGTATTAAAATTGTAACGTGCAGGGTCCTCGGTAACATAAAAATACTCTGTAAATTGAAAAAAAGGGAATTTGAACATCTGGATGATGCAAGAGGACAAGTTCAATCAGTCGAGAAGTCCATAGGACCGGGGGACATATACGAAATTTGATAATGACCGTGACGGAGTCCCGTCTTTCCGGTTACTCAGCGTGTCATAGCTGGAAATGATACTGCTGCAAAACTCAGTACTATACATGATATTCTTTTGATGATTTCAGATTGATTCTAACAGTTATGATTATTGTCTACCGTTGATCCATCTCATTTCAATTGTTTAAGCAACAAGTCTCCATCAAACGATGACATGCAGTTCCAGATAATACATACTATGATACTGGGACTCCCAAATTTTTGAATAAAGGTGTACAGAGTAGTTCCTGTAAAACTTCAAAAAGGGTTTTACACATTTTTTTTTTGAAAAGGAAATCATTGACATAAAATTTGTAAACAATCCGCATAATCTTTCTTTTAAAAGTGTTTTTAAAAAGTTTTAAAAAGTATCATTTAAGCAATTTTGCAAATTTATTATACAGGGCCTCTTTATGGAGATAGCAGGCCCGACCTTAAAGGACTTCAAGCTCCGTCTCCATACCACAACAGAATCCATTTCCAATGCAGTGTCAGGGAGAAGTGTGGGCAAGTTCGTGGGCGTGTTCCTCGGTGGATTCTTTGTTGACAAGGTAACAATTGCCCACAAAATGTATCGTTGACATATTAGAAATGAGCGATGAAATTTTTCGTTATGAAGCAAAAAAAAAAAAAAATAAATAAAAAATAATAATAATAATAAGAATAAGAATAAAATGAAATAAAATGAAATAAAATAAAATAAATAAATAAATAGATAAATAAATAAATAAAAAACACAATTGAAAGAAACGAACAAAGATTCCATAATGCGATAATTTCAGGTTGTTTTATGTTTTTACATAATTTCGATTTACTGAATAAAAGAAGCGATCAAAAGATAAGAGATATCGTAGAATTGTCATTTTCGGAAACACATGGTAGACATATTTATTATTGCAATGTGCTTACAGCTAGTAATAAAGGCAGAGAAGGGATGATGGGTTTCCGACGATGAATTTTTCCTTGAAACCGGATACTGAACTTTTAAGTATCCATGCATGCTATCATACACATTTTTTTTCAGTTTGGAAGTCTGTGTAACTTCGTTCTGGGTTTTGCATTATCTATGGCGGCAGTGACAACGGTTTGTCTCCCGTGGGTGACTTCTACTGACGTACTGTGGTTTATGTATCTACTCCTTGGTACAAGTCTGGGACTCATCAATATTGGTAAGCTCATTTAGCTCCCTAAAAAACGCTTGTCAAAAGACGTGCGAATCGTGACATCATATAAATGGCGCCGTCAGTCAGCCATTATGTCTGTCCGTCCGTCTGTGAACTCCATGATCTTGTGAGTCGTATAAGACATAACCCTAGCTGTAGTGGTATTTTCAAACTTTCAACGAATTTTAAGCATTGCTATTTCAAACGTACAGTTTCTTTAACTCGTATCATTTATTTCTCTTTCAGCGGGTCAGCGAATAGTTTTAGCAGTGTGGTTGGAAAAGTCGGCCTCACCAATGCATATAGTACACTTGGGATACGGAGTGGGCGGATTTATCGCCCCTTTGCTTGTAAACCCATTTCTGGCAGACCTTCCTGATGACGAAATATCCAGTACAGTGTCGCCATCTACTTTAAGATATGACGAAATGACTACTGTTCATTATGAAAATAGTAGTTCATCTAATGTTGATGTTGTATCAAATATAGAGTATGCTTATTCCATAGTAGCAATAATTACGGCAGGATTTGCCCTAATTTTCTTCCTGTATCAAATAGCCGCGTGTAGGAACTCATTTCGAGGCTCGAAAACCGACGCCATGGAAAAATCGAAAGACCCGGATAAAAAAGAAGACATTCTCCTCAAGAAACGGTCTTTCCTACAAATGATTAACCCTGCTACATGTGCGGAAGGAAGTTTCTGTTTTGGGTTTCTCGTTTTAGTTCTCCTTTTCTTAAGATTTTTCTTTTTGACCGGAGTGGATCGTGAAGTCGGTACATTCCTTTATTCCTACGCGGTGGACCAATTGCATTTCTCAAAAGACGATGCAACGTATGTAAACACAATATTTTGGATTAATTATGCAGTTGGAAGATTTGTTGCGTTCGTGGTTGCGTTTTGGGTGTCCGTCAAGATCATCCTGGTTGTTGAGACCATTCTTGCTGTTGCAACAGGAGTTGCCATGGTAACCTTCGCGCTTGACCAACCTCTTGCACTATGGATCATTTCCGGGTGTATAGGATTTTTGCTCGGACCTATGTTTCCGACTGGAATAGCATGGGGTGACGTTTACATAGAGATGACGGGGTTGGCCATCACGTGGACCCTTCTAGGTAGCGCGTTCGGTGGTCTTACATATCTCAGACTGGGTGGATTCGCATACGACAAATACGGCCCTACGTCGTTTCCGTATATTTTCCTTGGAACCGTGATTATTGTTGCCGTATTTGATTTCATTCTGACATTCTTAGGTTTGTGTAAGCGTAGAATTACAGGGAAATCTGGTGAAAATAAAGAAGAAATGCCAGTTTCAAGTCCTGACGTCCAAGTTCAAATAGAAGGATTAGATTCTAAGAAAGACAGTTGATCAAGCTTATTTGTAATTTGTTAAAACGTTAAAAACCAATTTGTCTTCCACTATTTTGTTCAGTATTAGTCGTATTTGTTATGTATTAAAAAGATAATAAAAGCAAGCTTGTGGCTGTTAGAACTCTATATGTTGCTTGTTGTCTCCGGCTTTGCGATTTCAGGCCTGTTCGTTTGTATATCTGTCTTTCTGGGCCGTCCATCTGTAAGGCAAAAAAAAAACATCATTTGGGCATAGGCCTTTTCATATTTCACATGTGTATTCTTTGTTACTAGTATATAAACACCTTCCTTTTGGTGCAAATTTTTTTTTGACCTTATGGCCTTGGAGATCAGCCTACTTTGTGTCTAGCACCCAAAAACTGGATTATAGGGACTCAAATTTCTAATCAATATTCAATACAAATGAGTGAGAGAGTTCGCATTCACGGAAATATTCACAATCATGAAAGCTGGAAATCCGAACTCTTCGATCGGTCATCTTGAGAGAAACCACACTAGCTAGTACACTGCCATCCATAAATTAGTATACTAACAGAGTTGGGTTTAGTCCATGTCCTCTTTTTATATCCATTTACATATTCATCTGTGTCTCTGGGGCCTCTGCTTTTTGCGGTCTTGTTTGTGTGATGTCATCTTACAGTGAGGAGGTTGTTTTACACCACAATTGTACGTTCTTCGAGACCTCTGGGTAATTGGAGAAGTGAGAGGGTTGTGCGCACGTAATCCAGGATAACCACACCATTTGCTAATTGCTTGACAGATGGCCGTCCAAAGTCGGCACCGGTTACCCATTGGTCTCGTCGGTTTATGTGTAGTCTTTTGTGTTTGATGTTTACATGTCGTGTGTCTCTTTTCCGTCTCGTGCTGTACTCGTCTTTTGTGTTTTTGCATCGGGTGTTTTGGTGTTTTACTGTTGATGCTGCAACGGGGTCTTGTTGGAGATCTCCTCCCCTTCTCCTAATGAATATGGTAATTGATCAAAATTGCCCATATTACATATGACAATACACTATTTCTACTCATGCTGCTGTTATAAAATGAACAGTTTCAAATCCATAGATGTATGATTCTAATAATGAACCTTGAAGAAATCATTTGTAACAAACTTGACCCAAATATTTGAAAGTTATTGAATTTTCATTCTTTTAAAAAAAAATGACAATTTTTGAAAAAAAAATTGTGCAGATGAAAAAAGTTTCTTTTTCCGTTTTCCTAACCACAATTCATAATTTTGAATTATATGAAGCCAATTATTATGATTCTTTCAAGTTCAGGGTTGAAAAATTAAGATACACTTATAAAGAATTTAGAATGATTAATTTTCATTGTTTGTATAGTTATTTATGGATGGCAGTGTATAATAACCAAAACTATTCTTTAGAACGACAAGAGTCAGTTTGATGTTATGTTACTATTTTCTTACCTTTTAATTTATAGAATGTTTCCATTCTACATTCTTTCCTCCAATTCATTACAAGTATCTAGATTTGCAATCGTCTACTCTAACAACAGATTCAGATGCTGCAAATGTGATGTCCTTAGTTCGCTCAAAAATATTGAGACGTTGTTTACTGTAAACAGCTGATCTTAAATTATCTGTATCAATAATTATTTATTGATATCAATAGATAAGCAATTCCATCAGGATTTTTTTTCTAAATCATTGATTTTATTCTTGAAAATGACCATTGTCCGCGGCATGTTTTCCTGGGAGAAGTACATTTGGTAAATTGTAGTTTACGAAACAATAATTTGATGACGACAAAGGATCACGTGTTAAGAAAATGTGAATATCTCAGGCTCTGTGTTGAATAAAAACTTCGGACTAATTCTTACCTTGTGTCAGACAATATTTACACATGTATTTGTCATCTTGAATTGTTCTAAGTATACATTAAGATTACAAATATAATTGCATTTCTTGAAAATATTATGAATTACATGTATATTTAATGTATACCTTTGCTTTCATTGAAAACAGATATCATAACACCCCCTTTTTATCTATACATTTGTAATTTTATTATGACATTTGATTCGAAATTTAAAAAGTTGCACACATAGTGTAAAGAAAAAACTTTTCTTAAATTTGTCTCAATCTTTCACAGAACTTACATCAAAATATTTTAAAATTGTAAAATGTTCTTAAAATGTAAGACGGAACTTTTTACATATTTTTACTCCTAATTGTTTTGGTTTTCTTTCATTGTTATTTTATTATTTATGATGATTATTTTTCTTATAGAAGACAAACGTACTCAAATGTACTATATGCATAATTTATGTACTTTTAAAACAATAGTGTCGTAACTTGTTCTTTCGTAATTACTGAAGAGGGACTTCTAGATTCCTGAATCGACTCAAAGTTACGTCAACAGAAAAATTCTCTTATGTACGGAACATTCACTCTTTACAAAAGGATAAAACCTAGATGGAGATGGCACATTTGATAACATTTTTGGATCATGGATAACAGAAGCGATCGCAGACAGAAATTTCGAAAAATTCTGAAGACGATATGGCTAATTGGAGTGTGGGTTGCCTTGGTAACTATTTTTGATTTTAAACTTATTAGAAAGATACTGATTAGTTTACACGGTTAAGCTAATTTGATTTTGTTGTAACAACTCATAGGAGGTTTAATTTATCTTTATTTAAACATAAGTTATGTTTGGATAAGGTAAATCCGCTCGAATCGCATTTTCAGTAAATTGGGAAACTTGATTGGTCGATTTCACGAAATCGACCTTACTAGATTTGTAGACCGGATTGAGTCCGTCAGATTCCACAATGCAACATTGAATTATCCTTATGAATGAAACGTTTTCGTGACTTGTGAAAAACACGTGACCAGAGACAGGCATTCCCATGACCTCCCACTTTATCCACTTCACAAAAGTAGGACATGTCGTCATGACAACGCTTATGTATCGCAATTATGAATTTAGATATTGCAGATGAAAGTAATATCTTCATGATATTTTTTCTTTAACAATATTTACTTCCAGACTAATTAGTGAGTGATACAGTGAACCCTATGCCTTCAAAATCCCTATGGTCGACATTTCTGGATCCTTGGATCCATTGCAACAAAGAAATACGCGATCACAACGTATGCCAGGGGTGCCAGTGGGCTAAACAGTTTCTAACCGTCCATCCGACTAAACTTTTTCTCGTTAAGGATATACCACTTTGTTTGTTTGTTTATTTTCTTACCAAAGACAAATTGATAATTGAAACAAAGAATTAAATTAATGAGCGATAAAAAAAATCGACAAGACTGTACGAGTCACAAAATTTGATTGAACTTTTTAGAAGTTTCCGCTTTTTTCCCTCCAAATTCCTATAACATTTAATCGGAACTCTCCACTTTTCCCGCGAATACACCCAGAAAGGCTTTTGATTGGTCAATATGTGTTATAATGGAATTTTCCTACGGATCAAACAATTTCTGAATGGATATGAAGAGACTCATGAGTGTTGCATCTTGAGTTGTCCAGTGTAAACGTATCTATTTTCTATAAAGACATACGTTTCTATAAGTACTACTCTTTAGTCTCTATTTTAAGAGTAAAAAATTTTAACCTATGTCGACGAAAAAAAAAATATATTACGGGATTAAAGAAATGTTGATATCGACCAAGCTTTTTTGGAAAGCTAATACTTCATTCTGTTTTGGTTTCCTGTTTTTATATATAGCAAATGATCAATAATTTTTGTTTTCTAAGAATGATTCCAACCATCTATACTACTAAAGGAAGGAATTAGCCGATTCTCCGTCGAAACGAAGAGGACAGAGATAAATGATGTAATACGAAGATATAGAATATGATATGACAATGTGAAAGTTTCGAAGGAATCATTACTAATTAATATGAAATCATTAATTATGTCCCACCGTTTTCTCAAAACAAATCTTAGAAAAACTACAGTTCAAAACCGGCGTCGGACACTTACCACTAACTTCATATTTTCCTCTGATTGATACTTATCATAAATCTAGTGAGGCGATTCTTGCAAGACGTTTCTCATATTAATAATTATTAGCAGGAGGTTAATTTCGCCATATTTTTCCGAAACAAATTCAAGATTCCATATTTGTTTTCTGAAATATACGACATGCAATCTTACAATTTTATTTTCCATAGTACTAATGCCTTTTCCATTTGAAGTCTATGGAGCACCCACCTCTGTTCAATTGCAATCAAAAAAATGCAATGATCGCTGTGCGATATAAGTCCCCTACCGGCGGCATAAATTTATGACTTGCATCTCTGTTCATCAGTTCATCATCTGCAACAACAGCCAAGAAAAGTCTGGGAAACTGAATTCACGAAGTCCAAGGGCCATAACTCTTGTGAAAATAAGTCAATCTAAATTAAACTCAAATCTGCATCACATTATAATGTATTCACATACAAAAAATTAGTTCATTATCTGCAATAACAGGCATGAAAAAGTCCGGAAAACTGCAAATTTCATGAAATTTGCTAAGTCCAAGGGCCATAACTCTTGTAAAAATCGGCCAATGGAAACCAAACTCAGAGTTTTTCTGTATCACACTGAGATGTATTCATTTACCAAAAATCAGTGCATTATTTGCAATAGAACCGAAGAGAAGTCCGGAAAACTGAAATTTTCATAAAATTTGCTAAGTCCAAGGGCCATAACTCTTGTAAAATTAGGTCAATCAAAAGCAAACTCAAACTTGATCTGTATCATATTGAGATATATCCACATACCAAAAATGAGTTCAATATATGCAACAACAGCGGAAAAAAGTCCGGAAAACTGAAATTATCATAAAATTTGCTAAGTCCAAGGGCCATAACTCTTGTAGAATTAGGTCAATCAAAAGCAAACTCAAGATCTGTATCACATTGAGATATATCCACATACCAAAAATGAGTTCAATATATGCAACAACAGCGGAAAAAAGTCCGGAAAACTGAAATTTTCATAAAATTTGCTAAGTCCAAGGGCCATAACTCTTGTAAAATTAGGTCAATCAAAAGCAAACTCAAACTTGATATGTATCACAGTGAGATATATCCACATACCAAAAATGAGTTCAATATATGCAACAACAGCGGAAAAAAGTCCGGAAAACTGAAAATGGGACAGACGGACAGACAGACAGACAGACAGACAGACAGACGGACGGACAGACAGACAGACCGAGAGGAAACTAAGAGTCCCCTTCGGCGTTGCCGGTAGGGGACAAAAAATTCGACGTTTCTGATCCTTTAGTCGGGTCCCTGTAAAGTGCGAAACGAAACAAAAACGAAACGATACGAAACAAATCGAAACGAAACGAAACAAATCGAAACGAAACGAAACAGGTCGAAACGAAACAAAACATAAATCTTGAAGAACTTTAGAAAAAATTATGTAAATGCAGAGAACTATTACGGATGTCAATATCTGCATATATTATTGCCTTCAACCATTAGTTCTTGTGGCTGGAGGGTTTTTTAAAGGGTCAAAGTCGACGATTAAAACATAATATATACGTTATATATAGGCTAAGCACAATTGCATTTTAAAGGATTAAAGGAGAGCGAACGGGATGAATAACCTCGTCAGAGGCGGAAAAAATATTGTTTAGCAGGGAGGAGTCTAGTACAGAGGAAACGGAACTGTTCCGTTATGTGTAATTGAAAACTTTATCAGAAAAATGAAAACAAATACTGGGGGGGGGGGGGGGGGGGGCACATTTTGTTTGAAAAACGATAAGATTTTTTTCCTGAAATGCCCCCCCCCCCCCCCCCCAGTTTTATCTCATTACGGTGTCATAGCGTGGTTTTCTATCCCCTCCCCTTTATTCCTCTTAAATGCATGAATGGCATTTGACATTTACTTTTTGTAATTGTCAACTTTGACTTTCAAGAAGCCCTCTCGGCACTAGTTACAGATGTAGAACTCTTGGATTAAGGCAATATTACATGCTGATCTTGTCTTTAAATATTCGTTATCGGCGATTTTTCCTCTTTTTCTCATATTCTTTAAGTTTTGTGTTTTGTTTCGTTTCGTTTCGATCTGTTTCGTTTCGTTTTGTTTAGTTTCGTTTCGATGTGTTTTCTTTCGTTTCGCACTTTACAGGGACCCTCCGTTACTCTACTCAAACGGATCAGAAACGTCGAATTTTTTTAATAAGATTGGTTCAAATTTACTCAGAAGTTTTATTAAAATGTTTTGTACACGAAGGTTTATGATACTTAAAAATAATAACTTGAAAAAAATCTGACCACAAAGTGTGAAAAGATCTAACCAATTGAAGATATATGTGACCATTTTTTTGCACTTAAGTCTAAAATGCGATTTTTGAATTCAAAGGAGTTCTTTTAGATCGACCTTTCATCCGTAGATACATGTACAATTGATAATTTCACAAATGACCCGTGTTTCAATTTTTACTGATAAGCCTATTACATGTATGTGATGTGACCTATTATGCGATATGATTTGGATTATTCAAATTCAGGGGCACATTATCTAAAACACGCATCCTTTTGTTAAAATAGAGACACTGTGCTTTATGATGTATACACGTTTATATAAGAAATACATCTGAAGTGATCTGTTCTTTGGAAAAATTCAAAATGAATTGTTTCTTCGTCAAACATTTCCACAAGATGACCGTAACTGTAAAGCCGGAAGGCTGTAAGTTAAAGCAGTAGTTACGGCAATTCTTAGAAATTTTTCTTGCTGCATTTTCTCGCAGTTACATATTTCTTGGTCAACTTTTCGCTTCAGATCGATTTCTTTTTAAAATATTATTTAGTTTGTAACACAGACAACATTGACACAGAAACTCGTTGGTTTTTTATACTGACGTATTGAGATGACGTTCATTAGGTTACGTTCATCCGCTTACCGGTGACAATTAAAATTATCTTGCATGTATTTCAAATTTATGTGGAAAATTTATTGATATCAGTGCCAAACAATATGTGATAACGTCTATATAAATCTGAAAAGAATCTCTATGTATTTCATACCAGAGTCGTACATAACGTTTACACTTTCCCGTGCTAGCGCGGGTCCTTTTCTAGTCATACTAGTATATTGAAGCAGGCCTTTTCATTGGTTATTTTTATACAAAACGTTCCGTACGTACTTCAATATTCGTTATCAAATAAATTAATGAAATAAAAACGCACCGGATAGATTTCCGAATAAACAAGATGAGCCTACAGCTTACTAAAGTTATGGAATTCAGTAATTTTGAGGAAAAATAGCAAATGAAATTAATCATATCAAAATCATTTACATAAATCATTTATGAAAGCACTGATCATGAGATTAACGATACCCCTAGCTGCACAATGAGAGAGTTCCTTGGGGGGGGGGGGGGGGGGGGGGGTGGGTGGGTTGGAGTTATTTCTAAACACTTTATAAATACATTATACAAGTAATTTTCAAAATACTTCCTTTCAGGAAGTCTCTCACTGTTACGATTTCTGCTTCTATTGAGATACCGCCGCTTTGCAACCTTCCTCAAAATATAGTGCTTTTTCTAATTTAAGAATTTGCTGTCTGACACATGCAAAATGCAAGAACAAGGATATTGTCCTTCTTGAAAGAAATTCAATTTCGTCTAAAGTAAATGCATTACAAAAAATCAACGATACATTTCTTGCTTTCACTGCACGTTAGTGGCGTGATAATATTTTACTTCTGATAAGAGTAACTTATAAGAGTTGTCTTCCTTATATTAAGACGAAACGATGAGAAACGAAAGTAGAAACAAAGCATGATCTTGTTGAAAGAAATAGGAAATTCTGGTAATTGAAATGAGAATTTTTGGAAATTACCAGCAATAATAAACTTAAAGTAACGCTGGAACTACATGCAACCGCTCTTTTATCAAATACATGTATATGGTAGACTGTCAGTAATTTAGGCATGCATGCATGGTCTTTTTAGTTTCATAGAACCAAACGGGTTAATTAATCAAAGACACTGCTCCAGGTTTAAGCCGTGAGAAAAAATTTAAAGTATACCACTTATAGTAAATATAAACAATTTGTGCTGTTTATAGAACACATTGAGCACACAGAAATGAATAATCTATTTTTTTATAATTAAGCTTCAAATGCATATATGCATCCTATGTACAAAAAATTAATCATCATTTAAATACCTAAACAATAAAATGATTCAACATTCATCTGCTGACATTAAATTTTGGAGAGAAGTATCTCTCAGGACCTTCAATTCTTTGATTTTTTGCAGGGGCTATTTATGGAGATTGCAGGCCCTACCCTGAAAGACTTCAAACTCCGCCTACATACTACAACAGAAGATTATCCAGTGCCGTGTCGGGTAGAAGTGTCGGAAAATTTGTCGGTGTTTTTCTTGGTGGATTTTTCGTAGACAAGGTTTTGTTTTATAATTGTTTTTTTTTTTATCTTTTATTTTTGCACAATCTTTCAAAAACAAAATTTACGGCAAAAATAGTTCAGCTATGACCGAAATTAAGCTTCCTCAGTAACTATAAACATCAAAGAAGTACCTAACCGTTATTCAGTCTCAAAGTCGAGAAGGCAAGGCAAAACTGTTAGAATTTCCATCGAATCGGTTGCGAACCCCGGAATGAACAACATTCCGAAGTGAGACCAGGTGCCCGGGGAGAGTCAGCGTCCTGATTGCATGCAACACCCGTCACAACAGCTCCATGGAAACCTGTCAAATTCGGTGATTGTCTCGATGTACATTTTGATGTACATATCAGGTAAGTAAGTCTTGTTTGTTGATGATGACAGCCATGCAATCGCAATGTAGAATGTCACTGATCATTCTGGAAAGGGGGATCTCATATGCTTTATAACATCCCCATAGCGACCGAAGAACGTCCTCAATGATGATTTCAGTCGTTGTGTAACATAACCCTGAACAAGTAGCTTACTTGCAAGCCGTCAAAGACCAACTTGTGTATCAAATTTCATCTCAATATCTCAGTCCGTTACAGAAAAAAGGCAGGAAAACTAAATTTCATAAGTCATCAAGGGGCATATAACTTCTTCAAAAATAGGTCAACTATGATCAAACTCGAACTTGCTCTGTATAACTATCCAAGACCAAGCTATATCTATGGAATTTCACTTTAAATTGAAACTGAATTGAAATTGAACTTTATTCCGTTGCAAGTCCGGAAAACTGGTAATTGGACAGACAGACGGACGGACGGACAGACAGAAAGACAGACAAGCAGACCGAGAGGAAACGAAGAGTTGCCATTGCCGACAGGGGACTGAAAAATAGTTACTGAAAACATTATCCCACGAATCCGTAAAGACATAATAGTTATTCTTGTCTTATATAATCTCATGCATATGATCATCATACTGTGTCGTTATTGGCTGGGATTAGTTAATAAGGAGCGATAATCATGATGAAAAATGTCAAAAATGGATTATATTTATTCCTAATTTGATGAGATGGAAAATGTTCATAATCTTTTGTCTCATCTTGTAAGTCGATCTCACTTAATGCATGCATATAAATTCTCTTTTTTGTTGTAGTTTGGTAGTTTATCAGATTTGTTAGTTGGCCTATCGATGTCGATGGCAGCCATTGTCACGGGTTACCTCCCATGGGTGACATCAACGGAAGTGCTCTGGTTCATGTATTTCTTACTTGGTACAACTCTAGGACTTGTTAATATAGGTATGTACATGTTATTCAGACTAATAGATTATTGTCACAATTAAGAACATCTACTTGTACGTAAAATAATAAGAGGAGGAAATGTAATTCAGGGTTTAAAATGAATTTTCAATTCACACGATTTTTAATAAAATTAAACGAGCTGTGTAATTAACAAATCACATGACGAGTTTCCGAAAGACCGTATGAAATTATTACATCGTTCATTATTCTTTTCATCAAATGATATACTAGTACGTGTACATACTTCGTATTAAAAACAGAAATATCGTCAAAATATTGATATTTCGACGTCATTTCTCGAGAACAACGCCACAGCGTTGCTGTAAGTTACTGTTGCGACGTCATATACCATCATCTTCTGGAGACAAGAGTACGTAATATACCTTACTCAACCTTGTCAGATGTCAACTGCGTCTTCTATGAGTTTCGTTCGGAGAGTATATACGCTAAGATCAGATTCTATCTTTTATCATACTAACAAGCTGCTGAGCATCTTTGCTGGTGATTTATTCGAAGTAGTCTCTCCGGAGACGCAGTTTTGTGTATGACATCCGACAAGGGGTATTAAGGTATAACGTACATTTGTCTTGAGAAGATGGCATAATCTATGCTCAGCATTTTATCCGATGAAATAACGCCGAAGTGTTATGTTATGTTTGCCATAACATTGAATATAAAATGGTACGGAAGCCAGTTCGTGCCATGTTATATTTTTTTACTATCTCGTAGTTACGAGAATTTTTTCTCGTAGTTACGAGAAAACATTCTCGTAATTACGAGAAGCTTTTCTCGTAGTTACGAGAAACTTTTCTCGTAGTTACAAGATGTTTCTCGTAGTTACGATAATTTTTTCTCGTAGTTACGAGAAACTTTTCTCGTAATTACGAGAAACTTTTCTCGTAGTTACGAGAAAAAAATCTCGTAGTTACGAGAAAAAAATCTCGTAGTTACGAGAAACAATTCTCGTAGTTACGAGAAATTTTTCTCGTAGTTACGAGAAACATTTCTCGTAATTAAGAGAAACTTTTCTCGTAGTTACGGGAAAGAAATCTCGTAGTTACGAGAAATAGTTCGTTCGAAATTTTTCTCGTAATTACGAGATTTATTTCTCGTAACTTCGAGAAAAGTTTCTCGTTACTACGAGAAAACGTTTCTCGTAACTACGAGAAACATTTCTCGTAACTACGAGAAAATGTTTCTCGTAACTACGAGAACAGTTTCTCGTAATTACGAGAAAAGTTTCTCGTAACTACTAGAAACGTTTCTTGTCACTACGAGAAAAGTTTCTCGTAACTACGAGAAAAGTTTCTCGTAACTACGAGATATGTTTCTCGTAACTACGAGAAAAGTTTCTAGTAACTACGAGAATTTTTTCCCGTAACTACGAGAAAAGTTTCTCGTAACTACGAGTAAAGTTTCTCGTAACTACGAGAAACATTTCTCGTAACTACGAGAAACATTTCTCGTAACTACGAGATAAGTTTCTCGTAATTACGAGAAATGTTTCTCGTAACTACGAGAAACGTTTCTCGTAACTACGAGAAAAGTTTCTCGTGAACTACGAGAAAAGTTTCTCGTAACTACGAGATATGTTTCACGTAACTACGAGAATTTTTTCTCGTAACTACGAGAATTTTTTCGTATAACTACGAGAAACGTTTCTCGTAACTACGAGAAACGTTTCTCGTAACTACGAGAAAAGTTTCTCGTAACTACGAGAAACGTTTCTCGTAACTACGAGATAGTAAAAAATATAACAGGACACGAACTGGCTTCCGTAAAATGGTTCCATGCAATAGAATAAAAAGACTAAAAAGCTAATCTTGAACGTTTAGTCAATACGTTAAGATTTATCTCGACAATGTTCTTTTCCTTTTCTTTTGAAGCTGGACAACATATAATACTAAGTCTTTGGCTTGATAAAGCTGCCTCTCCAATGCATATAGTACATTTAGGATATGGCGTAGGAGGATTTATCGCCCCTTTGCTCGTAAATCCTTATTTGGCAAACTTACCGGAAGAGGAAACCACAGACACCCCGACACCAAATACTTCATTTTCTCATGACGTCACTACGTTCATGTACAATGGCACGAGCGTCACGATGACGTTTCACACCGAATCAAGAATTCAGTTTGCATATTACATCGTCGCAGCCATCACTGCAGTATTTGCCCTCGTTTTCCTGGTTTATCAATTTGACGCTAGTAGACAAAGATTCGGTAGCCCCAAGACGACATCATTACAGAAATCACCAGCAAAAGTTGAAAAAAATGAATCATTACAGAAAAAGAGAACATTTCTTCAAATGATTAACCCAGCCACGTGTGCTGATGGAAGTTTGATTTTTGGTCTTTTTATTTTGCTTCCACTATTTTTGAGATATTTTTTCCTAACTGGACTTGATCGAGAGCTCGGTACATTCCTTTACTCTTACGCGGTAGATCAATTAGATTTCACCAAAGACGATGCCACACTCGTTAACACCGTATTCTGGATTAACTATGCAGTGGGCAGACTGGTGGTGTTCCTAGTTGCATTTTTTGTGTCCATCAAAGTTATCCTCGTCGTCGAGTCTGTAGGAGCTCTAATCACCGGTATTTTTATGGTTGTGTTTGCATTGGACGAACCTTTATCGTTATGGATCCTTGCTGGATGTAGCGGCTTCTTACTAGGGCCTATGTATCCATCGGGTATAGCATGGGGCAACGCCCATATCGAGATGACAGGCCTGGCGATAACATGCACACTCCTGGGTAGCGCTTTCGGTGGACTTGCTTTCATAAGGTTTGGTGGATTCGCGTACGACAAATATGGACCATCTTCTATGGCGTACATATTTCTTGTATCGGTAACTTTGATATCGATGTTTGATTTCTTCCTGACAGTCTTTGGACGATGTAAACAAAAGATAACTGGAAAATCAGAGAGTGAAGAAAAATTGAAGGAAATAACAACAAATGGCGCCGATGTTCAGATAGAGATAAAAGACTTTGATTCCAAAAAAGGATGCTAATTATTAAATCCCTGATAAAAGAAAAGTTGTTTTCTATTCGTATAACCATAAAAAGTAACCCAAGGCCCAAAGTATGCTTCGTAAATCATCAACAATTTACATGTCCACTGACGTTATTAGCAGTGTTTAGAAACTGAATATACACAAAGACGCGCATACAGGACAAAAACTGCTCCTATTGTCAGCAGTTTTATAAGTCATTGGATATTAAGGAGACGATGGGTAAAAATAAAAATGATAACTAATCAACCTGATTATTTTACATGCACCTAAAATGAACCCTGCGTAATGGACTATATCTGATTTCAATTATCTTTTTTGTTTATTTGCTCTCTCTCATTGTGGATCTTGTGAATCGTGAAAGTGGACGTCAAAGGGTATCACGAGCAGAGTCATAAGTTAAAGAAGGATTAAATCATTTTCATTTTCGATATTTCTGTCATGTATGCTTCTATTTTCAATAAATACATGCCTTTTTGTTTGAAGCAGTTTTCGACATATTATAGTCGTTATTTCTCAGCCCATTTATTGAATCTTGTGTTTTTGCATCGGGTGTTTTGGTGTTTTGCTGTTGGTGCTGCAACAGGGTCTTGTTGGAGATCCCACCCTTCTTTTGGAAAACAGATCGACGTTTGAAACTTCTCTTTCTTTGAGCAATATAACTGAAAACGAGTGTTTCCTTTATTTGCTTATTATACACTTCTTTCTACCTTTCCCGGTCATTGCATTTTTTGAACGATAGTATCATATTTTATTCCAGTATGCTACCTTTATCTAAAACACAATTCATCTCATCTTTTCCATATGTAAGTGCAATACATTTATGAAGATTTTGGTAGTTAAATTAAAAATAATTTCCAATAGCTTTAGGAGAACTGGAATGATACTTTTAATATTATGACGGCATCAAGAAATTCACGGAAACGTTGAAAAATGCATATTTCAAAGTCTCATAGAAAATTTTCCTGTGGATAGAATCAAATGTAAGTTTTGTTGAAATTTCTAAAACGTGGGTCCTGTAGCATCATATCCCACTTATCCAGCTACGTCTTTCGGTACGCTTTTTCGACATAGTAACTTTCATACCTTTTTGGCATATTACATTGTTTAGATTTGAGGATCACTGACGAGGGTCACGTGCATGTCTGGTCCATGCTGCCAATTTATCTGTTCTTAAATGATGCTATTCAGTTTTGAAGACGTTTAACTTGTATAATCAAAGACAGACAAGTACATGTAATATATGATTTCAGAAATTTTGAGAAAAATTGAATTTGGCGTCCAAGTGTTCAATACCTCCTTAAACACTATTCCATTGCAGTTTTATACTGTAGAAATTACCCTTTGTACACTTTTTTGGGTCTAGATTTGTTTTTATCTTATATAACGACGTGAAAGCACCTGTGTGCTTGCGTACGCCTGGCTATGCTCCTGTTGTTTGTTGCATCCCCTCATCTTGGTCTCCAAGGCGCATCTCATTCCGCTAGGCGCTTCATTACAATGTATATATGTATCATATTGAGAGCAAGACGGCATCCCCTGTGATATATTTTGTAGTGTCCAATGCAGGGTAGTCTTGCCGCGGATCTCTTTTATATCATTCGAAAGCCCCTCAAAACGCATGTTGATCTTTGGCAGAACAATAGCTTTGTCTAGATATGTTGTATCAAACTCGATTTGATCAAGATAGCCGAATTTCACTTTCACACTTACCACCTAACAATTTCGAACAAGACTTGCACTTCATGAACAAGAACAATACAAGACTTATTAAGAATGAGTCAAATCTTATTCTATGATGCATGTTCAAATATATTCGAGATCTGTTCTAAGATGAGGTGTCCGAAGTACACCAAACTAAACACAATCAAATCGAGTAAAGTTAAGGTATCCGTTGTCATTTTACATGGCGTTTAAATCATCTCCATTGTCATCGCTCCAGGAGCGATGAGGCGGGGGTCCACACGATGCTCCGTTGTAAAGTATGGTAAATTTTATGCCTGGTAAGGTACTATAAACTATATATTTTCTGAAAGGTAATGATGCCATGAGTACACGAGACTCCCAGGTCTTAAAAAGCAAAGGGGGAAAACTCTTTTACAACTTTGTTATTTTGCATATGTTATATAGAGAAATATAGACAATTTAAAAGCTTCATCAGTTATTCCCCTTTGTTTTTCTGCGACAAAATTACTGTTTATGATCAGTGGGCATTTTAACCTTTCAGAAAATATATCGTTTATAGTAACTTAGCAGGCATGGAAATATGCCCTATTGTTCATCGGATACCTTAACTTTCCTTAAGTTTTCGAAGATGCAACGATCTGTACGAATCGGCTTGTATGATGGTTTGCAATTATTTGAAACTTCCTCAAATTGTGAATAACATTCGGCTATTCTAAAGAAAACCTATAAAGTCTTGCTCTGAAATCTAATTTTATTAGATACTTTGCTTTTACAAAATCAATGTTGAACTTTCAAAATTTATAATCATGTACATATTGAAAGTAAAGGAACATAAGAAGAAACATGACAAGAGAAAATAAAAGCAAGTTTATTATGATTATTATGATAGACCTGTACACAGAACATAATGTATGATCAATATCTAGAATAAACGTGCAAATACATGAGGTGCACTTCAAGAAACACAAAATAGATTATTCTGTATCAATTCGTTGATTTATCATATAAAAGAGATATTTCTCTTCGTTTTATTTTCCATTCTTTCCGTTGGTACTAAAAAAATTAAAATGTTTTTATGTTAAAAGAAACATCCTCTTTCTTTATTTTTCAATTTACACGCATGTATTAGAGCATTCAACAACTCATATTTTTTTTCTTAGAGACATTATAATTTTACTTCAAGGAACTTGGTAAAGATCATCATCATTTTCATCGCAATTATAAACTTTTTTATCATCTCTTAAAAGAAATTGTGTTCTAGCACAAAAAGACTCCAAGAATTTCTGTTCCACTTTATTTTACTCTCAGAAAAGGGGTCCTAGAATGTAGACTAAAATTGCAGAAAAGTATATACTAGTATAATTTTCACTGTGAAATAACTAAAATATTACGAATGTTCTATTCAACATTTCATAAATTTGTACCTCGAAAAAAATTCTGTATAAAACATACGGCCATTTTTTTTTCAAAAGTACAAAAGTGAAACCGCAAAAGATAGAGTGACAATCAAGCCATTTATCAGACAGATGCTTTGCTTTGTTGCAAGATTTACCTCTCCTTGCAATTTGTTTTCGTCATCACATTCAACGTGAACATTCATTCGAGCATATCTTGTGGTACCGTCAGAATTTTGATTTTCGATCTTCAGGGCCAGATTCTCACAGACCTTACTCATTATATGATCTGTGAAAGAATAGAGATTCAATCTGAATAGTCGTTGTACCATTGTATGTGATGGTCCAAGCCAGACTACAGAGTGGTCACTAGCTTTCGCTTTTCTCAATTTTCCGAACATGACAAAATTCGATTCCATATCTTCACATTGGATATCAGCTTCTAGTTTAAAGAGAGTGTTCAACTGGGCTAGAGTTAGTGATGCATGGGATCTGAAATAGTTCAGAAATACCTGTTTTCCAGACGGGAGTGTTCTAATGTCATACACTGGGGATACACTCTGTAATTTGTAGACTGTATTTAGAAGATAGAGCATCAATCCGTTAATGCAGGCATCAAAATCAGGATTTGTATCATTCATCTCTAAGTACATTTCAAAATACAAGCGTATCCTGGTATACTTGTATATGAAGGTCCATTCTCTTTTTGCAACCTACAATTTTCATATGTGAACATTCATTTAGTAATGATGTATAGGTATATTTCTTTCGTAAGAATTAAGTTTTTAAATGGGACACATTAAAAGTTTCATAAAATATCAATGACCAAAGAATAAATATGCATTTGAAGATAACGCCTGTTCTATTTACGATATACGGACCATTTATGTATACTAAATGAATTGCAAAACGATTTGCTATCCGAAAAATGGAGTGACGGAGACTTAATGATATTTTCAAGATTACTGTCGAAATACTGTGAAACTAGTCGTCGAATGGTATCCATGGGGACTGATAGTAAATTAAGAAATTTATATTTCATCGCTTATGCTCAATGCCGAGGTAGGGGAACTCCAATTAATAATTTCGTTTGTGAGAAACTTATAGATAATGGAAATTTAAGGTGTTAAAAAAGAAGAGAATATTTCTTCTTTTGAAATTGTTAATTTCTTAGCTCTAGACATTTCATCTTCAGTGATTCTCCAGAAATTGACCCGTTTACAAAAATGATGTGTCGCAAGTATTCGGACGTTTGATACTCTTATTTTGTGCTTTATATCAAATAATCTTTACATTTGTCAAACAAAGGAAGATTTTCCTGTTATTTTGATACCATACATGCATATATTGCCTGATTGATTATTCTTTATATACAGTGATGAATATATGTACATAGCCGAAAAAGCGCTGTCGCAATCCTATTATACAATTTTTTACAACATAATTCTCTTTGAACGTTATTTCATCAACTCAGTATGCATCGTTTTTCTATTGTGTACCTTGTACTTGTATCGAAGACGCAAGACTTTAAACCAACATGTGAATCTATAAGGTATGTATATGCTTATATGGTTTGTCGCTAAATAATCCTGACACCCGTAACGCACACTAAGAGGCCTAATAAAATGGAAAAGGAAGTGCATAAATAATCCGAATATTTGGTTTTATTTTCATATTGATCAAGCATAATGGTATATACAATCTGTTATTTGATATTTTATCATGCTGAAAAATAATAAGCATCAAAAGCTAGCTTGAGAGCATGTCTTGTTTAAGGACCTGACACCCATAACGCTAGATATTGCCGTTTCTCCTGTCAATAATGACTCTTTTTAATATTACACCGTAAGAAAACTTTAATATCTACTTACACAAAACCAGATTATGTTTACATTAATGATCAGTTTCTTTCATAAGCTCAAAATATCACTTCGAACCTGACATCCGATACTCCTGACACCCGTAACAAAGAAAAACGAAGGGAAAATCGAGATCGGTATTTACTATTATGCAACTATAAATAGAAAATAAGTATACGAGAGGGAAAATTCAAGGATACCGAAGTAAAATCGCCACAGATATATTGATTCTATTGAAAACATAGCAAATGAAAGGTAATACAGCATTTTTTAAAGTTTATGTTCGTTTTGAAAATATAGTGAAAATACAGACTACACAGGAAATCTTCATATATTTATCTAGATAGACAGATAGACTAAACAAGTACACTTTGTAAACCTGGTATAAGCCTGTTAGAATAATTTCCAACGATATTTTACGGGGTTGTTACGGATGTCAGAAGAACTTGCTTAAATTGAATGTGAGCTAATTATTGGCAATGTCTTTGGAATAAACTGACTCTGAACGAATATTAATAATGAAAAATAAGTAAACTCAACATTATAAAGCAATTCAAACGTATACTTAATGTAAAACTACATAAATGAAATTTTTATGAAATATTTCACTTAAACTTTCCTATATTTTGAGCATATTGTGTAAGTGGGTTATTATGGCTATATTTATAATCTTGAAATTGAAATTTTAAGTAGATTAAACATGATTTACGAAGTTTTGACATTCAAAATAATACTGCTTTGTCGATTCAACAATCTGAAACTCGTCAAATTTTCGTTACGGATGTCAGGATTTTGATGATTGTTTAGTTTATGACAATTTTAAAGCCAAATTTATTCATGACACCACGTGAAGTTTGTCTCATAGGAAAACAATGGGGGGGGGGGGGGGGGGCAATTTTGATCAAATTACACCTGCATGGTAATTTTTATATTATTTCTCTATTCTGAGGTCCTTTCTACTTACATGTAGTATTTAAATGTTTTGTTTGTTTGCAGAATGGCACTTACAAATGCCGAACGACAAAAAAGATGGAGAGAAAAACAAAAAGAGAAGAACAAACAAGGTTTCCTTGCCAAAGAAAGAGCAAGAAAGAAAAAAACTTATGTTAGTGTAGATAAACTGAGTAAGAAAGATTTAGAGAAAAGAAGAATGGCAGGAAGAAAAAGAGAGAAGAAATCTTACTATGTCAGAAAGGCACGGAAATCTTTGAACAATGGGGAAAAATTGGTAACCCACACGAGACTCGTTGTAAGAATGCCACCGTTGAAAAAGAAATATAACAGGGCCCTACGAAGAGCAAATAGAGAACTAGAAGAACTTCGTCAAAAGAATGGAGAGCTTGAGAAAAGTAAGAGGAAAATTCAGAAAAGATGCGAACGACTTGTCAAAACCAACCTCGATTCTACAATGAACCATAATAAAGGCTATTCAGCTGACGAGAGTTCCATGGCTGAATCGGAGCCCCCTACACCTTTGACTCCTCGTTCAAAGGCAGTCCGTGATATGACAAAGGACGGTTTAAACCCAAGAGTACATTCAACTACACGACGCAGGCTGATCGAAGCCAACGCCACAATTGCTGCCTTCTCGCCTGCATTGCGTCATAAAAAAAGTACAAAGCGATCTAATCTGAATGTCAACGTTGATATCCTAAAGAAATATAAATGTTTGACGTCCCTCAGTAGGTCAGTTGGGGTTACTAGAAGGAAAATGAGATTGTTATCGGTAAAGAGAAAACAAAGCAACATCAGAAAGCGACTGAATAATGTGGTCACTACCTTTCTTGAAAGGGAGGATAACAGTGTTGTGTTACCAGGGAAGAAAGATGTTTCTGGAAAGCAAAAGGCACAGAAGAGAATTTTATCTGATTACATGCACAATCTGCATAAGAAATTTGAGTTAGAGAACCCATCTGTCAGAATATCCCGCTCGTCCTTCAGCAAGATGAGGTCTAGCAACATGATGTTAGCTTGTTTTTCAAGTCGAAAAACTTGTCTTTGCTCAATCCACCAAAACATGGCGCTTAAACTTAAAAGTATTCAAAGTAAAGTCCATGTCTCACAGAATCCAGACGTAATGGTTCAACAGTATCCGACAGAGGAAAGCTTGACTGATGCATTACAAGAGGGGTTAACAGAAAAAGTAAAGTTCAGGAAATGGAAGAAATTAAACGACGGAGAAAAGTATAGATGGAAAGAAGTGGAAGAAGAAGTCAAGAAAGAAGAATTTATCGATTTAATGAAGAAAGAAGTGAAGGTGTTCAGGGAACATGTTAACAGAGTAAAAACTCAGTATTGCGAGATAAGGAAACTGAGGGAAAAGTTACCAGAGGGAGAGGTCTTACTGTGGATGGACTTCGCCGAAAATTATACGTGTTCCTCATTAGAAGAGGTACAAAGTGCCTATTGGAATGCCTCCATGGTCAGTCTCCATACAATGGTAGTATATTTCCCCAATGGGGATGTGAAGAGCGTTGTTGGCGTGTCCGATGTATTGAGTCATAATGCAACGGCGGTAATAACAATATTGCATAAAATAATCCCCCAAATTAAGAATGATTATCCGCAACTGAGGAAAATTCATTATCTTACTGATTCTCCAACATCCCAATACAGGAACAAAACTATATTTCAATTTATACTTGAACATGGAGATGAATTTGGCGTCACGGCGCAATGGAATTTCCTGGAGAGCGGACATGGAAAGGGCCCGTGCGATGGACTCGGAGCGAGCGTAAAACGTTCAGCAGATATGGCAGTTCGCCAGGGGAAACATAGCATCCAAGATGCCAATGATTTCCTCTCCTGGGCTAGACACTCGGAAGCTACAGGAAGTAAGGTTACGTACCTTTATTACTCCCAAGATGATTATGACAATACGATGGAGATGTTGACGAAGAAACAACAACCTCAACCCATCTCTGGTACTTTCAAACTGCATGCCGTGGTTCCTTACGGAAACGGAAAGATTGCAACACGAAACACAAGTTGTTACTGTGAAAAATGTATCACACATGCTTACACTGATTGTGGGTGGGAGATAAAAGAAATTTACAAAAGTAAACCGAGTACTTCAACGTGTTCAACTTCAATTTCTTCTATTGACGATGAGATACAGAGCGAAAACTTGGAAACTGATGAAAAAAACCCAGAAATCGGCGACTTTGTGGCTGCCTGCTATGAATCAAAATGGTATATCGGCAAGGTATTGGAGTATGATAGCCGAGAGAAAGAAACAAAAATAAATTTTATGGAGAAGTCTGGAAAACTCTTGAATACGTTCAGATGGCCTTCTCTGAAGGATGAACTGTGGATACCGACTACGGACATTTTAATCATAATTCCTCCTCCAACAGCAACGGGAAAGTCTTCCAGACTTTTTAAATTCGACAATATGGTGATTGATTTGATCGAGAATCAGTTCAAAAAGGCAAAAAAGTAGAAATCTTTAGAAAATGTACTTACATATGCAATTTATCGCTCAAGAAGACTACCAAATGGTAATATGTATATAAATTGATATCTATGAGCAGTTTTGTTGCGAGTAACTTTTATCATATGTTACCGTAGATTTTTTCCTGATCTCCGTAACGAACGATTTTGTCGTGTCACTGCAGAACGCTAATTCATTTAAGTGCACTGGAATGATTTAGAACGAAATTATAGACTACGTTTAACAAATAAATGTAGTTTTGTGGTTTGATATTTCGAGAAATTTGAAAATATTAGTCTCTACAAGTTATTTCTAACTACAATATATCCTATCAAGTACATGTTCGTTATCACCTCATTTTGTTCTATCGACAAAACCTCAGATAACGTCTTTTACATATGGATTGTACATTATTTATCTAATTTTCAAACACGGCAGATAAATATTCTGCATTTTCCAAGGATCTTGTACATAGCAAATAAATACGAAAATATTCTGACATCCGTAACGAAACAACAGTTATTGTTAACTTGACTTGTATAAGATATTGCTTTGAAAAAGTTTTCAAATATCTTTTTAGATGTTACTCTAGTTGATTATTTGTTAATTAAATAGGATTTTGATGTTCTTTCCATACGGTATTTTGTTTATATCCAGTTGAAACCCGTTGTTTTTCTGAAATTGAAAATGTCGAATTCATCGAAACTCGAAGTCAATAGATTTCAAATGTTTAAAATCTTTGTATCTTTGTTTTGAAACTAAAAATAACATTTAGACAGCCATTCTAATTTTCTGAGCCGGATTCGAACTATGCAATGCTTTAACTATTTTGTTATTTGAGCTTTGATTGCAACATACATGCTGTCCTGACATCCGTAACAATGATTTTATGTGTTATTTTGCGATACTGTAAAACAAAAACCAAAAAGAATTCATGTGTGAAATTTTGGAATAAACCAAAGATGACCTTCATTTTCAAAATAATAACAGTGGAATTTGTGCATTATGACTTTTATTTTTTCATGGCTACTACAGCCACACTGGGTCAATTAATGGAGAATCACTGCTTACGTTTCTCTTTGTATGTGAATTGAGCATGATAACGAATTTGCCAGTGTTCCTGCATAGTAATGAAATACTCACCGATGTCATAGATGTAGAAGATGCCGCAGTTGTTTGTTTTTCGTCCATCGACAACGTAACAAGTAATGTGTCAACTGTAGTTCTCCCATTTTCATGTTCATCATAAAAACGAAGAATGAATCGAGGGCATTCTCGGAATGCAAAAATCATACAACATCCCTCACTATAACATACGTCTATGTTCTTGAACAAAATGCTGTTGCAGAACACTGCATTTTGATAAAGCCCAAATTTGATATCTTTCTTGTCGCGAGGAAAGTCAAAGGGAAAGCAAAATCGTGGATTGATCCTCGCAGGTGGATGCATGATTCTTCCGGTATCATAAAATGTTTGAATATGAATGACAAATATGGATAATGACCATATCCCTGTCTACAGTACAAAATCGATAATTCAGAAAATCAGAAACCGAAGGCATACAAAATCAGGATAAAACAGGAACCAAAGCAAACAAAAACAAAAACCTCCACCATATGAAAAGAAGCGAACTCCCGATACGAGAGTGAGACCAGGTGCCCAGGAAGAGTAAGCATCTCCTGCTTGCATGCAACACCCGTCGCTTCAATTCGGTAGAACTGTCACATCCGGTTACTTCCATTTTGGAAGATATAGAGTACAATCTTTGGTTGGATGGTTCAAATGGTCTATGACAGAATATCATCCACCATTCTGGATAGTGGGACATCATAGTGTATGACGAGTTCCCCATATCGACCGTAGAACTTCCTCAGTGAATGTCATCAAGAGTGTCACCTACGCTGGAATTTCTTTCAATAAAGTCTTCAAAATCTTGCTCATCATGAATTTCATAAATCGCCTTCCAGTACTGAAAATTGTTGACACCGTTGCACAAGGCACACTCAGCGTTTATGAAGGTTTCGTCTATAGTTGACACTGGTAACATATCATTCGGATCATTTCCAGTCGCTTTACACGAGGTATTGGTCTCCAGGCAGTTGTCTATCATGAAAGCCCCTATGCGCTCTTGAAAAAGACTCTTCTCATTTGTCAGAAGAATGCAACTGTGCCTGTACCTTTGCAAATGTGTACTTTCGATTTTGTTTTGGTGGCCAGAAACATATTGCTTACAACAGTCCATGAAGTGAAAGCATTTATCATCGCAGTAGCACGACGGTAAACCTTGAATATCCTCCCTTGCTCTACACTGGTCCAATTCTGGACATTTACTGAATGAGGAATTTGGTTGGCGAATATTTGTTGCCAAAATTATGGGCAATGTTACCAGAAGAGTGACCACAGACGAATTAATTTTGCTCATGACGCAGTTCGTTACCTTTCAGTATCTAATAATATTGGTAGGAATTCTACAATGGAGTATGTAGGAATGACTGGTTTTTGATATGTATGAAAATTTATATTGGTATTGGAAATAGGTAACCGGAGAGGTTTAATCAGCTACCTTGAACCTTCATGGAAGTCAATATATCTGGCATACCCACAACATGGAAAACGATGTTTTGATTGGTCAAGTCCGAAAACATATGTGAGATAGATGTGGTGTGATGGTTGTTTTAGCACCGAAGCATACACGAAATATGTTCAGATGAAAAATACATCTAAACATTTAAAATATACATATTAATCTTAGAAATATACAAGTTTATAGAGCTATCGATCAAAGTATCAGTTTATGCTTTTCAGGTAGGTCATTTGACGAATGTTTCAAATTTAAGAATAATTCAAGAGAGATGTAATCTTTTCCAAGACCTTGGTTATAATCTCGTATTGGGAATTCTGTTCACATGTTGTTTTTTTTTAATCTTGTGTGTGTGATTGTTTTTAATTGTTTTGTATTTATGGTTCAAAATTGGGAAATTTTGGATAAAAAATCGGACAGTTTGAATCCATTTCAAAATAAGAAAATTATCTTTGAAATATTTCGTGTATTTTCTCTTGGTTACAAGTGAGAGCTGTGGTACCTTTTTTGAAGAGAAAAATTAGGAATGGATAATATTTAAAACCCGAGAGTACCTTTGTGCCAACAGATCAGTTAGTCTTTGGGATGTAATACGATTTTAAATACTGTAAACGTGGTTATTTTCGCTGGGGGAAAATTTCGCGATTATAGCATCTAGACATTACGCAGGGGGAAAATATTCGCGATAAAAATGTTTTTCCCATTGTAATAATGCAGCGGGGATATTTTCGCATGGGGGGGGGGGGTTGCGAATTTCCATGGTTCGCAAAAATTACCCCACGCGAAAATTTCCACGTTGACAGTAATGGTGAATTATATGTCCTTTAACATGTCCACTGAATAAGCAAAATTGATATCGAAAAAATTATAGTTGTTGAATATTCTTATCCATTTACGTGAAATGAAAAACAAACCTCAGGGAAATTTTTTTTGTCATGAGGTTGTAATAATTATTTACTTTTTTGTAAGTCAAAAATGAAAGCGTGGGAAAAATATCAAACGGATTCAGAAATATGGAGAGGAGAAGTAGGCCTATTTAACGACGGATACAGAGTAGTACATTACACTATTTGGTACCAAAATTGTTTATTTAGCTACAGAATTAAAAAAGATTTTGTATATTTTCCCAATTTTCAACGATTCCTCATCGAAAATCCATAGTTTTCCCCATTTTCTTGACAAGTAGATTGGTAAATTGAGCTTGAGACTTAAAGACAATTATATTGTCGTTCTTTTGGTACCAATTTTGTTGATCTAGATGCAGCATAGAAAAAGTAATTGAATTTTTCCTATTTTCAATGATTTTTCATCGAAAAATACCATTTTACCCCAAAATTTCGAAATGCCCAAGGATGCCAGAGTGGCATCCGCCGGATTATCAAATAAGAGGGTATTGACAATACTTTCATGCAAAAACATTTTGTGCGCAAGAATTTTTTGGGTTTCATGAATGGCACCTAGACTAAAATTTGTTTGCCTTGAAATAATATACTTTTTGTATTTGTATGTTAATTAGATACTGATCATACATTAACTTCCTCCATAGTCCTTCTGTACAAGTACCTATTGGAAAAGTCATTATTTTGTTATCATGAACTGTCCTTTTTTTCTAATTGTATAAACACATATTCCTCTTTTTTGTTTACATATATATTTCATATCTTGAAAGTTTGTGAGTTGGTGTTTCTTGTCCCTTTTGCGTCTCTTTCGGTATGGGTCTATTCTATGTTTTTGCATTGGGTGTTTTGGAATTTTGCTGTGGGTGCTACTTTTAACTTTGCTTTTTTTTTGGAAAAGTCATCATGATTATTTTATAAAATTAGATTTATGAGTAAGACTTTGTATGTTCTATCATGTTACTTACATATTTTAGAGAGCGATCAAATTGTTAAAGATTTATACATATTAGCAGTGAGGCGAATAATTCTGATATCATTTTAAAAAGATAAATCGCTAAGTACTATCTTATGAATTAATGATGGTATACCAATTTTAAGATATTAAAATTCACTTACTGATATTTTTTATCTGAAAAATGCGTAATTGTGTGTTTTTTTCCTAAGCAAATCTCTTAGAAGGTACCAGCCCGTGGATATTAAACAGTATACGGGTCATTATCAAAAATTGCAGCCAAATCTGAAGCATGAAAAATCAGAAAAATATCGTCTGATTTTCAAATAATTTTTCGATGACAATAAAAACAAGTAACCACAAATTCAAATCAATATAATTTGCAAATAAATAAGCATGAAAAATAGAGTTTTAAGAATCGTAAAGTATGTCAACTAGGAAAAACTTGTCAGTAGTGTAACGTATGCTTTAATACCATTATTTCGACTTCTGATGCAAACAGCACAAAAGGAACTTTGTAATCAAGTGAACTGCTTATAAATCTATCTATTTCTTTTATTCCTGCTAGTTTTTCATGATCAGTTTAAATTTCTATGCTCATACAAACTCAAAATATGGACAAATGCATGAAGCTACAAGATATTTAATGAGTTTAAATTGGAACCGATATATTCCTTAGAATTGGTGTTCCTCATTTTGTATAAAATGAATTAGATTCTTTTCTCAACAATGAAAATAAATCAGATATCAGAATTTTTACGGAAGTTATTCAAAATATAACCCTCGTTACACCAGTGATTCTGACGATTACACCAATGACAATTTTGTTACTCCACCGACATCGAAATTTATCTCATGTTTTTCATGCTTTTAAATACAAAAGGGACATATCACACTTGTTCATAAAGTACAAAATGTCCATTTTTAAGATTATTTGCAGTAAAATGGATGAAAGTGATCTGTATTAAGCTATATTTTCTATTTTCTGTAAGCAGTGTAACACCAATTACAAGAAATGTAACACCACTGACAAAGTCATATAAAAGATGAAATATATTCGAGGTACAGAAAGAAAATCACAAAATAAAAGTGTTGGTATGAGGAAAAAGAAACAATTCAATCGTTGTATTTTTTAAATCCTAAGTAATGTCTACATGAGACTATAAATTTTCAAATACTAAAATTTGTGACACCAATGATTCAAGTTGTAACACCATTGACTTATGTATAGGTATTCTTATTACTAAAATTGTTCTCCTGATATTTTGAATTGTAAAGTTAAAATGTAACAATTCCAATTAGGAAACAGTTTTAATTCATAAGCCTCCTACTGACAAACCCGAGAGGGACTATTATCTTACTCTCTGTATGTCAGTCTGTATGTCCGTCTGTCCAATTTTAGCCAAGTTTTCAATACTTTTTTTCTGCAATGGACTATGATAGTGAGCAAAAATATAAAACAATGTACCTGATTTCGTTTTTGGTAGGTACACTTGAAGTTTTAGTAGGGTCACAAGTGTCGGCCACCACTTTTGGAAAAGTAATTACCCCAATACAAAGTATTTTTGCTGCAATATATAATATAATGTTTGTTTATTTGTTTTGGTTTTTTTTTCTTGCATTTTCATGTCAGTTATTTACTTGGTTTGAGAACATAGAACTATCTTCAAAATAACCGAAACAAAATCTGTCAGGAATTATTTGAATTGATCAACACTGACAAGTATTTGATATTCTGGGTGTGCACGTCTTTTGCACTAAATTTGAATACTGAGGTCATAGAAGTTACTATCTGGTCTTTTATTTTTTCTTCTGTAAACAGTAAGAAAGACCCAAAGAGTAAAAATGGCTAAGACAATAATGGTTATAAACTTCAGACTCCGATGAGTGAAAATACCGGTAAGGTATTTTTGTTGTGTAGATTATTTATAACCGTTCTGTTCGGTGCTCTCATACCTATTCTGTCATATTACTTTCGTTGAATTTAAATTACTAAGGTATACTTGTAAACCACACGTAACAACATTCTTCATTCGTATAAGAGTACCACTTCACGTGTATAACACCGGTGCCACCCTATTAACTGGAACATGCTTTTGGTGTCCACCACGGTCATTTACATGAATGTTTGATATGTGTGATATTGCCACCTAAGTAAACATGAAATCTCTTTATTTTATTGATGTTTAGGTTCATGAATTATTTGTCTTTCTTTTTCTTCTATTTTCATAATTTTTGTGTGTGTATGTTCCCTGTGTGCCATCAAATTTAAGTGTTAACGTGTTTATTTTTTGTGGATGTTACAAGGGGTCTTTGTGAAGATCACCTTCTCCCTAAATATCTATTCTTTACGCGATTTCATTCCATTCATCTCACAATTATTTCTGGTTCTCGAATGATGTGATAGTCATTGGTGTAACAGGATTCAAAACAATGATGCTTTTTAGAAGTTAAATTCTCGGAAACTTTGATGTTGATACTTTGATGAACACATTACATACTCTATTGATCGTATTTCACTTAAAAATTATAATTTTCATTTATGACATAGAAGACAAAATCCAGAAAAAATGGCAATATGTCAATGGTGTTACTCGGTATGTCAGTGGTGTAACACAACTAGCATTATCATGAAATTGGCTCTCTTTAAATAGATATAACCTACATACGTTTAATGCTAAACACAACATTATGACATCTATATCCTTTGAATACATCATTTCCAAAACACAATGAAGATGCAATCACATTTAGACTGTATTTGTCACTGGTGTAACGAAAATTGTAAATGGTGTAACTATAACACCACTGACCGTTTCACCAATGATGTATTCATCATTAATTTACAATAACTTCTATAAAGTGTTGTCCATGGACTTTGTAATACTTTCCATAAACATTATGTTGTATCAACGTTTGCAAGGAAAATGTACACCATGCTAAGTATTATACAATTGATAAAAATAAACGTAACACTAATGACGTGAAACAAATGTACGGTTCAGTTAACCCTTAATGGAACCGTATAATCTTTGTTTCAAATTATCTTGAAATGAGTGGGCTTGAGAAAATAAATGACAAGATATTAACTAGATAAGGAGTAGGTCTTTGAATACTTTGAAAAAGCAGAAAGTGACAATATATGACTAAAAAGGCGTTTGTTACACCATTGACAAATCTTTTTTCTTGGTGCATAGTCCAGGTTATTTCGAGGTAATTTAAGATAAGGCAACCAGTATTTATAATATTTCTTACGTATTTGTTCAATCTTTTTCATGTTTATTGTAATAGACTCATAATATCACAATTGCAGTTAACTATTTTGACAATACTTTATTGCAAAAAAGTCATTCAGAAAATTCTGAAGCCAGTTGACAGCAAAATTTGCCATAAAATGGACCTTCTATAGGACGGAATGAAATGATTTCCTCATTATTGAACAAAGAAAGTGTGCTCATGTGATAGATTCCATTGTGAACAATATCATAGGATAAAATTTTGGTCATATAACTTATATAGAAGTGTGGCAATTGTCTACTGACAGAAAAGGCTGCAATTTTTGATATTGACTCATACATGTATTTAAAATGGGTTCCTATCTGACCGAAAACCTACTAGTAGTATATGAATTGAAACATAAGTAAGCCACAGAAATGACTAATCTACTTCGTATTTCTCTCTTGCAAACATTACAATTTCAACGTCACAAAATTCCCATTTCTAGACAGCATTATTCCAACCTTGCCTGCCAACAGTGCACCTCCTCAATCAATACTTTTTATGAATGAAAATAGTTTGCTCTCACAGCAAAACACATTTCAGACAAGATTTTTTCCTTGAATACATTTTTAAACCTCTTTCCAAAAATGTCATTGAGGAAACTCTATGATGACAAATATGGATAATGACCACATCCCAATACACAGTAAAAAAACGATAATTTAGAAAATCATAAACCGAAGGCATACAAAATCAGGATAAAACAAGAACCAAAGCAAACAAACAAAAACCTCCGCCACATGAAAAGAAGGGAAGTTCACTCCCAATATGGGAGTGAGACCAGCTGCCCAGGAAGAGTCATTATCTCCAGCTTACATGCGTCCTACTAGCTATGTATCATTATAATAGACCCTTTCACGCTAATGTCCTTTTGTTCACTTTTATATCTTCGTAGGACGATTTTGCCCACCAGAACAATCAAATGAAACCATCCATGACGATTTATGCTACTATTTGGAGCGGAATGACGTCATTTGATTGTTCTGGTGGGCAAAAGTGCTACGAATTAGATACAAAATTGAACCAAACGGACATTAGCTTGAAAGGTCTATATGACATTGTGCTCTAGAATGCCGAGTAGAATTGTTTCAACATGAACTGTGAAACACCACATACATTATATTCCATAATCTAGAAATCCACGAGTTCACATCATCAATACTGTAAACCATTTTTCATTCGTTGCGTCTTAAACTCGAGTGAGGTGACTGGTTTAATGCGGCGTTTTATTTTTGCAACATCTTACATGTATGTACGTGTTGAAACATATTTGTGGCGTTTTATATTCGCAAATCCGAGGACCTCGCGAAAATAAAACGCTCGGGAATAAAAGACGGTTTACAGTAGTCCGGCCATTTGCCAGTAAGAATTATGACCATTCTTAACTTAATTTTACAAGCAAAGACACCATACAACACATGATTTGGCAAAGTTTTTCATTATGACTTCATACTTGATTGCATTGTCTTGATGTGCCCAGAAGTGTAGTCATGTTTTCTGTTGTGACATCATAATGACAAATATCACCTCTAGATGTCCTTTGTCTTGTACTGGCAAATAAACTATTGATCATTATGATAGGTGTTTTTGATGCCAACTTGCAAACAAGGTCATAGGCGGCACAGGCTTGCAATATACATGTAACCTTGCTGTCATCGCTATTTTTCTCCGCCATTTCACACAAGATAAAGCCCGAGAAGCCTTGCAAGTACTGCATGTCGTCACAGTGACGTCATTAGGAATTTGTCATAAACAGTGCAAAAGATTCAAAGTCAGAGGCACACAGATTATTTCTGTCTGTATTTCGGGACGAATACATCGGCAATGAAGGAAACGATTCTTATCTTGATGTAGAAAAATTCGCAAGACTCACGTCTAAAGACGATAGGTTTCGATTTATGACTTGAATTATTTTATTTTTACTCAGGAGACTTCTCGCTCAGCTGATCATGTTAGCAACGTATGAAAGAAAAGAATCTCTGATCTTGCATCGTATTGCATTAAAACAAAGGCATTGCTAGTACAATGTATACGAGCAGTAGATGCTTACTCTCGCTTACAGGGCCTCATGTAAGCTCAATACATCAACAACCTTGAGTTTCTTTCTGTTCATTTTTTTTCTTCGTAAGCTCTAAGCTTCACTACTTTTCAATACATCAACAACCTTGAGTTTCTTTCTGTTAATTTTTTTAGTTTGTGAGCTCTAAGCTACACTACATTTTGAACGAGAGAATTATCACAATCATAAATCATATCTGGTCTTTTTAATCATCTTAAAATCTCCATGGATTACACAGATTATTACAGGATATTGACAACAGAACATATTCCATGAATTCAAGATATAAGATTCATTTCAAACTATTAAATTAAGATAAATAACTTTCGTTTTCATATCAAATGAAATGAACAAGGTTTATATCCATAGGCTTATATCAGTATCATTTAAAGTAAAAAATGTTCATATGAAATGAAAAATTAAGGCTAAAACCAATTTTATCTTTAAATTTCGAAGATTAATTGTTCCATGAGATTTATCCGGTCACCCAAACATCATACCATCTGATTTTCTTTGTGGTGGAGTAAAAACCTGAAATCAAAGAGAATAAGGAGCTGATAAGATAAGACGTAAAATCTGCCCTAAAAAGACGAATTTTGAAAATGGAAATTTAAATAAAAATCGTTCGTTAAATTAATATGAATACAGTATCCCATCAAACTTTGAAATTATTTTAGATCTATTATGCATAATATTGCTAATATTTGGGTCAAAACTTGTCCTTTTCCCATAGAAATCAATAGAAAACGGAAAAGTTTTTTTGAACATTGTTCCCCCCGGAGATACAGAATGCCACTTATACTGGAGGTGTATATCCATGATACAAATTTTCTGGAAAAGTGGGGTTCTGTATCTCCGGGGGGAACACTACCCCAGAGACGAAAAACCAAAAAAGGAAGGGGGGTGCATTTGTTAAAGAATCGATCTTTAAGATCATTAAATATGGAAAAATTGACTATTTTTCCTCCTTAATCCATCAAAAAATGTGTTCTAAATATGATCGAATGAAATGTACAATAATTAGAAACGAAATAAGCACGAGCGATGTGTATTTCTCCGCTAATGTGTATTTCGCGCTAAAAGCATCTATTACAGCCATTACATACAAAATAAGACCGTATTTTGAGATCCGGATTTCATTATTTACAGATTAGAGGAAATGGAAAGTTCGAAATGTATTTCTAGTATACAATGTAGATGTATTTGATATATTTTAGTTAATATTTATCTATTTCAGGCAAAATATTCTAAAATTTGTACGGTTATGTTCGATATTATCAGTTTTATTACCCGAGTACCCCCTACCTCTTTGGACCTTCATTTTAGAATCTTAGGAGTATTTCATCGAAAAATAAAACATACAAAAAGTCTTCAAATACATTATTTTTCAATAATGATTATCTTTTGTCTGCATATGTACCGTCATGTGGAAGAAATGCGGCACGATATTTAGGGCTAAAAACGGCCCTTATCTTATCAGCTCCTTTCAAACTATGAATAAGCTTAAAATGCATTAAAGATGCAAATGGCCGAGTTGCAAAACATGAATTTAAGTATGAATATGCAGACTTAAAATATACATGAATTGTATAACTATATGGTGTCGACAGATGAGAACAGCACGTTTCAGGTTGATACACATTCATTTATATTTCAGAAACCATTTTCAATTACCCAAGTCCTATGAATTTAACCTTTGATCTTTTGTTCCCAAATCAATAGGGGTTATCCTTGATTCATGGGAAACATTTCTTGCAAGTTTCATGATCATAGGTGCAATACAGGCTCTAATATGGTCCGGAAACCATTTTTAATAATCAGAGTCCTGTGACCTTGACCTCTGGGGATCAATAGGTGGGTCATCTTGACTCATGGTGAGTAAGTGTATGAAGTTTCATTGCACTAGCATATATCATACTTGACTTATAGTCCGGAAACCAATTGTTGACGCCCGCCAAGACACCCGCCTGCCCGACTCTCACATTCAAATTAAGAGCTGAGTTTTGCAACTCGGCTAATAATGGAACATATTCAACATTTGAATTTTAGTGTTCTTAAAAAAATATAGTGACAAGAATTTAGCCTGTCTTTGCACCAGGTTAAAGTCCAAAGTCAAGGTGACCACATATTCAGTTCTTTTGAAAACTTTGAGTTACTTCCCATCTGGGATGGTATCTGACGTAGACTAATTTTGACATCATCAAATTCAATGGATACCATCCTTAAACTCTGGTAAATCACAGTATAAATTCTACTTTACCATACCATTTTCCTGTCTTCACAATGGTTTTACGTCAGATACTGTATCAAATGGGAAATAACTCTGTATAATGCAAAGATTCAATAGGTAACAAAAATTTTCAGTCAAATGTTAACGTCTTCAAATTCAATAGTATCATTTAAGAACCCATAAATGTTCATCATGGACCAGACATGCATGATTCAGGTACTAAATCCTCGTCAAAGAAGAAGCTTCTCAAATTTGGGAAAAAACCAGCAAAACTTAATTGCATTAGAAGGTGATGCTATGTAACTTTTATGAGTTCGTTCAAAAATTACTTCCATCCTTTTCAAAAAGAAGTAGAGTACAAGAAACTGAATGATCAGTCTAAAACTCACCATGGATAGACTGTACTCTTTGTCAAAGCCTAATTTATGCCATTTCCTGAGGATTTCTAAGAACCTCAGAATGGCTTGTTCAGAGCCATCCTCCTGGTTAGCCATACCCTCTATGGCTCTGTGTGCTGCGGTCGTAAACAGGCTGCAGGGAAGCGCCTCAATCTAAACATAAAGAGAGCAAAAGAAGGAAGTCAGAATCTACAAATGTAATGACCAAAGTAATGAACACAAACATTTGATTTGCACAAAGCAACAATAGCTAGGCCTGTCTACCTGTTTCTTACCAAAGGTGTAAATGTTTACTAAAGAAAGTGTAATTTAGGGAAGTTTTAAAAGCGTAATATAAACAATTGTTTGTAATTTTGAGAAAAAAAGCATTGTCTTTTCCCTACTTTAAAATTTGTACGAATCTTAATCATTTACACAATTGCTTATACGATATCAAACCCTAACTTATAATGAATTCATATAGGGGAGTATATTTCAATTGTTTGTTTAGAATATTTTCCGAAGTAATTGAAACTGATCGTTCAAGGCATAAAAATGAGCAGCAAAAGCGTAGATTTTCAAGCAAGAAATATTGGTCAAAGTCAAAGGAGCAGGCTCGGTAAGATGGAAAATCGGCCCGTAATTTTCGAATGTTTCAGATTTCGATTGTTTTTCGTATCATGGAAGCCTAATGTATGGTTGTTTGAAATACCATATAAATATTTTAGTTTACTTGCATTACACCTGAAAAATATGGCTTCGAAATTGACTTATAGTCGTAAAATGCTGAAAAATCGTAAGAAATTGGCATAATTCTGGTCAATATTTATGAAAATAAGTAGGGCGCTAGCCCTCACCCAAAATAATTTTCATATAAAAAGTTAAATTTGCAAATTATCTTTCGATCTACATAAATTTATGTTGGGTGAGGGTTGGCGCCTATACTTATTTCAAAGATTTATGCAAAAAATATGGCGATTTTCCTCTATTTTCCGTCATGCGGAGCAAATGACATCAAAATGTGACGTCATAACTAACGCACATGACGTGTTGACAATTAAAAATATTTACTTTCTATTTCCGCAGGTATTTGAAATGAATATAAGATATGCTTAATCATAATTTTTTAAAAATTGTTTTTCGCAAAAATTTAGGGCCGATTTTGGGGAGTTGGTGAACCTACCCCTTTGTGTAATGCTTGCTCATCTGTGTAGCTTTCCTTACAGGAATAGAAATACATGTACAAAAATATTAAAGCTACTTATTCTACTTAGATAGGCATTAAAATTTGTATCATAAAGATTAGGGTATGAGAACTATTCTCCAGGAGTAAATTCCTCATTTATCTACTTGAATGAAAACATTAGTTTACCTACCTGTACCATCTGTATAATGGTACTGAGGAAAGGGTCAGCAATTTTGGTATCCAAAGGCAAAGGTGGCTTCCTTGTAACTGCCAATAAAACAATGTAATTACATGTAATAATAAAACAATTAAGAACTAACAATGCTGTTAAATTTACAAAATAGCAATCCAAGGAATGCTTGTGTCGCCTGCGAAGCGGATTTTTTTAAATTGAAAATAGGTCAAATATCAAGGGCAAGGTCACTAGGTCAAAAATTATGGAATGTTTAGAAAGGTCTTTTCATAAGGAATACAAATGTGAAATATCAAAGCCCTATTACTTACCACTCAAAAGATATAGCCAATCTTAGATTTGTAGAAAAGTAGGTCAAATATATAGGGCAAGTGCACGAGGTAAAAAATGATGGTATGTGGAGAAAGGTCTTGTCACATGGAATGCACATGTGAAATATCAAAACCTATCACTCAGCAATCAAAAGAAATAGCCAATCTAAGTTTTTTGAAAAGTAGGTCAAATATCTAGGTCAAGGTCATGAGGTCAAAAGTTATGATATGTGTAGAAAGGCCTTGTCACAAGGAGGAATACACATATGAAATATCAAAGCCCTATCACTTACCAATCAAAAGATAAAGCAAATCTTAATTTTTTTTGAAAAGTAGGTCAAATATCTAGGTCAAGGTCACGAGATCAAAATTATGGTATGTGTAGAAAGGTATTGTCAAAAGGAATATTCAAGAGGAAAATCAAAGCCCTATCACTTGCCAATCAAAAGATATAGCCAATCTTGGATTTTTTTTAAAAAGTAGGTCAAATATCTAGGTCAAGGTCATGAAGTCAAAAATAAAGTATGTGAAGAAAGGGCTTGTCACAAGAAATACACATGTGAAATATCAAAGCCCTATCACTTACCAATCAAAAGATATAGCCAATCTTAGATTTTTTGAAAAGTAGGTTAAATATCTAGGTCAAGGTCACGAGGTCAAAAATTATGGTTTGCGTAGAAAGGTCTTGTCACAAAGATTACACATGTAAAATATCAAAACCCTATCACTTGCCAATCAAGAGATATAGCCAATATTAGATTTTTTAAAAAGTAGGTCAAATATCTAGGTCAAGGTCACAAGGTCAAAAATTATGATATGTGTAGAAAGGTCTTGTCACAAGGAATACACATGTGAAATATCAAAGCCCTATCACTTACCAATCAAGAGATATAACCAATATTAGATTTTTAGAAAAGTAGGTCAAATATCTAGGTCAAGGTCACAAGGTCAAAAATTATGATATGTGTAGAAAGGTCTTGTCACAAGGAATACACATGTGAAATATCAAAGCCCTATCACTTACCAATCAAAAGTTATGGGGTGTGACACCCAAGTGTGACAGACAGACGGACAGACAGACAGACAGACGGACGGATGGACGGACAGACGAACAACGGACAAAGTGATCCCTAAGTGTCGCTGTGCTTCGCAGGCGACACAAAAACTATGTAATTAATAAATTTACTATTCTTTTACATACCTGTCAACTTTGAAATCTTAAAAAGAGGGAGATGTCCCTCCTTGGCACTTGAAAAAGAGGGAGATTGCGTGCAAGCCCATTTTGATACATTTTTAATGAATAGTGACATTTTGCACAAAACCAATTTTCAACTAATTTCATTGTGCTAACATTTCAATGCAAAAATATTAATAAATTAAACATGTATCAATAATTCATTGCATGCTACACATCTTTTCTTGCAATTTGTCATGCAATTTCTCATGAAATGCTCAGATGAATGTCCCTTATAATCTCAAGTTATTCTTCTTTGGTAAACATGCCTAAAGAGGGAGAGTGTGATTGGGTCAAAAAGAGGGAGATTTTGGTCTCCCTCAAGGGAAGAATGCTGAGGAGGGAGATAAGGTCAAAAAGAGGGAGTCTCCCTCCAAAAGAAGGAGAGTTGACAGGTATGCTTTTAAGCATTTAATTCATTTTTCAATTTAAATTTTTTTTTGTATCTTTAATGCCATTGAATTATTTTTAACTTGTCAGGAGGGTGAAATTTAACATAAATTTGCCTCTTACCTCTACTTCCATTAAAAGAGTTTTCATACAGAGATTCTGGTTCTGTCACATCCAGTCTTAGAGTGGATAAAATTACCAGCTTCTCAACTTTACTGCAAAAGTTGAAGACACAAAAAACACTATTACACGTAACAAATCTGTATTCATGAAACACTCAAACAACCAAACAGAAAAGCACAAGGAGCTTTGATTAGGACAATCAGCCAAACTGGAAACAAATACTGTATGAATTGTGTACTTCTTTTAGCGCAACCAAATTTTAGCGCAAACAGGGTAAAATAGGACAAATTGACATATTAGCGTAATCATTAATTAGCGCACCTGACTTATTTTCAACATTATTTCAACATGTTCAATCTATAAAAGTTCAATAATTTATCGTAGTCTTGAATTATTGCATTCTTTATAGCGCTAACTCCAGTTAATATGAATCCCGCTAAAATAAGTACACATACAGACTGAGTATCTTTTTTACGAATAAAAGAATTTCATAATGAGAAATTAAAGTCCTGTTATTGCTGAATTTTATGCACAAGACTGATATTCTGTCTGCAAAATTGGCTAAAGCAGTTTATAGTAACAACTAACTAATTTTAAAACAGCAATTCTTGCAGTTACTGAAAGACGGTAATTTTTGTTACACACACGCAGATTGATATTTTTATGTTACATACCTTAACATACATAGATCTATTATCTTGTTTGCTGCTAGGTGGCACTTGTTTCCAGGCAATACACAATTAATGATGACCAGGGAAAACTAAATAAAAGAAGCACAGCACATCAACTGTGGAGAATGTTGTAATAAAAGGATGAGATACTGTAAATGTGGTTATTTTCGCTGGGGAAAATTTTTGCGATTATAACATCAAGACGTTACACTTGGGGGAAATATGTGTGATATAATGCATCTGCCTTTGTTAGAATGCAACAGGGTTATTTTCGCATGGGGGGGGGGGGGATTTTTGCCAAGTTCATTGAAATGTGGAAAACGTGAAAACTACCCCATGCGAAAACTTTCCATGTTTACAGTATTCAGTACAGTGGAAATTGGAGAATATGAAGTGGAAGAGACCTTTTAGGGTATAAGCCTTAAAAGAAAACGTCCAAATGAAGCCAATGTGGATTTATACATAACAATTGTCTACTTTTTTCAGATTTATTTGCTTTTTTTTAAATCTGAAATTATCTCCCATTTGTTGAAAAAGTATATTTGTTTCACTTGATACCAGTTTTCAGAGTTATCTGCCCATTGTGGAAAAAAATCCTTAAACTGACCTGCCTACCTATTTCTTGCTAAATGAGTAATATTTTGTTCTTGAAAGTGTATATTTTGGGATTAGAGCGTAATAAGAACCATTAATTGTAATTTTGAGAAAAACATATTTGTTTTTCCCCAATCTAAAATTGTTAAAAGTATTAATAATTTACACGCTAGTCTATAAGATATGGAAACCCACTCATCTTACTAAGAATTTATGTACATGAGTTTATTCCTTTGCTTTACAAAAATAAAAAAATCATTTCCCTAGAAAAGTTAAGGCGAAAAACTGAATAGCAAAAGCACAAAGCTTAATTTATGGTCGTAAAATTCGTAAAAATTACACCAAAATTGTAAAAGTAGGTAGGTCTGCTATAATCTATTAAGACCTTTCTTCAGCTTATGAAAAAAAAAATTTGTGTTGTCATTAAACAGTTCAATAGCTCTGTCTTTTAATCAGTTTTAAAAGCAATATGCCTATTTGGAAAGTAATTTGAGTTATCTGCCCCTTGTGGAAAAGATTCAGTGTTCTTTCAAAAGTTTTGAATTCATTAATCTAACATTTTACTTTGCTGTATGTAAACAAAAAATACAGTCATATATATGAATTTAGAAAGGAAACTTAGAGCTTTATATGATTAATCCATCTCCCAACATATTGGGTTTTTTTTAATTCAAAATATTTCATAATCGTACCTGTACATAATATCAATCCATTTTTTGATACTTCATCAGACAAGTAATACGTGCAAGGCTTGTGCTCCATTTAGGATTGTGCTCCATTTAGGATTGTATAACCGTTGACTTCTCTTTTCTAACTTGTGCCTTGTTAGTCAAATAGAGGAATATTATAGTAATGAGTGTACATGAAGACATGGAGTTTACAATTGCAAATATGTCACTAATTGATGATTAAAAAAATACTCTTTCAAGATATTAGATCCAGAGATTTAGATCTAAAACAGTTTGCAACACTATATAGCACTGACTTATTGAAAAGTGTAATCTTCACTTATATTGAAGTATCAGTTCACTTTTCGAGACATATTAATAGTCACTAGTATACACAAATTATACAAGTAATTATTTAGAACTATATTGCTTTTCACTTTATACATACATGAAGTAAATTTGATAAACACAAATTCTAGGGACATTAATAAATGACTGAGTGATAGGGTTGATAAAAAGCCAAACAGTGAAACTAGAAATACATGTACATTTTGTGCAAATACAATTATACCTCTTTCATTTGATATGAGTGGCTTGAGTTAATTCTTTTTTTTTTATCTCTTGAGGTTTTCATTTCCATTATATTATTTTTAAGATCATGAGATGAAATCAGTTTTTTCCCTGTAAATTGGGAATGATGTCATGGCCAGTTCGATTGGGAAAATTTACGATGTTTTGGAATATTTTGGGAAGTACTTAGATAAAGTAAATTACTACTTAGACAATCAGAAGATCAGAATTGAATGTTAAATCAAATGATTTTCTTTTTAATTTTATTTAATTACTTATGATTAGTATTGATTACAAATATTAACTGTAAATTTGCTACTTTAGAACAAGTAAATTTCACTAATTTTGGTGATAAAGGGGTAGGGCCACGAAGCCCGGTATTGGCCCTAATTTTGATAAATTTTGAACATTGTACTTCATAGAATTTTTAACTGTTATTTGACATTTTGAAACGTTCTCTACTGAATCACGAATCTACTTTTTTTTAAACATTGCTTTTATCAACACCTTTTAGCCCTTTGAAAACACCAAAATAGGTCATATTCGGCGAAATTGATGCAAAAACTCAATATTTCTATTAAATTAGCAATGGCCGCATGATTTAACCAAGATGGAAAATTTATATGTGAAAGATTATCATTATATCCTTTTGTCATAAACGTTTTATCTCAGTTAACGCATGCGGCCACATTGAATGCTACGACAAAAGACAAAATTCCCAGCAATTTTCGCCATATTTGTCAAAATGACGTCACTTCATGACGTCACTATAGTTAAATGGCACATTGTTTGGTGATATTATTCTTTTCATGAAAAGCAGTAAACATTCATGTATTTTCATGAGAGATATCAAGTATTCCTCATGAAATTTATTTTAAGAGAAAAATCAAGGGCAGATTTAGGGGTCTTGTGGCCCTACGCCTTTTAGAGCCTCAGTTGGGAAAAAAGATACTACTTTTCATTGGGAATGGGGCCAAATAACAGCCCCAAAAAGGGGCAAAAAAAAAAACCTGCTGAAATAACCGAAATGTTACATACTTAAGTTTCTTGACATGTGTTGAACATATTGTACTTATAACCTAACCTCATTATACTTGCTGTGAATAACTTGTACTTATAACCTAACCTTATTATACTTGCTGTGAATAACTTGTACTTATAACCTAACCTCATTATACTTGCTGTGAATAACTTGTACTTATAACCTAACCTTATTATACTTGCTGTGAATAACTTGTACTTATAACCTAACCTCATTATACTTGCTGTGAATAACTTGTACTTATAACCTAACCTCATTATACTTGCTGTGAATAACTTGTACTTATAACCTAACCTCATTATACTTGTTGTGAATAAATTGTACTTATAACCTAACCTCATTATACTTGCTGTGAATAACTTGTACTTATAACCTAACCTCATTATACTTGCTGTGAATAACTTGGAAGGGATGAAGTGTCCGTTCCAGGAGTTTCTCTGCATTAGGCTGTGAGCAGGAGGGAGGGAGTTTGGAGAGCTCTGGAATGTCCAATGACTCATATATCCTTACTGAAACACAGCTCAGCAATGTACGACTGTAAAATACAAAGTTAGAATATTCCGTCTTTTTGTTCCCTTCTCATTTGGGAGGGTTCCATAATCTGATGTAAAGAAATTGTGATGTCATAAAATTCTATGGGAGCAAGGATAAAACTCAGGGAAATCATGCTTCAAATACAACATTTCTACAGGAATTTCATTACGTCATATATATTAAATGCGTTTACGTCAGATACCGTCCTAAGTGGGAAGCAACTCTGTAACTGGAAAAAAACACAATATGCATGCATGAGCCAATAATTCATGTCATCAAGTTTTTTTTTATAATATAACCCCCTTCCCCCCAATTTATTTGTCCTCTGATATAGATATTTATCTTGTGAAACTTGAAACTTTTATTCGAATAAATACTTCATGAGGCATTATATATGTAGTACAATTCTTAACAAACCGAATCATATAAAATGTAGATGGAAAAGAAATATATATATATATATATACATATGTAAGTTATGTACTTTAATTGAATAATGACATTTACTATTTCGCAAAATTTTGCTTCTCAATTAAGAACATAATAATCTTAGCTATCAATTCTGACAAACCACAAGTATTTTTTGTCTTTACATATGAAAAGGCATATAATTTTACCTTTCAGAGCTCAAAAAATTGGAACTAAACGAAAAAATTATTGAACTTGTTTTTTTTTGATAATTTTTCAGAGTTATCTGCCCCTTGTGGAAAAAATTCCCAATATAAACATACCAGTAATCTATAATTTTGAGATATCTACCCCTTGTGTGGAAAAAAAGTTGGTGTAATTCAATTAGTTACACAACGATTGTAACCAATGTAACATATAGTCATAAAGAATGCATCTAAAAGGTACTTCACATATAAGTCTATACTACGTACTAAGTGTACGTACCATCCTGCAACAGCTAAGTCATTATAGCCCAGGAAAACTGTTTTCTTCAACTTTGTACATGGTGGGGCTGTGGATGGCTTGATTTGTTTTGTTGTCATAATTGTTCTAAAGCTGCTTTTACATTTCTTTCTTCATGTACACGTGTATACAGTAATATACTCTGAGCCTGCAAAATGAACATGATTTATTTTTAATTTTTATGGAATGAACAGCTGAATCAAATCAAATCACGATCATATTTTTATTTTATTTCTATATCATATCTTACACAGCTTATAATAATGACAATTCTTCACAGTACATGATACATAAGGTAAAAAATAATCTCTGTTTCCGCTCACCCTATCTACACTGTACCCTACTTTGAGCTGCCATCGACCCTAAACTTTTTTTCTGGCCATATCAAGGGATTTTTTTTTTACAGTTTATTTTCTTCTTCTGATGATAACAATTGACTTCATTTTATAGTGATTAATCATTTAAAATGTTTCTATTTCTTACTCAAAGTGTCTCTTCATGTTTTTCTACATGTAACTTTATTATTACAAAGGCCAGGCCACTGAGAAAGGAATCAGAAACAATTTGATTAATGTCAATTTCCATTATACAATCCTTACATTGATAGAAAAAAAAATGTGAAAAATTGCCTACCTTAACCTACTCTTTTTTTTTCTTACCTTAAGAGCAGAAACAGACAATTGATTTTTTTTACCTAAATTAATTTAGAATCTGAAATCTTTAAACCCAAATATGTTGTTTCATAATTATGAACCGAATCTCCTTCACAGAAGTTGTGCCACATGAGAAATATTTATCTGTAATTATATTTCATATTTTTTTAATATTTCATACTTTTTTGCAAGATATTTAATTGATACAGACTTTCAAGTAATCAAGTTTCTTCTTGCATAAAAAGGAAAATCATTGAAATATACCATAGTAAAAGTATGAAATCTCAACCTCTCTAATTATGATCATGATAATCTGACAGATTACTAATCAGTGATATCACTAAACTTATACCTCACATTACTATTATCACAGTTGACTGAGTTGAGTAATCTGAGATCTATGTTTATATGAGTAATCTTATTTCACAGTTTAGCTGATATCACAGTTTTGTAATCTGAAAACAAAATTAAGTAATATGATGTCACGTGCACAATTTATCAATCAGGGTATAGTAATCTGATCTCAGTTTAGTAATCTGATGTCAATCTCCAATTCATAATCTGATATCACATTTAAGTAATCTAAGATCTTGGTTAAGTGTAATCTGAGATCTCAGTTTAGTAATCTGATACAAGTGTAGTATAAATCTGATATCTCAGTTCAGTAATCTGAGATCTCAGTTTAGTAATTTGATATCTCAGTTATGTCATCTGATACTACAGTGTATAATTAATCTTATACCTCAGTCTAGTAAATTGTAATCTATCTCCCTTCAGTAATCTGAGATCTCAGTTTAGTAATCTGATATCTCAGTTTAGTCATCTGATATCTAAGTTCAGTCATCTGATACCACAGTCTAGTATATAATTAAATCTGACATCTCTGTACAGGAATTCGAGATCTCTGTTAAGTAATCTGATATCTCAGTTCAGTAATCTGAAACCACAGTGTAGTATAAATCTGATATCTCATGATTCTCAGTCTAGAAATCTGATATCTCAGTTTAGTCATTGGATATCTCAGTTGAGTAATCTGGGCTAGAACATAGTTATCTGATATCATGGCTAGTGTATATATAATGTAGTATAAATTTGAGGTTTCAGTTAAGTAATTCAATATCTCAGTTTCGTAATCTGATACGTACCACAGTGTCTGTACAGTATAAAACTGAGATCTCAGTTACGTTATCTCAATCCGAGATATTTTTTAACCATTTCCCTTAAGAGCCAGGGTTATAGGCTCCGCATTATATCCATAAAAGAAATAACATACTATTAATGAAAAAGTCACAACTTTACACATAATTAGTGCAGTTTACATATATAGAAATATAGATATATCATGTAGACCACAGGTAGGGATTTTACCTTAAAATTCATTAATCATTAAGATCCATGTATTATTAGATTGGGATATTGCTCTGTGTAATAGAAAAATTTTACAGAAAAAATTATTAAAATCGGTTGATCGAGTGCAGAGATAATGAAGTTGAAAGCTTGATGACTGGTGTCATTTTTGTGACACAATTTCCTATAGTATTCAATATAAAACTTCTCATGATGTGGCACCATTCAAATTTAACTTGAAGTGGTCAGTCAGCGTACTGAAATAGCTATAACTTGAATAACCTTACTGCTATTTGAATGATCTGTACATCATTTTATTTGTAAAGACTTCAGCTACTCGTTTTATATTACAATGATAATTCAGTTGCGTTTCCATGGTAACCATTTTAAAACAAAATGATCGCAATTGATTTAAATATACAAATTTTGAAAATCTTAAGATTTATAAACTTTATTTTCACGAGTTTGACTGAAAAGAGCGATAATAATAATATTTTAAGAAATACCAAAATGTGTGATTATCAAGTTGCTTTTAAAGCACTTCATTTCGGTTGCCATGGCAAGAAAAAAAGATTTTTTATGTCGATAAAGATATACCTTTGTTCTTTTCGGTGAAATTAGCCTTATTTGAAAAAAAAAATAAAAAAAGAGGGAAAAAAAGCAAAAGAAAAAATATGAACGTGCGATCTAACGAATCTACCAGTTACAGAGCTTTTGCGTAAATAAGCCCACCGCACCGACCCCCCCCTCCCAAAAAAAAAAACCCCAAGAAGAGCCCTTTATAGTAAGTACGATAGTTTTGAGAAAATGAATTGTTGATATTTTCATGTCATCGTAAATGAAAGTTTAATGTATATTTATTTCCCTGTTGACCTTTTTACACTTCACTTTTATAGTAAATAAGAAATCGAACACTTTCTTGATAACTTGCGTGAAATCGGCATGGAAGACATTATCACGCTGTAAATAATCAAGGGATCGATTTGTCAGCTTGAAAGATCACGTGACTGAAATCCCTACCACAGGGGCTACAGCTACAGTACAGGCTGCACAGAGATTATGTGGTAGACATGACCAGATCAGAGATGACATGCGGCATGTTCGCATGTGTCGACATAATCAACAATAAATTCTATATTTTTACGATAAGCTTCAAATATTTGTATAATACTTTAACTCACTTCCCACTGAACATTTCCCAGTGACCTTGGTGGATGTAAAAATATCACGGCATGGTTTTGTTTACGATAAATTAGGTACGATGTAAGACGAAATTTGATTGGTCACCGACTACACACCTCCAAAGCCTCTTCACACTACGGAGCGTAGTAATTTCATTAAAATAAATATTTCTTTCTTTCTATTGTCAGATTTTAGAAATCTTTAAGCAAGACTCTGCTAATTATATGTCGGTTTTGTTTCAACATCATGCTTTCATAAATTGATCGCCATACAATAAAGAATTATTTTCTCGTAGCGGAAGCAAAGAGAATCTCTTAGGTTTGTTATCCGGTTCCAAGGATTCCCTCCACAGAATATTCAGCTGAAACCGAACAAAAATGCAGAAAGTTGTACGCTCCCACAAAGTTTTATGCAGGTAAATAACATACAGTTACTAAGCTCAACAATAGAAAAAGTGTCATCTTATACTTTGCTAGAAAATGATTGTTAACTTTAGGTCGCGGATCCACCACCGAAGGCGAAGGTCACCGTGTACAGTAGTCGGTGCGCTCTTGGCGGATACAAAGTTTCCGCAAGCAAATGGATGGATGAGGTGGGGGCTCAAGAAGAAGCTTGACACAACTTTTTTTTAATTAAATATTGACATAGTAGAAAATAGATGTTTGGATTTAGGCATAAAAAAAAAAAAACAGACAAGAGGAGAAAAAAGGGGGGGGGGGGGATTGGTACATGTATAGCTCTGTAGTTTACATTACAGTCAACTTCATGGATGATGGGAGGTTACAATTATTTTCAAAATGAAAATATCATGAAATGTGTTAATCCTGTAAATTTGGTCAAGAATAACTTTTTTCCTTTTTTTTATTTCCCTCCTTTACTGTTGATGGATGCATGATGAAAATTAGACTTTACCTAAGGAATAATATTAGGAAGCTTTGGTATACTGTACAATTGGAGGGTTAATGAAATAAAAACATCTATAACTCAACCCTTATTTATCTAAATCTAGAATTTTAGTCATGTTGAAATACAGCCCAGCCATGCATTTAATGTGAAACTTGATACACACTCAAGTGGAAAAGAAAAACATCAAGGTTGGCAGTTGGGAAATAGTATCATTCTTCAGGTTTCAGTCTTATTTAACAGTTTCAAGGTTGGCTGGGTTTGATACAGAAACTTTAGATGAAGTAAATTTGAAAAGTTTGAAATATTATCACCCCATCCCCTTCCATACACTATACTGTTTAATACGTCATGTACTTTCATCCTTCATGTATCACGAAAAAGAATTGGTTTTGCACAAAGATGAACAGCAGTGCATGTATGTAATCCATGTTACCAAGTGCAACTTTTACATTTATAATACATGTATTTAAATTTCACATATTTCTTGGCTATCCCTCCCTTCTTTGGTTGGGGGGGGGGGGGTTGATAGAGGAAGTTTGGCATACTCCCATCATTCTGAAAGTGAAGTCCTTCTATTAGATTCTTTTCAAGACTGATTTCAATATGCATCAACCATATCATTCAAACACTGTAGGCATTGCATCTTTATAATTATGACCATTTTGGAGACAAAGATAGACAACTCTTGCATTTATAACAGTACATCTTAAGAATATGTGCTTTTTCTGAACTTTTTCTTCTGAATGGTTCTTGTGATTTTGCGTGGTCTTTACTTTGATGTAATATTCTGTACTTATAAAGTCTGTGCATATACAAATCAATGAAATCATGCACATAACATCTAAAACTTATAAATTATGAATTTATATTATTGCTGCAAGATTTAAAGCAATATTTCAAGAATGCACATCTTTCATGAATTCATGGATAAAATTGATGCTGGTACGATTTCATAAGTTATATACATGTACTGTAATCATTAATTTGATGAAAAGTAAATTCTTCAAATCATGCCAGCAAAAATTGTGTTTGGCAATTGCATATATTTCTTTTTAAGTTTATTCACAGTGAAACTTCGAAATATACATTTTACATTGCAGCTTCTTTCATACAACAGTACGCAGTGCCTCCACCTATAATTTCCAGACCTATGTAGCTGAAAATGAACCTATGTTACAGTACAAAGATGGCAGTCCCGAGAAAAAGGCCCTGGAGGAAATGCTGGAAAAGTACAAAAATCAAACGGCAGATATCCCTATAGTTATAGGTGATGAAGAGATACGAACAGGGGACGTCAAACACCAGGTGGCGGTAAGGACAGTCGTTTAAAGAATACCTAAAAAATTAAAAAGTCAGGAAATAAGCACAATGCTGATAGAGAATAAGAATTGACTTTGTATTTCTTTATATCATGTATATTATCTGTTTAGATTTAAAAAAAAATAATGTAGATATAAAAATGATAAAAATAAATGGTAATGACAAATGAATTACCCTTAAAAGTGCTTGATTTTTAAAAATTGTATATAGCTGCTAGGTCAAAGTAACTTTTACTGGCAATTTTTCAACAAACTTTTGAATTGATTTTGTTTCAGACATGTATGGATTTCATGAATCAATTTTCCATTCAAACTGTTTTCCATAGATTTAGAAAAAAGTTAATTCTTTATTTAATTTTATATCATTATATTACTGTACATACATGTATTATGTATTTTTCAGCCTTTTGATCACAGTATGAAGATAGCGAAATACTACTATGCCACTCCTGTAAGTCTGTTTGAGTGTTTCATCAAAATTAGTCTAAATGAAAGTGTTTTTAAACCAACAGCCAAACAGACAAAATTGTATATTTATTAAAAAAAAATATTTTAGTAGCCTCAGGAATCAGGCTATTGAGTTTTCATGAAAACAGCAATACATGTAGTGTCTTCCCATTATGATGTCATACCTCTAAGTTAACCGCCATATTGGATTACAACTTTAGGACTTTATCCATTTCTTCCATGCAAAACGTTGACGTTAAAAGATTTATAAATAGATTTTCAGAAGAGATTTCATAATTAAACTTTTGAGTATTGTTTAAAAATATATCTTATTGTTTGTAATTCTCAATGATGTTTACTATGTGAAAACGTAAAAATTTTTTAAGGTATCCAATGTACAAATGAAGATCTCGCGGACGTCTCATCCATTTAAACAGTGTTAGAATCACCTCGGTAATCTTCGGCAGTGTCTCGATAGTTTCCGTGGTTTGAGTGACGGTCAGCATGTTGACCTTTGATGATAGAAACCATTATATAGGTATATTTGGGTAAAAATATGCCATGATTCTAACTATATAATACACTTGATATTTATTTGTACAACGGATACCTTAAAGTAGAGTAATTTTAACAAGCAGAGATGGGTGTAATCCAAGGAGGGAGAGAACTCTAACAAATTTGGAGAAAATATGGCTTTCTGGGAACACACTGTATGTGTTTAAAAGTCATGAAAAATTGCATGTTCATACATTCATTGTTTCTTTGCACACTGCATCATAAATTTTTTAGTGTAATTGAAGTCTGTCGCTAGTCAGTATGCCTTTTTTTCTTAAAAATTTTTACTTTTCAAGCAACCAAGAGTAAGAGTTTTAAAGACGAACTTATTTAATTAATTATACTCTTATAATTATAAGAATTGAATATTATAGAATTTTGATGCTTGTTCATAAACATTATATTCTGTCTGGTAGATTAAGTAGCTTCTTCTTCGACATGAAATATTTTCTATCTGTTCTCAGGATATTGTACAGAAGGCCATAGACAACTGTTTGAAGGCGCGGAAAGCATGGGAGAAAACCCCGGTAGAAAAACGAGCGGAGATTTTCATGAAAGCAGCCAACATGATGAGTGAGCAGAACAGGATGGACTTGATGGCAGCCACTATGCTGGGACAGGTATTCAGGCTGTTCCAAATGCAGAGTTAATAGACCATTTTCACATTACCGCTAGACTTGTATTTTAGACACCCCGACATGAGAACTTTTGATGTTATTAGCTCACCTCGACGAAGTTGAGTGAGCTTATGCTATACCCCGCGTCCGTGTCCGCGTCCGCGTCCGGTTAAGAAGTTTGGGGTAGCTCAGTATTTGGCAAAGTACTGATGCAACAGTAACCAAACTTGCACAAGTGATTCATCTTTGGATGCTGAGGTGAACCCATGCATCAGATGCTGCATCTGACCTACATTTTCCGCTTGAGTGACTTGGTTAAGAAGTTTGGGGTAGCTCAGTATCTGACAAAGTACTGATGCTACAGTAACCAAACTTGCACAAGTGATTCATCTTTGGATGCTTAGGTGAACCCATGCATCGGATGCTGCATCTGACCTACATTTTCTGCTTGAGTGACTTGGTTAAGAAGTTTGGGGTAGCTCAGTATCTGACCAAGTAGTAATGCTACAGTAACCAAACTTGCACAAGTGATTCATCTTTGGATGCCGAGATGGATCCATGCATCGGATGCAGCATCTGACCTACTTTTTCCACTTGACTGATTATGCTTTTAAAAGCCAATATTGAGCAAAGTATAAGTGCTACATGTACCAAACTTGCATATTGGATGTATCTTTGATCAATCTTTCATAAAATGACCTTGACCTACTTTTTCTGCTTGAGTGATTTTGCCTTAAAAGCCAATATTGAGCAAAGTATAAGTGCTAGATGTTCCAAACTTGCATATTAGATGTATCTTTGATCAAACTTTCATAAAATGACCTCGACCTACTTTTTCCGCTTGAGTGATTTTGCCTTTAAAAGCAAATATTGAGCAAAGTATAAGTGATACATGTACCAAACTTGCATATTGGATGTATCTTTGATCAATCTTTCATAAAATGACCTTGACCTACTTTTTCCGCTTGAGTGATTTTGCTCTATAAAGCCAATATTGAGCAAAGTATAAGTGCTAGATGTTCCAAACTTGCATATTAGATGCATCTTTGATCAAACTTTTATTAAATGACCTCGACCTATTTTTTCCGCTTGAGTGATTTTGCCTTTAAACGCCAATATTGAGCAAAGTATAAGTGATACATGTACCAAACTTGCATATTGGATGTATCTTTGATCAATCTTTCATAAAATGACCTTGACCTACTTTTTCTGCTTGAGTGATTTTGCTGTATAAAGCCAATATTGAGCAAAGTATAACTGCTACATGTACCAAACTTGCATATTGGATGTATCTTTGATCAAACTTTCATAAAATGACCTTGACCTACTTTTTCTGCTTGAGTGGTTTTGTCTTTAAAAGCCAATATACATGTACTAAGAAATATGTTTGAATTGAATGTTGCTGTCACGAGGTGAGCTTCGTAGTGTTGTAACGATTATCGCCGACATCGGCGACATCATCGCTAATACCCTTCGATTTCGATTAATCGATTGTGTTTTCAAGAATCGATTATAATCGGAAATATACAACGTACAAAAGAATGACATAGTTCTCGGTCGAATACGCGTGTAACACGTACGAATAAAACGAAAGTAGATCGACGATCGTTTCCACGAGTTAAAGTTACGGTTGTAGCGTAAATAATTCGAAAAGAATACACTTTCTAAGGCATACAATGGGTGGAATTAGGATTCTCATTGAATTTAATAGTAATGGCAAGTACTCTAATAGAAAACTTCAACGTCAGATTCGATACGTCAATATCTACTCGTCTAGGAAAAAAAAACCTTTTACGCCGAACTCCAGAGCTTTGCCAGAAGGACAAGGCCAGCCTAAACTACACGAAGATATTGTTTGATTCATCATTGAATGAGCAAAACCTTGCTCTTGGGTCGAAGAATGGAGAACCCCCCCCCCCCCCCCCCCCCAAAAAAAAAAACAAAAACAAAACTCTGCATCTGCCGTGTAAAGTTGCCGACTATTAGTATTACAATCACATATTTGTTTTGGCTCCATTACTGCTGTGATCTTGACAAAATATTTCATTTACTAGACAGGATTTTATCATTCTGTGGTTGGAGTTCTTTCTAGACATTTTACGATGTATATTAGCATAATGATTTAGTGAAGTTTTATCACTACTTGTCATATTCTTTTCTGTAAAAGCAAGTAAAATTTATTTCCGATTAAATCGAAATAATCGATTAAAATCCTCTCCGATTATAAACCGATAATCGATTATGAAATTTGTCCGATTATACATCACTAGAGCTTCGTAATCTGTGATTACCTATGTTTTTTCATTATGATGTCACAGTAAGAAATAACGTACGCCAAATGTTGTGATGTCGGGTGTTGGAGTGTCTGAAATTTAAGTCTGCTGCGATAATGTGAAAATCGGCTATTCCCATTTGTGCAGAACGTGCAATTAATAGACAATTTTCACATTACTGCAGTAGACTTGAATCTTATATATCCTAAGACGCGATATCACAACATTTGGCATAACTTTTAACTGTGATGTCGAACATATCTATGACGTCATAATAAAAAATAACGTCAAAAATTGTGATGTCGGGTCTTGGAAAGTCTAAAATGCAAATCTAGTGGTAATGTGAAGAAGGTCTATTGAGGTGTCATCAAATTTTTTGGAAACAAGCATAAAATTCAGGAAAACAGTGCTACAAAAATTACACTTTAAAACAAAATTCAATTTAATGATTTGTTACAATTACTGTCACAAATGTAGCATAAGCCTTTGAAATTGAAAACAGGGAATTTAAAGAAATTGATATAAAGATTGAATACATGTACATGTATTAGTCCAAATGAAAACTGTCACAGAATTTTGGGAAGCTTCTACAAAATTAGGCCTTTACCAGCAGATTAATTTCATTGTAAAAATTTCATTGATTTTGGATACTGTATTACTAGTATTATTATTATAACACCATATGAAAGATATGGATCATTTAGGCATTCCAGTTAACCTTTGGGGGCGCTGTCTGTACTTTCATTTTAAAGGTATAGTCTATTTCGTTGGTAGTTTATTTCATTCATTTGATTGTTTTGACATAATAAGGATAGTTATATGAAACGGCCTATAGTAATGGAGGGTCACTTTCTCAGACAGGTATGCTTCAGATTTTCTTTGTAGCTGTGACCAATTTTGCATCTTTTGAATAGTAAAACTACAGTTTCTTTTTGGTTCTAACGACTAATACTTGGACGGCGATGATGAAACATCATGCTACAAGTTTTAATTTCATAGTTTCCTTCATAGTCTATAGTATATATTTTCTCGTATTTATCGCACAATTTTCTATAAGAGTTATCCTTCCTAAAGGTTAACTGGAAAGCCTAGATCATTTGTCAGATTTTAAGAATGTATCATTTGCATATTTGAGGGTAGAAAAGCATTGAAATACATGTAATATGACTAAGAAAAAAAAAACCATTTTTCTATCAACAGGCCAAGAATGTAGTACAGGCAGAAATTGATGCTGCTGCTGAACTGATAGATTTCCTCCGGTTTAACTGTCAGTTTGCAAGGGTAATTTAATATATGTATTGTATTTTTAAAATCATTGAATTTTAGTGAATTTTGAAAAGCATTGAATTTTCGTGAATTTTGAAAATCATTTTATTTTATTCAATTTTGAAAATCATAGAATTTGATTCAATTTTGAAAACTATAGAATTTGATTCAATTGACCCTTCCGAACGCAGGAAAAATTTGAGAAATTCCATGACATCACAATGCAATTTCGATGTTTGACCGAGGTTCGAAGCTTGTTTGTCCAAGGTAAAAGCATTGTGACGTCACGAAAAATTTGCATTTTTTCCCGCAAATGGAAGGGTCAATTTTGTACATCATTGAATTTTAAAAAGTTTGAAAATTGTATTTGCAATGAGAATACCTTTCTGTAAATAATTCTTCTCACAGTCAATGAGAAAATTGTACAAAATGTTAGATTATGTAGATATTGTAACTATAATCAGACAGAAAAGTATTTGATAATTTGTCTGATTCTCAATGAATGAATTTGAAATTTAAATATAATTTATTTCATCATTTCATTCGCATCTACATTACCATAATCTGCATACATTAAAAAAGATATATATTATTAACTTTACTTATTTTACAACGATTTACAAACAAGTAATGGCTAAGATGTTGGCGTGGGAGGGTCTTTTGAGCAGGAGGAAACCAGAGTACTTGGGTGAAAACCTCCTAAGACTGGGTAGGCGACTGCCTTACCCTCCCACATAAGACCCCTTTGTTGAATCAGGGATTCCAACCCGGGACCTTAGAGGTGAGAAGTAAGTGTGCTACCACAGCACTAACCCGTCCAAATCTACACTCCAAATCTACATACATGTAAATAACATTGTTTTATTTTTAGGAAGTGACTACATACCAGCCTATTAGTCCTAATGATGTGATTAAAAATTCTACAAAGTACAGGGGAATGGAGGTAATGTCAGAATTTTGAAATAAGGAACATTAAGATGAAATAAAAAACATAAATCAGAAATGAAAAGTATTAGACATCAGTATTTACATACATAATGATTAACAAACTTCTTAGTCTGCATTGTTTTATTTAAAAAAATCTGCATTGTTTTCAGAGATCTGTTGATCTGTGATTTAAAATCGTGCAAATGTAAGTGAGTTATGTGGGAAAATAGTGTGCAGGAGCAAATAAATTCAAATAGATGAATGTGAATACCTGTAGATATTTTAGGGAATACAAAAATGTATAAAGTATTAATAGTGAAGCTTAGAAGTTATGAACATAATTCATTTTCGATATCCAGGTACATGTTTTAGTACTTGCACAAAAATTATTTTGCATAATATAATAATTTCAACATGTTGAATAACAAGACCATTTTAGAATTATTTTAGCAAAAATTCTTCTTTAACTTTAAGACTTATTTCAAACTTGTTTGCATGCTTGCGTTTAGAAGAAGGAAAAGATATTTAGAAAATAAAACATATTTTCTATATTGTTTTAAAATTCAGTTATAGTCTCTTTGCTTTTCTCTATTGATCTTAACTTGGATATGTTTTATAATTTCAATTAAATAGAAGTCTTCAACATTATATTACTTCCCTGGTCTAAACATTTGACACAAGCTTTGCGGAAAAAGTAAATTTACATGCAGCGGGAACCTGCTTCTTAATCAGTACTGCCATACATGCAAACATACCCTTATCCTTTTGGTTACACTGTTCTTTCCTATTCGCTATTTTCGGAAACCAGAGTTACTTCCCATTTGAGATGGTATCTGATGTAGACTGATTATGACGTCATTAAATTCTATGGAACAGTCCTAAAAGTCAGGGAAATGACGGTATAAAATCGACGTTACCATACCATTTTCATGACGTCACAATGGTTTTACGTCAGATGCCGTCTTTAAGGGGGGAAACTCTGTATTCTGCAAAGACTCAATAAAGCTAGAAGGTGGAGGTCCTTATTCCAATACATGTTAGAATTCAACATGGGACTATATATATTACATGTATGTTTTTGTAGGAAAGTAATAAGATGGATTTTTAAAAATTTTTCGTCATCTATGTTTTTATTTCTTATGAAAGAAAACAATCTCTAAAAATGCCGATTGTTTTTTAATTACACACGAAAACTTAAGATATGATAGAAAGCTTTTGGCGATAGAAACGTCTCTGTTAATTTCTATAATGACATGAATAAAGCTAGCTTATTAAGTATAATTTTTCAACTTTAAAGGCCTTAAAAGTGGTGCAAAAAAATAATTCTGAGAGTGGTCAAAACTTTTAAAGATATACATGTATTAGTCCTATCCTTATGGATTTGACTCTGGGATTTGTTCTTTCAGGGATTTTGGGCAGCAGTAACACCTTTTAACTTCACCGCCATTGGAGGACATCTATGCACAGCTCCCACATTAATGGTACGTAAAAAGTGGATTGTACCTAGTCACACACCTTTCTTACATATATTGATTGTCATGCCACTACATTTTCGCTGGGAGAAAATTTGACGATTATAACCTCAAGACGTTTTGCATGGGGAATCATATTTGCGATAAAAATGTCTTTCCCATAGTAAGAATGCAGCTTGGAAATATTCGCGTGGGGAAAATTTCACACAAAATCCCTCGAATTGCGAAAAACACGAAAATTACCCCCATGCAAAAATTTCCAGGTTTACAGTATATGAAAAAATCAGAGCAGTATCCTTAGAATTTAAAAAATGTGTGTACCATTCATACAATTTATGTGATTGTCCACCACTCAATACACAGTCATATATGTAAAAACTGATCCCTAGGTGTTGCTATCCTTCTAAGGCGACACAAAAACATAACTTAAAGTATAATTTACCCATATTTTTTCAGGGAAATGTGTGTGTTTGGAAACCTTCAGATACCGCTATGCTATCTAACTATACAGCATATAAGATATACAGAGAGGCAGGTCTGCCGGCAGGCGTTATTAACTTTGTCCCTGCGGACGGTCCAGTGTTTGGTGATGTTATCACTAAGTCACCGCATTTAGCCGGTATAAACTTTACTGGTAGTGTAAGGTAAGTTACCTTATTTACAGCTACCATTGTAGATATCATGGTAATTGAAGCTTTACAGCATAAATGAATGCATTGCACTATGTGAATTATGACATAAATAATCTAGGGGAATATATTTTGCCATTTTGATACATGACATGAGTTGCATTTTAATATTAATGGTTAAAATTTCAAAAATGTTTACAGTTTAAGCTCAGTTCTGGGCTGGTAACATCATTTGATTATTATTAAGAGTTTTCTGCACAATCATGTTTAAAAATTGTAGTCCCATGAAAGTAATCTAATAACAAAAAAGATGACACCAATCTGTTTGTGGAGCCCCAGATATAAGCTTCAAAAAATGTGAAAGGGTAAAATGATGTAAAAAGAAAATTTCAAAAAAATTTGTGTGTATAATTTCAGAACTTTCAAACATTTATGGAAGCAAGTTGCAGCTAATCTGGACATTTATAAATCATATCCCAGACTAATTGGAGGTAAGAATCTCTGTACCTATAGGGTAAACTATAAAGATATGAGGTTAGAATTAAAGGAAACATTTTACAATGATTTGATGTGATTAATTTTTAAAATAAAAAATGTACATGTACTGTCTGCTCACTTGGGAAACTGGATTTACCTAATTTCGATAACTTTGTAATGCAAAATTTGAATAAAATTAATATCATGAAATAGTTCTCACGTAGTCGTAAATTTTGGTATTATTATTATTATTTTATGTATTATTTGGTCTTGGGTTATGCAATCTTATTATACAGACACAATACATTTTCAGATGGGATGTTTTTAATGTCAAACTATAAGGTGACGTCGCCGAGTTTAATATTGAGCCTGATAATGGACAGCATGCACAACATCAAGGGAAAAATTAGCATGGGGAATGGCCCATCAAAAACTTGCTTTGTCCAAAAAGTTTGACTAGGTGCAATAACTAACGTATACATGTACATGTAACTTATACTGAAATTTACAACTAATCCAGTTCTATTGAATGGTATCCATTTCCTTTGAATATTTGCATGATAAATCCAGTTTCCGAAGTGAGCCGCATGGACAGTACCGGAAAGTTGCTATCTCTATTCAGAATTTTCAACAACCTCAGTTTCAGTGTACTTGTACTTTCTGTATCTAATGTAGACAAATTGCGTCATGATCTGATTGTATGGAAACCTTCCCTAAACTCTGTGAAATTACGATGATGTATGTACCATAGTTGATGGTAATTACCATACCAACTTTATTGTTTATAACTTAATAATTGTTTTGCGTCAGATACCGTTTGAAATTGGAGGTTACTCCGCATTTCAAAGACTCATTAATTAAACAAAAAAATACAAGTAGAATTAAATTTTGCATCTCTAGTGAATATCTGAATCAGCCTATGCATATACTCTTCCAATATTGCTACAGCTTTCAAAAGCTTTCTACCTTGAACTATAAGAACAAAGTCATATCAATTTTGGGTGATTTCAGAATGTGGAGGAAAGAATTTCCATTTTGTACATAATTCTGCTGATATTGACTCTGTTGTTTATGGATCCATTCTCTCTGCATTTGAATACGGAGGCCAGAAATGTTCTGCATTATCACGAATGTATGTGCCTCAGTCAAAATGGCCGGAAATGAAAGAAAAGATGCTGAATATACAAAAACAGATCAAAGTCGGATCGGCACTGGAGAAAGAGACGCTGGTGTCTGCTGTAATCGATGATAAGGTACAGTAATTGTAAAGATTAGATGGTACTCTAATAGATGCTTAAGGTGTACCTTTATTTTATCTGAGTTACAAACTACAGATTTTCTCTAGTTTCTAGAAAATTCTACCTTAGATTTTCAATACCCCTTTCTTTTCTAAGTGGAAATGACAATTTTTATGCTCAGTAACCCTTCTCACAGGTAGACTATGTTAGATATTCAACCACAACTATCCAATCATTATAATCAAAACAATTCATGTCTGCCAGTAAAATAATTACAGTATCTTTGTTGTGCTTTTGACCATTATACTTCACTGAATGCTCATTGAACTTCGATCATGAACTTTAAACAGTCTGTAGTCTTTGAAAATGACAAATGATTAGCATTCAAAAGAGAGGCATTTGTAAATATGTACATGTAAATGAATGTGATGTACATGTACATAGTGATGTAACGATAGTCGCCGACTTTCGATAGTCGATCGCTGAAATCCCTTCGAATTTCGATAGTCAATTACTGAAATCCCTTCGATTTTCGATGATCTATAGTAAAATTCACAATCGATTGTCGCTTAGTAAGTCGACAAAAATAACTATGGTCAAGAAAAACAAATTAAATTGTTGGTTTTACTTTAAAATTGCATTTCTTTACATTTGTAGTGTATGAATATGTTAAAAAGCTTCAATGGTATTTCATGATTTTTAAAATTTCAATATTTCTGATAATCAATCGATAATTAGTTTCCAATAGTGTCCCGATAATTGTGCGATTGTTCATCACTACATGTACATATATTTCAGTCCTTTGCCAGAATTAAAGGTTACCTGGAGCATGCAAAGTCCTCCCCTAACTTGACAGTGTTGGCTGGTGGAGAATGTGATGACAGGTACGTGGATATATAAGGTGCTTGGACTACATTATTATTTTTACTCAAGGCAAAAATCTGTACATTTATATCAATCAAAAACAACAATTTCTCCAATCTTTGTATTTTAAATAATTATACTGTTATAAACACTCAGTTTCCAGAAATTTTCGGCCACGCGGCCTTTATCAAGTGGAAAAGCACGAACATAAAAGAATTCTACGTAATATCCTTAACTACAGGTAAACAAAGCCCAGCGTAAAATGAACAAGGTATGACGTCACATATAACAATCAACAATGTGTAAACCGCCAAAAAAAAATTGTTACATTAAACATACCATGTCATTTTACTATAAGCAGTTATGGATATTACATAGAATTCTTTTACATTCGTGCTTTTCCACTTGATAAAGGCCGAGTGGTGGAAAATTTGTGAATATTGAGTGTTTATTGTTATTTATTACGTTATATAAACTTTCCTGTGGAGGACTCTACTTCATACTATCGTATGTACTTTCATAAGAACTGAGCAGTGTAAAATTGCTTTTGTCTTTACATGATAAATGAATAAACATGGCATATACTTTAATGATATTTAGGCTTAAAAAATTTGGTCATTATGCTGTGAAAAAGTTAATATGGTTAAGACAAAATAATGTGACAGTTGCATACTTTGACAATATTACAGGCTAACATGTACATACCTGTCAATTTTTTTCAGACAAAAGAGGGTCAATGACCCTCTTTGGGAAATGAAAAAGAGGGTCATAGCGCGCGAACCAAAATCGCGACCTTTTGCTTGTGTCACTATGAAAAAATTTTACCCCCCCCCCCCAAAAAAAATACATGTCAGGTCAATAAAGTTCATTTTACTGCAAGACATGTAAAGCATATAAATTGTAATACTGCATAATCATGATATTGTAGTACATGTGTAAAATTTTAGGACTTCATTAATCAAGGCCTGAAGGTTCATAGTTGAATTTGTTAGTAGATAATATATTTTTATTTAGTAATTGCTATACCATGATTAAGATTTTATGTGAAATGAACTCTACATTTCACTGCTTCAATTGTTGTAAACACTATAAAAACATTGGTTCCTTTTCGTCTGCATAAATCTCCGTGTTTACGATCGTCTTCCCATTGACATTTCCATAATAATCCAAGCCCAGAATGTTAAAACAACATGAAAGTGGCTAATTACTTCCCATATCACTAAACAAACAACCCAATTTACCTGTAACTGCAGGTGATTTATTGAAAAAGTCACAGCTGGAAATTTAAAGTCCCAAGTAATAGACGGAACCAAATCGGAATCGGGTGATTCCCGGGTCAGCAACGAAAAATCGGGTGAAAGGCATGACCCGCGCGGGTGATAAAAAATAATCGGGTCAAAGGGTAAAAAAGCGGGACTGACCCGCCGAAATCGGGTCAGTTGACAGGTATGCATGTACATGTATGTTGTTACCATTTCATATGATTACAGAAAGGGATACTTTGTGCAGCCCACTATGATAGAGAGTCTGCCTAGTCTGATATACACATATATACATGTACATGTTATTTTGTTACCATTTCAGTAAAGGATACTTTGTGCAGCCCACTATGATAGAGAATCTTCTCCGTCTGATATACACATACATGTATATACATGCACATATTGTTTTGTTACCATTTCAGTAAAGGATACTTTGTGCAGCCCACTATTATAGAAAGTAAAGATCCTGAGGACAGAATTATGAAGGAGGTCAGTTTTAGCTCATACATGTTACCTAAGTCCCACGAATTGTCTGTCTGTCTGTCAGTCACACAAGAAGGTTGGTGTTCTGATTTCAACTCTAAGTCCTTAATCTCAAGTCAGAGAGGGACTGTCACATATTGTCTGTCAATTTATTTCATTCCTAAGTCCTTGATATCAAGTAAGGGTGGGACATACAGTCAACAATTTGTCTGTCAGTCAGTCACACAAGAAGGTTGGTGTTCTGATGTCATCTCTTAGTCTCAAGTTAGAGAGGGACTGTCGCAAATTGTCTGTCTGTCTGTCAATTTATTTCACAAGGAGGTCATCCCTAAGTCCTTGATATCAAGTAAGGATGGGACTTAGCAAATTGTCTGTCAGTCAGTCACACAAGGGTTCAGTGTTTTCATATCATCCCTAAGTCAGTTTGTACGCCATCTTTGTTGTCACATTGACATAATTTAGTGTTTAGGTAATGGTTGGCGACAATTGAAAAATTGTCGCGTTGCGTCAAATTAAGCATCAATCGATAGGAAAAATGTACCGATTGGAGCTGCCTTAATTATCCAATCATTATTGCCAGATGACTCATGTAGCTATGCATAAAAAATTTAACCATGCTCAGTGCAAGTATGAACATGGGGAGACATACATGTAGTTTGAAAAAAGATTATTGTCCTTTGATGGGAAAGAGAAAATAGCAATTATATGATAATTTTCTGTATGTTTGTGATATTATGATTTACATGTAACTGATATAAATCTGTTTCACATTGTCATGGTTTTCTTGAAAAACTTCTTTGTTTATGTGTATGTTTCATTATTGTTGAAATGTTGTTCTTTCTCACTTCTTTAGGAGATATTTGGTCCAATAGTGACTGTGTACCCATATCCTGATGACAAGTATAAAGAAATGGCAGAGAAAGTATCGGAAACTTCACCGTATGCACTGACGGGGGCTATTTACGCAAAAGACGAGTGAGTGAATTATATATATATAGTATAATCTACTGCCTATTGATGAATTTAGCCATGTCTATTGAGTCTTTGCGGAAATCAGAGTCATTTCCCATTTGAGACGGTATCTGATGTAAAACCATCATGTATCATGTATTACGTCATTTCCCAGATTTAGGGATCGTTTCCATAGAATTTATGAAGTCACAATTAGTATACATCAGATACCGTCCTAAAGGAGAAGTAACTCTTGTTTTCGAATATACAGAATAGCCAGCTTGAACCTTCATATCAGGTGGAACCAAGATTTATATTTGATTAAAAAAAAAGTGATTAAATCAGGAAGCCATCAAGACCTCGACATCAAAAACATCGTAAGCTTGGTTCTCAGTAAGAATGATCTTAGTCGTGGATTAAGAAATTCAGGATTTTTTTTCAATTATTTGGGAATAGGGTCAGGACCCATGCGATTGGGAAAATTTACGATGTTTGGGAATATTTTGGAAAGTACTTAGATAAAGTAAATGACTACTTAGACAATCAAATTAAATATCAGAATTGAATGTTAAAGCAAATGATTTTCTTTTTAATTTGATTTAATTACTTATGATCAGTGTCGATAACAAAAATTATAGCAAATTAAGAGTATATTTGCTACTTTTGAACCAGTCATTTCAATTATTTTGGTGATAATTCCATCTACATGTGATTGGGAAATTTTAGAGCCACAGTTGGGAAAAAAAGATACTAATTTTCATTGGAAATGGAGACGAATAACGGCCCCAAAAAGGGGTGAAAAATAATCCCTGAAATTTGAGGCAAATGAAATGAATGAATCAATCTGCAACAATGCCTTCTTAAAATTTCTATTGATTCCTTGTATAACAATTTCTAGGAAAGTGAAAGCAGAACTGACAGAGTTATTTAGAGATTCAGCAGGCAATTTCTACATTAACGACAAATCGACAGGATCTGTTGTAGGGCAGCAACCGTTTGGTGGAGCGCGGTTATCAGGTTTGTCTCAAGCTCTTTCTTTTCTTTTCTCTGTATCTATCTTTCTTTCTTCCTTTCTTTCAGTTGGACAAATGACAGACTATTGAATGATTTTGATGTACGTACTGATATTAATTTTACCTCAAACAACAAAAGCAAGATTATGTCTTTTTGCTCATCCCATAGTTTCCATCTATAAAATGGAACTCCTGCCATCAAAACACAAAATAATATACTTTAAATGACTAAGAGAGGACTAGTGATTTTTGGTTTTGAAGGTCAAGGTCAAAATGTTACCTTGACCTTTGGAGTTTGACCTACTATTCAACTAACAGCTTTTGTCCTGGCATAAAAGTATATGCCAAAAAGGGCATTCCTATTTTACAGGAAGTTTAATTTTTTATGCCCCCGGAATCAAAGATTCGGGGGCATATAGTTTTTGGCCTGTCCGTCTGTTTGTCTGTTTATCTGTTTGTCTGTTTGTCTGTTTGTCTGTTTGTCTGTTTATCTGTTTGTCTGTTTGTCCGAAAAACTTTAACATTGGACATAACTTTTGAATGGGAAGTGATAGGGCTTTCATATTTCACACGTGTATTCCTTGTGACAAGACCTTTCCATTGATACCAAAATTTTTGACCTCGTGACCTTGACCTTGACCTTTGACCTACTTTTCAAAAACTTTAACATTGAGCATAACTTTTGAATGGGAAGTGATAGGGCTTTCATATTTCACACGTGTATTCCTTGTGACAAGACCTTTCTATTGATACCAAAATTTTTGACCTCGTGACCTTGACCTTGACCTTTGACCTACTTTTCAAAAACTTTAACATTGAGCATAACTTTTGAATGGGAAGTGATAGGGCTTTCATATTTCACACGTGTATTCCTTGTGACAAGACCTTTCCATTGATACCAAAATTTTTGACCTCGTGACCTTGACCTTGACCTTTGACCTACTTTTCAAAAACTTTAACATTGAGCATAACTTTTGAATGGGAAGTGATAGGGCTTTCATATTTCACATGTGTATTCCTTGTGACAAGACCTTTCCATTGATATCAAAATTTTTGACCTCATGACCTTGACCTTGACCTTTGACCTACTTTTCAAAAACTTTAACATTTGGCATAACTTTTAAAATAGTAAGTGATAGGGCTTTCATATTTCACATGTGTATTCCTTGTGACAAGACCTTTCCATTGATACCAAAATTTTTGACCTCGTGACCTTGACCTTTGACCTTTTAACCCAGTGACCTCACATACATGTACTTAACAGAAAATAGTGTTCATACTATAAAAGATGCCACCGGGGGCATTCGTGTTTCACAAACACAGGCTTTATTTTTCATATTTTATTTATTTTTGTCATTTATGTGTATAGGAAAGAACAACCTTTTGCAAACACAATTGACCCTTCCAAACGCGGGAAAAATTTGAGAAATTCCATGATGTCTCAATGCAATTTCCATGTTTGACTGAGGTTCGAAGCTTGTTTATCCGAGGTAAAAGCATTGTGACGTCACGAAATTTGGCATTATTTCCCCGCAATCGGAAGGGTCAATTAAGATGAACCTTTTGGTATATTTAGTCCCCATGTACATGTGGTTGTTTATCTTTCAGGAACCAATGACAAAGCAGGGGGACCACAGTATCTGATGAAGTTTGTGTCGGTACAATCTGTCAAGGAATCCACAAAACCAATGGCAGGCTGGAAATACCCATCTATGTTATAAAAGTTAGAACCAATTACGGAACAGAAGATAAACAGGAAGCCAAGGACGCCATAAGTACAGATGTTTGGAAAGGCCAACAGACAGATCGAGCTATTTTGAAATTTTGGAGTAGTTCACTTGGAGTGCGTTATAAAACACAATGTCTTTCAGTAGGATTTTTGAATTCCATATTTTGCAAATGAGATTTAATTTGAATCTCAGACATTATGAATGAGAATTACATAATTATTCACAATTTTTTATTGAAGCCATTTCTCAAACAAAAATGAACTTCCATTTATTACTTTCTTTTATTTTCTAAATTTTAATTGTGTGTTCATTTTTTTATCCCTCTGTAATGAGAGATTTCCATGTGTTGGTTATATTTTCTTTTGACGTCCAAATTAAATGTACTTCTTTTAAAAAGAATTGCGAGAGGATTTTTCTATACCTGTATTTTTTTTATCTGATAAAGCATAAAAATAGAAGTTTGTGATCTGATGTTTGTTTCTTTTTCCTGTGTGAATATATATTTTTGTATACAAGATGTTAATGCTATTGAATGATAAGCTTTCCCAAAGATCTGATTTTATTTGACATGAATACATGCATATCATTTCTAAGATAATTGTTATAAGTCATTGAAGTATTATTTATTGTCAAGTCATGAAATGGAAGTTCTAGATATTTTGCAGCAATAGCCTATTTGCCGGTAAAGAGCTGTGATCGTTCTTAACTTTTGGTTACCTTGGTTACCTTGGTGTCGCGATCTACATTTATGTTAGGCTTTGCCTCTCAGATACATTTGAAACAATTTTGACCGATTACGGTTTTATTAAAATTTTATACGCACAGACACCAGACAACAAATCTGCACCATCTTGATGTGTTATCATCTTTCCTGTTCTAACATCACAATGAAAAATATTGCTAAATTTTGTGTCTGGCTATATTCAATCATTCAAGACATCAGATGAGCAATAAAGACTCAATAGAGCCTTTTATCAACTTGTGTACGTGATAAGGATTAATCTATATCTGCTGGCATATTCAGAAATACTCTGTATTCAATATAAGCAAGATAATCAGATATTTTTATGACAAAATATTGTATTTAAACCATATTACATGTATAATTGAACTATATGAATACGTGTACATGTAAGCAGAGCAACCTATTCACATTAATGCAGTAGGGGCTACATATATTTCTTCAAGTTTCCCTTTATACAATAATTTGATTTACATGTAAGTCTTTAAATTACGATTCCATTATGAGTTTGATATAACATTTTCATATTTTTGCCAATCAGAGAATGTGAATGCTATGAAAATCCATTATGTTTTTACCGCTACTATAGATTTTTGTCACACTGCAAATAAATTTCTAGGAATCTCATTGGTTGTTTAGCCGTAATTATGAGACTATGTTACCCGTCTGCAGCTGTAAATATGTAACTTTGTGACGTCACGGATACCTAATCAGGTATCCGTGACGTCACAAAGTACAAAGTTACATATTTTACATATTTATTTTTACAAGTTACATATTTTCTTGACGTCATAGCGAGATTTTCCCGTAAAAACGTTGAAACGTTTTGAATTTTTCTCTCGCTTCAGATCGTTAGTTTTAATTTTCTGCTAAAATGAATTTCATTCGTAGTTTATTCATTTTGAATAAACCATTTACGGGTACGATCTTTTTAATGGTGAAGAAATTTTTACAATCCATCAACAAATAAAAAAGTTAGAAATTTTAGTGTCGACACCATTTTGAAATGACAATTTATAAGCGATTTGCAGTATGACAAAAATGTTATTACGGTTCCAGACAGGTAATATGGTCTGATATACCTTGTCTGGAATTTATATTTCCCGAGCCGAAGGGGAGGGGAATATGAATTCCAGACAAGGTATATCAGACCATATTACCTGTCTGGAACCGTAATAACATATAATATTGCTGATTTTTCTTGATCAATTATTAGCAATGAATGTCGGATTTGCAAAGGATCACAAAGATGACAGGAAGTATGATACTGACTTTAATCTTCAAAGGTCAAGGTTACATGAACTTGTTAATCAATATGTAAACAAGTAGAATACATTTTATCATTTAATCTTTATACTTTCCACTAAATTCACGATGGTGAAAGGTAGAATCCATAGTTAAATCCTCCATCAGCATGTTTCACAAAAATACTTACCAACAATTTCAGGAATTTTCGTATTTTTTTAATGCTCAGTTCTACTAAATAACTTACATTTGAGAAGTTTTGTGTTTTAATTTATATTTGGTATGTAAAAATGATATTAGAAAACATGATTAGTCTAAGGCTAAAGGTCAAGGTTGCAAATTTGACATTCTATTACAGGGAAACAAATTCATCTTTGTTAAATTCCAGCTTAGTCCATACCCAACTAACCTCTCCTTTACATCTGTCCATGTTTTGTTTCAGCCAATGAAAATATTTAAAAAAAATTTTTGTTGACACACCATGCATGTAGAGTGCTATATCTTGATGACCTATGCTGAGGTAACATCAGCAGCGGAATCTTTTCTGTGTTGAATGTGTGATACAGTTTTCACTTTTGTTGAATCGTTTTTGCTCAAAATATGAATTTTATATTTGTTGCATATGTTTCATACTTTATGTGTTATAGCATAAATTGCTAAAGGTTTATAGAAAAATATTTGTTTATCCATATTCAGGTTATACATGTATATTGCATTATCAAATTCATTATACTCAGTATTGAGATTACAACATTTGACATTCATACATGTAGATCTGTTGTAAATCAGAATATGATATAACTACAATATACTCAGATTATTTACCAAAGAGGGTTCCCTTCTAGTGATGTGAAATTTAAGAGGTCTTAATCTGATCTACATACATGTAATTATATGAATCTCCAGCGACCGTTTTAGTGTAACTTTTCCGTATATATTTATGAATGCATAATTTCATTCTGCCTTTAAGAGTAGTTCATATGCTGTGAAAAGGGATAGGGCCACGAGTTCACTTTATTAGGCCCTACAATTTTCTGTGAAATTAAAACTAATGTGAAATACTTGATATGCCTCATAAACGTTTATGAATGTTTGCCGCTTTTAATAAAAAGAACAAATTTTCCCACAAAGCAACAGAGGAAGTGTTATGACATCATCAAATGTCGTTTTTGTAGAAATTTAAGAGGGCTAAAATTACACGAAAATTTGTCTTTTTGTGAAGAATTTGATGTGGCTGCATGCATGCTTTAACTAAGATAAAACTTTGATGATGAGGAGGTATTATGATAATCTATTACATATAATTTTTGGATGTAAATTAATGCATGGGGCCATTGTAAATTTTAAGAAATATGTAGATTTTGCAGCATTTTCGCAGAATATTGTCATTTCAGGTGTTTTTAGGGGGCTTAAAGATATTGATAAATATATTCATAAATCAGTTAAGAACTTCACAAAGTATTGAATCATAAAGAAATATTCAACGAATTACAATCTTTGGAAATAGGGCCAATATCGGTCTTCAAGGCCCTACCCCTTTTGTGCAATTTAAATTTGTAGTTTTGTTACCAAAAGCTGTGTCTTTATTCAAATTTTTACAATATGAAAAGATGATACAAGTATACAAATAAGTAAAGAAAAAATGCAAACGATTTAAGTTTACTTTTTTTGGCAATATTTCTTTTAATTTTTGTTTATTCTTAATGTCTTCATAGATGTTGTATATCACATGTATTTTATTTCATTGAGTCAACATCAACATATAAAAAGAAAGCCTCTGATCAGTTCCATCATAGAAATACTTGAAAATATACTTTATCATGAACTCTCACAAAACTATAATTGGACTAAAATGACCACAAGAAGTTAAAAAATTAATACCTATCATGCAATATTGTAATTTTCTGAAAAATTGTGAGACATTTGTATTAATCTCCAAAATGAAGTCACAGTCTGTTAAACACTAACAAGATTGTGAAGTTTGATTTTGCAAAAAGAAAAAAAAAATATCTTGTTATAGTCATTTCTTGTTTGTACTTGTCATGGATAAACATTTTCTGCTAGTGAAAACTATGTGACTATGTAAATTCATGATTTTATGACCATTAACTGCTTTGTTTCTATTGAAAAAATTGTTTGGAGACTCTAAGTATTATGTCATACTGATCAAAACCTTCAATAAATAAATGTTTATAAATAAATACAAATTCTTCCAATTTTGTTTTATTACAGTAAGCTCTTCAGGTCAAACACCACTTGAGCATATACGATCAACCTCCACATAGTGTTCTTGACATCTGTCAGTCCGTCTGTCTGTCTATCTCAATATCTGTAAAGTTTAACATTTCTTGATTGCACAACTCCTCTGTAGCTTAGAATGATAGAAATGTCATTCTACTTTGACAAAAAAGAGAGAAATGTTAATGTGATAAGTCTATGACCCAGGTGTGCACTGGTCCAACCTCTACCTTGCTAGGTGTCCGTCGATGCTCAATTTGTATTGTGAGTGCTGTTGAGATTGGTCAGCATCTTCTTTATCTCATTTATATTTTTTTGAGTAATTGACCCCTTGGTCTTTAAAAAAGTATGTGGTCATTTTGTCCTTTATATAATATTTAACTCCAGTAGAAAGATTCTTCTACAAGCTTGTGAATGAAAGTTAAACACAAAATTCAAAACTCACCATCAATTGGCATTCAAAAATATGAAGAATTTAAAGTCATCAAGACTAGTGAATATGTCAAATGGATGATTCTAATTGAGAACGACGATACCTTATAATGTTTTATATTTTCATTATCTGTGTATTCTATAGGTGAGAATATGAAAAAAAAAAAAAATCAAAATAACATAGTTGATGAAAAAATTCCCTCTCAAAGAATTTATGAAGTCTGATTAGAAAATATTCAAATATTCTGCCTACTATTAAAGGATGTAAAGAAGGCTATATAAGCAAACGAAAGAAAAAAAAACAAAAAAAAAGAAGAAGAAGGAATACAGCAGTTAAGATACTTGGTGAATGACATTTAGTTGAGCAAAGAACCAGTACATAATATAATCAACAAATATTCTGGATGCTATCAAGCCTTTGCTTTCCCATTCTAAACGGTATTCGACGTATCGTGGAATTGGTATGATAAGCCTCAATTTCTTGCATTCATTTACCAGAGAGTATGGACGGTTTCTAAGGAATTTCCAGCCGTCACAGTAAGATTATGCCTACTACCTAACTGCGGTTATTGAAAATCCCTGACAAAGTATGATAAATATAAGTTTTAGTGATGGCCATGTGACATAAATACCTGTTCTTGTGCCATATTAGCAGACTTTTGCAATATACTAATTTTCGCCAGTAATTTGAAACATGAGAATAAGTTTCTACAAAAATTGTATCTCCTAGGATTTTCTTGGAAGGGCAAATTTAGTTGCCTTGTGATAATGGTGATGATAATTAATGAGCATGTGGGTCCTGTAGCATCATGTCCCACCCATCCTGGTGCGTCTTTCGTTACATGTTTAATTGGACATAACTTTCACACTCTGTGGCCATATTACATTGTATAGATTGAGGATCACTGACGAGGGTTAGGTACCCGAAAAGTGTATGTCTGGTCCATGCTGCAAATTTATCTGTTCTTAAATGATATGCTATTGAATTTGAAGACGTTTAACATACTTATCTAAACTTAATTTTTAGCTTGACAATATGTAAATAAAAACAACTTAAAACATCCATTATAGGAAGAATGACAAGAAATCCCTTGAAATTGATACAATATCGGTACACATCACGTTTATATCTTCTTTTCAAGTCGCGAAAATTCGTACCATTGAAAAAGAAAATTTGAAGATACTGTTTTTTGCATTTTTATATTAACGAAAAACATTGGTTAAATTGTATTTGATTATGGAATAGAAGTACGTACGATCTATAATTTGATTTGCGGAGTTCTGAACCCCCAGCATAGTAAATATTTCAAGAACGTCGCATAAACTCAAGGTAATCTTAAAAATCGTCGTCGTTTTGAACTTGGGGATAAAGATATCAAGAACTTGACAACCTTATAACAGGCGGGCATAAGTCTTTTAGAATATGTTTGGGATGCGAAAGGTTTTCGTGCACATACATGTATTGCAGCCTTCTATATCAGTGAATACACAAAACCATTACGGGACGGGTTAGCGCAGTGACAGAGCACTCGCTTCTCACCTATAACATGTTTAGGGTCCCGGGATCGAATCCCAGATTCGACAAAGGGGCCTTGTGTGGGAGGTATGGAGGTCGCCTACGCATTCCTGAGAGGTTTTTCCCCGGGCACTCGGGTTTCCTCCTACCCTAAGAACCCCATCACGCCAACATCTGAACCAACGCAAAACATTTTATAAGTTTATAACATGTTTGTTAAACGTTGTTAAATGAATAAAGATTAATTTTTTAAAAACTCAAAACCCTTAATCAGAATCCTATAATCCCAATCAATAGGCATACAAGTTTGAAAAATAAAACAAGATTGGGAGGAAATCCCCATATACTGCCGTTAAAACAGCGGAACGCATTCTGACGAAACCAGAAAAACGGACATTCAGACTGACACAATAACACAGCACCATTAAATCACGAAGCCAAACATTTCAAAACGGACATTCAGACTGACACAATAACACAGCACCATTAGTTCACGAAGCCAAACATTTCAAAACGGAGATTCAGACTGACACAATAACACACACAGCACCATTCAGATCACTAAGCCAAACATTAACAATCTCCACAAAGTCGTTTGTCAGAATTAATTACAATTCAGTGAATTCAAAGCCTGTCAATTTAAATTGGTCGGGGAACATGCTATTTCAAAATAGAAATTGGACACCGTGAATACTATCCAAAGACTCGTGGTAATCACCTCTTTAACAAAGCAGCGATGGATATACAGAAACAATCCCATCAAGCATTTAGACATTAAATATTATCCTCCTCCAGCAAGGAGGGGATCTCCAACAACACTCGGTTGCAGCACCCACAGCAACCCCCCCCCCAAAAAAAAAACCCCACCAAATGCAAAAACACATAGCAGACATGAAACACAAAAAAGACCACACATAAACCAAAGAGACCAAAACACACCATAGAAACATGAAACACAAAAAAGACCACACATAAACCAACGAGACCAACTCACACCATTGAATCATTGAACACAAAAGACCACACATAAACCAACGAGACCAAAACACACCATAGAAACATGAAATACAAAAAGACCACACATAAACCAACGAGACCAACTCACACCATAGAAACATGAAACACAAAAAAGACCACACATAAACCAAAGAGACCAAAACACACCATAGAAACATGAAATACAAAAAGACCACACATAAACCAACGAGACCAACTCACACCATTGAATCATGGAACACAAAAGACCACACATAAACCAAAGAGACCAAAACACACCATAGAAACATGAAATACAAAAAGACCACACATAAACCAACGAGACCAACTCACACCATTGAATCATGGAACACAAAAGACCACACATAAACCAACGAGACCAAAACACACAATTGAATCATGGAACACAAAAGACCACACATAAACCAACGAGACCAAAACACACCATAGAAACATGAAATACAAAAAGACCACACATAAACCAACGAGACCAACTCACACCATTGAATCATGGAACACAAAAGACCACACATAAACCAACGAGACCAACTCACACCATAGAAACATGAAACACAAAAAGACCACACATAAACCAACGAGACCAACTCACACCATAGAAACATGAAACACAAAAAAGACCACACATAAACCAACGAGACCAACTCACACCATTGAATCATTGAACACAAAAGACCACACATAAACCAACGAGACCAAAACACACCATAGAAACATGAAATACAAAAAGACCACACATAAACCAACGAGACCAACTCACACCATAGAAACATGAAACACAAAAAAGACCACACATAAACCAAAGAGACCAAAACACACCATAGAAAGATGAAATACAAAAAGACCACACATAAACCAACGAGACCAACTCACACCATTGAATCATGGAACACAAAAGACCACACATAAACCAAAGAGACCAAAACACACCATAGAAACATGAAATACAAAAAGACCACACATAAACCAACGAGACCAACTCACACCATTGAATCATGGAACACAAAAGACCACACATAAACCAACGAGACCAAAACACACCATTGAATCATGGAACACAAAAGACCACACATAAACCAACGAGACCAAAACACACCATAGAAACATGAAATACAAAAAGACCACACATAAACCAACGAGACCAACTCACACCATTGAATCATGGAACACAAAAGACCACACATAAACCAACGAGACCAACTCACACCATAGAAACATGAAACACAAAAAGACCACACATAAACCAACGAGACCAACTCACACCATAGAAACATGAAATACAAAAAGACCACACATAAACCAACGAGACCAACTCACACCATTGAATCATGGAACACAAAAGACCACACATAAACCAACGAGACCAAAACACACAATAGAAACATGAAATACAAAAAGACCACACATAAACCAACGAGACCAACTCACACCATTGAATCATGGAACACAAAAGACCACACATAAACCAACGAGACCAACTCACACCATAGAAACATGAAACACAAAAGACCACACATAAACCAAAGAGACCAAAACACACCATAGAAACATGAAATACAAAAAGACCACACATAAACCAACGAGACCAACTCACACCATTGAATCATGGAACACAAAAGACCACACATAAACCAAAGAGACCAAAACACACCATAGAAACATGAAATACAAAAAGACCACACATAAACCAACGAGACCAACTCACACCATTGAATCATTGAACACAAAAGACCACACATAAACCAACGAGACCAACTCACACCATAGAAACATGAAACACAAAAAGACCACACACAAACCAACGAGACCAACTCACACCATAGAAACATGGAACACAAAAGACCACACATAAATCAACGAGACCAACTCACACCATTGAAACATGGAACACAAAAGACCACACATAAACCAACGAGACCAACTCACACCATTGAAACATGGAACACAAAAGACCACGCATAAACCAACAAGTCCAACTCATACCATAAAAACATGAAACACAAAAGACCACGCATACATATTTTTTGTAAACCAACGAGACCAGCTCACACCATTAAAACATGAAACACAAAAAAGACCACACATAAACCAACGAGACCAACTCACCTATTGAAACATGGAACACAAAAGACCACACATAAACCAACGAGACCCACACCATTGAAACATGAAACACAAAAAAAGACCACACATAAACCAACGAGACCAACTCACCGATTGAAACATGGAACACAAAAGACCACGCATAAACCAACGAGACCCACACCATTGAAACATGAAACACAAAAAAGACCACACATAAACCAACGAGACGTAACTCAACACTTTGAAAAATGGAACACAAAAGACCACACATAAACCAACGAGACCAACTCACACCATTGAAACATTGAACACAAAAGACCACACATAAACCAACGAGACCAACTCACACCATTGAAACATGGAACACAAAAGACCACACATAAACCAACGAGACCCACACCATTGAAAAATCATGAACCGAAATACCACCACATAAACCAACAGAGAGTACTCCTACACCATTGAATCATGGAACACAAAAGACCACACATAAACAAACGAGACCATTCACACCATTGAACATGAACACAAAAGACCACACATAAACCAACGAGACCAACTCACACCATTGATACATGGAAGCAAAAAAAAGACCACACATAAACCAACGAGACCAACTCACACCATTGAATCATGGAACACAAAAGACCACACATAAACCAACGAGACCAACTCACACCATTGAAACATGAAACACAAAAGACCACACATAAACCAACGAGACCAACTCACACCATTGTATAATGGAACAAAAAAAAATAACACATAAACCAACGAGACCAATCCACACCATTGAAACATGGAACACAAAAGACCACACATAAACCAACGAGACCAACTCACACCATAGAAACATGAAACACAGAAGACCACACATAAACCAACGAGACCAACTCACACCATAGAAACATGAAACACAAAAGACCACACATAAACTAACGAGATCAACTCGCACCATTGAAACATGGAACACAAAAGATCACACATAAACCAACGAGACCAAAACACACCATAGAAACATAAAACACAAAAGACCACACATAAACCAACGAGACCAACTCACACCATTGAAACATGGAACACAAAAGACCACACATAAACTAACGAGACCAACTCACACCATAGAAACATGAAACACAAAAGACCACACATAAACTAACGAGATCAACTCGCACCATTGAAACATGGAACACAAAAGATCACACATAAACCAACGAGACCAACTCACACCATTGAAACATGGAACACAAAAGACCACACATAAACTAACGAGACCAACTCACACCATTGAAACATGGAACACAAAAGATTGCACAGAAGCAAAAGTGATGCCCAAATGGTTAGGACAGCCCATCTGTCAGTGTAACAAGGACTTCATTGACATCGTAAGAACGTAGATTGTGTATGTACTTGTATTTTACTTTATTTTAATGTAAATCATATTAACACTTTCACAGTCAGATTTCCAGACTCAGTGTCCTCGAGACCTCTGGTGTTTCTTCAGAAATTATTTGATTGACATTTGAAAAAATACTCTTAGTAAAATAATAGAGAGGTTTAGAAACCGTTACGTGTACGAGTACGCGTACGTGTAGACGCAATAACTGTGTATGACGTCATTATTCATTGCGTACGGGAAACGCTACAAGTTGTCAATAACGTGTAAATCACGAGCTACACGTACGTACAAACGTGTAGACATTTATGTTTATACAACATATGTATGTCACGAATACTTGTACCGAAAATATTTTATAAGTTTTAATTCAACATTTTATCTATTTATTAGTCTCGTATATGTTTGGATATCTTTATTTTACGTCATCGCAAACGTCACCAGTACACGTACACGTACTCGTCAACTTTCTAAACCTCTGCTACTTTTTACGTGTAGATGTACTCGTAGATTACACGTACGCGTACCCGTACACGTTAGCCTTCTAAACCTCTCTAATGTCATGAGATAACGTGTAGTTGATTTAAGAAATGAATCTTATATTTTATCTGTTGATGCAGGTATCACCCGAAAAATTGGACAGAAAACTGCATCAATGCGCGTAGCGCATTGATGCAAAAGTTTTCTGTACAATTTTGCGGGTGATACCTGCATCAACAGAAAAAATATAAGATTCATTTCTTATCATTTAATTATGGAAAACAGACTGTTTTCTTTTATCTAAAAACAATCAATCACCGCACTATATTTCGTAAGTCGGAAGTTTCGTAGTGATACGTCTACCAAAATAAGTTATGGCAGCCGCCATGATTCAAACAGCGAACGATCGTCCCTCTATATCTTTGGAATAAGGAACAGTTTGAGCAAATTCGACATGCACTGTTAATTTTTGAATAAGTAGAAAAGAAATGGTACCCTTGAAATGATATGCAAACATCAACAAATTGTATTTTCAGCAACGAGTTCATTCGTGTTTGAGGGAACCCCCAGTTCTAAAAATAGTGCTATAAATAGACTTCCGTGAAAAATTGTGTTGATCGATGTATCAACAAAATTTCTCAGCCAATCAGATTCTTCGTTTCTTGAAAATGACAATGGAAATTAAATGATTCATACTTCTTGGTTTTTCTACAGACATCATTTGATTAATATACTGAAAATACCCTCAATTAAGTGACACCTTGCAAATGCATCATCACTAAGAAAATTTGATTAGAAAGTCACATTGATTATATTAATGTGTGTTATTGCGAAGTTATAAAACTGAAATCCGAAGCATGTTCAATTAATAAGTACATGTGTGATTGACGTCAGCATTTTTTGTCGAGGCATCGCATGAATATTAAAGAATCGAGAGATATTACTAATATGCTTTGGATTTCAGATTTTATAACAGTACTGTCCGCTCTGTTTGTATGGTACTATGATGTTGTTTTCGTCTGCTTGTGTAATTTTATCATTTAATTTTCATTAGCAACACAAAACGAAAGTACGCGCTTAGCAACGTCATAAGCAAAGTCGTTAGCAACACGATTTCAAAGCTGCAAAAAAGCGTTAAAAAGCGACGAAATGAAATGATAAGTAATCAATGTAATATTGTTTTGGTTGATCGAGGTATTAATACCAAAAATTGAGGGAAAACTTATGCATCTTACGCGCATGATATAATGTTACTATGGTTCCTTAATTCTCTTGGGAAAACGTTCCTGGCTTGACATTGATGTTCCTAGATTACCGTCATACTATATTTACATTTTACGCTGGACCATTTACTAAGTTTTTAAATTTTCATAGTAAAAATTAACAAATTACCAAGGAACCTTTAGGTCAAGGTTTAATACTTTTTTGAAATTTTACAAAAATTATTTTCAGCTTCTTTTGAAATTAGGATCCATACAAGAAACAGAGTATATTACTGTGTTACTTGTAAGATCCCAAAAGAAGCTGGCAATATTTTTTGTATATGACAACCTATCTTTTATGGTGACATAACATACAAAATCAGAAGGACCAAAGGTAGACAGAATTACCGTCGAAGTTGCGTCAAAATCATCGAAACGCCTTTTACATCGTGGATATGATCTTGCTGTCACCAGGCGGACACTTGGTTTGGTAATTGACCAATCTATTTAGCATTGTACCAACACATTCTTGAAAATTACACACTGACTGACTGTGACAACACGACTCCACGTCGGTTTGTGTCCAAACCTTTATCGTTTGAGAAGACAGGACCCCGACCACCTTTCCTCACTGAATGTCGGTCGGACTCCTCGGGTGACAATATGCATGAGCTTGCTTCAGCTGGCCGACCACAGACATTATTTCGCACGACCTCTACTTTATGTCCATTTACATATCCATCTGAGTGCTGCTCGGGCCCTTGTGTTATGATGTTTAGTTTGTATGGTCATCTTACTGTACAATGAGTAGGTTATTTTACACCACCCGTTCTTCGAGACCTCAAGGGTAACCGGAAAAATGGGAGGGTTGTGTGCACGTTATCCGGATAACACAACTGGCGAGGCACATGGCCCTCCTAAGTCGACGCCGGTTGTCCATTAGTCTTGTTTGTTTATGTGTATTCCTTTTTTGTTTGATGTTTAGAACTATGTTGTGTTTTGGTGTTCCATGTCCCTTTAACGTCTCTTGGTGTGCATGTCTGTTCTGTGTTTATCCATTGGTGTTTTGCTGTGGTTGCTGCAACCGAGTGTTGTTTGAGATCCCATCCATCCTTTTGTATTGCATGAATTATTACCACAAGACCTTCACCCTCCAAGCTGCATGAGTGTGAAATCTATTATCTAATACAGTCGCAGGTACATATATAAGTGGACATGTTTATAGACGAAGCGACATATTTGTACGCCGCGCTAAGGCCCTTGTAATTAATTAAGGTGGATCACTTCTCATAGATTTAATAAATTGAATCTATATTTATAAGATATTTCCAATACACAACGGTCCACACAGACACAGAGAACTTATTTTGTTGTCATCATCGATACAGCACATTAAGATTTAGGAATATCAAATACAAAGTACATGCTTTTGAACCCTGCAAGTTCAGGACTTTTAAAAATATTTTGTTTTTATCTATGAAAATAATTAATATACAAGACAAGACAAGATATTTATTTCTCATAAACCAATCACTTACAAAGGTATCGAAAAATCTAACACATAAAAGGACATTCTAAGATGATATGTTGCAAACCACAAGGGTACCACCTTAAAATTTCAATGCATTTTCAACTAATAGAATAGACTATATCCAACTTAAAGCGAAATATAACAGATTGATTTTCTTTATCTTTTCTTTATTTCATTAGATAATATATGTAGATTTCATTAGATTTCATTAGAACGTATGTAGATGAGGTTAAAAAGGTACAGGTCTACAGTGTTATGTAGGATCAAGATGATAAGGGTACCCCGAAGATTTCTTGGCAATTTCGACATATTATTTCTGTAAGTACACAGATAACTATTTTACAAGAATTAACAGATCAATATTTGTACTCTTGACATTCATTCAATAGTTAAAAGTGTTACCTTTAGAAAAATACAAACATAAGTGTAAAAAGTTCCTTATGAAAAATATTTGTAATCATAGAAAAGGGTATCCCCTTAAATTCCATGGATATTTGTTTGGTATAAAAATACTACATAGACAGGCATGAAAAAGTACTCGAAATATCAATTTTCTTCAATAGCCCAATTTGTCGGGTAACAAAACACATATTGGTCAGTAGTGACTATTTACAGGAGAAAAAGGAACTGCATTGGACCCTAAGAACAAACCTTTTACTGTCAAGTTGGGACCCACCTTAAATACGTGTATGTTTAACGTCTTCAAATTCAGCAACGCAAATGTTCTGTCTGTGTAAGAAAACGGAAGGTCATTTAATCATATTTATTAAATGACCTTCCGTTTTCTAATACAGACAGGACATTTGCATTGCTAAGTCCCTTTCTGCTTAATGTGAATAGAATTTCTTCATTACGAATGGATTAAACCAACTTCCAATACCTGAACTCGTGTACCCCGTTACAGAGTGCACATTCGTTATTTAGGTAGATATCCTTTGTATCGGACACTGGTACAAGAGATTTCAAGTCTTCCGTAGTGTTACATGGAATGTTACTCTCTTTACAGTGGTCTATCATGAATGTCCCTACTCTTTCCGGAACAACAGAGCTTTCGTCGGCTATTAATAGCAATCCCCTGTAAGGACCAAAAGAATTTCAATAGCACTTGAAAATAACATGTCTTCAATTTTGGAGATTTTTGGTATAGAAGGTGTATATGATGTACTGAGACAAAAAAAAAACTTCCTTTTTACAAATTAAATTTTCGTTGCCATGGAAACCATGTTTGAAATTTTACGCATTAGTAGAATACTTGAAACATGGCATTTTCACAAGGCGTGTTTCTATGGTAACGGCTATTATAGTCAATTGACATTTCCTTAATTTTTTTCTTTATATCTTTCATTTTATAAATACTACACAAGAATTATGCTTCCACCTGCTATTCTTTTCGTCAATATGCTCAAAATGTAGGCAAAAACCTGTTTTGAAGAGGCCCTATTTAAGACCGAAAAAGCTCCTAATTTAACATGATTTTGCTCAATTTTAAGGGCAAATAATCTGAAATTGCAGGCTAACTTGATTTCTACTGCCAATTATCTTTTAAGGTTATTCCTTGATCTTTAAGAAGATGTTAAAATTTGAGTGGGACCTCATCACAATTTTATTCAAAAGGGTATAAAAAATGGTTACCATGGTGACATCCTGTTCAGTGCTATAACACATAGAGTAATTTACTGGTAAAGTTTTAGCTATTCGGTATATATTTTTAAGCATTTTTTATCAGTGCATATAAAAGAGGATTATTGATTAAAAGTTCTCCTAAAAAATTTTCAAGGTCACAGGACCCAATGTCAAGGTCATCTTGAGTGAAATTCACATAATATGGCAAAATTCTGTGATTTTTCAAAAATATGAGAGACAGTTACTCAAAAATCAAGTGGTATTGAGTAAAACAAACACATACATAGTGATTTTGGATATATCCTCTATTTATTGACCAAAGTTACAAAAATCTCAAATTCAATGACATCCTTGATTTTAATCTATTACATACATACCTATAAAAAATGTGAGATTATCATGATTTTTGCCTGGGGCTTATTTTTTAGGGGAAATGTCTTGAACTAAAAATTGTAGTGTTTTCCACCTACTGGTCCCAATTTTAGGAAGAAGTATGTTTGATACAAATATATTACAGTCAAGCCTAAAATAAGCTCAAACATAGGTTTCCATGGCAACATAATATCCAAAGATAACTTACTTGACCATTTTTTAGATCTATAAATAGACAAACCTCGTTTCCATGGCAACCGGAATTTTTATTTTCAAAAAATTGTTATTTTTGAATTTAGTGCATTATACACACCTTTTATAGGGAAAATCATTAAAATCCATGACATGCTGTTTCCAAAATATTTTGGTCCTTACAGAGAATTGATATTAAAACGCATTTTTTACTCGAAAAATTCTGAGTTTTGGTGTCGGCGTTGGGATCGAGGACGTTCTCCATACAACAATCCATGTAGTGAGAAAGTCCTTATCGCAATAGCAGGACGGTACCGCTTGTGTCTGTTGACCTCACACATGTCCTTTTCTTTGCATTTTTATAGAACAGACACCGCAAATGTTACATGGAAACATACAATGGAACCGACGACTAAATTAGATATAACCATCTCAGATGCTGTAACATATGTGAAAAGTGGTATGCTATACATTCATCAAATAACGTTATTCATACTCTCATCTATGATTTCTAAAAGGTCGATGGACACATGAGACTTTGCTCAATTATAGGATTTTTAATGGAAAATGAAAAACAATGATCAAGTTTCCAGTCTCAATTGCGTTGCTTCATTGAAAAAAGTGTTACATCTGATATAAACATGAACTATTATGTATATTACTGAACAAGCTAGGATGGATGTAGCCAAGGTCTATTCCCCGACTTTTCAAAATAAAAGCAAGCGCTTCGGCTGCCCCTATGTATTTCTGCTACACTCTTGAAAACTCCGCAAATCATGTGTTGTTGGGAATCCCCTTCTTTGTTTCATACTTGTATTGTTCCGTTCTTAACAAAAGACTTCACTGACAAGTCCAATTTAAAATTTAGCAGTGTGAGAGCAATTTGTGTTCAAGTGTTCAATTATTTATTTGTTGTCAGAGGCCAAAATTCCAATAAGAGTCTATGTCTGCCCCTGGCTTCCATTTTAACCAGTGATCAAATATAATCAAAAGTTGTCAGTGATATCATTATTCTTACTAAGAGAATAAAATGAAATGAAGTTTGTCACTGTGGTTTTAGATTTTCTTAATAACTAAGGTTCTTATTTATGTAAAAAGAACAAATCTCAATTTTAATTTCAAGTTTACTATTTTGTTAAAATTCCATTATTTAGAAATTCAAACTTTCCACTGGAATGAAATATCGAATTTTTTATGTTGATATTTATGTGTCTGAAAATGTCTTTTGCACAAAGATCCGCTGATGAGGAATTAATATCCAAAACACGTGTCAGGTGCATTAGAATTGGTTTGAAAATTTCTTCAAGCAGGTAATGGAGTGAAACTCTTCCATCTTATTTTGAGAAGACTGAGTGGTGAGTTTTGTAGTTTTGCTATTAATAGAAAGTATAATTACTACACATATTTTATGTGTCATGTAAGGTACCACGATTTGTCGGGCACCTAGAAGTCACTGCAAATTTATCTGTTCTATAGTGATGCTATGACTTTGAAGACATGTACATCATTATTGGCTTTGCAAAACAGATATGTCGGGCACCTAGACCCCAATTAGATCCTAGAATACCTGATTTTATGTCTAACATTAAGAATGCGAGTTTGGTATATATATAGATATAACAAACATTCCCACATTATAAACTTAGATATGTCCCTGGAAAACAATTTCAAACCAAAGATATAGAGTTTCTTCCGAGAAAGCCCTACTTTACCCGTAATATTTTCCCCGTCCAATATCATTAGAGCCAATTAAAGAATCATATCAAATTATAGATAAAGCAATTCGGAACAAAATATTTAAGGTATAAGGGGTGTGAGAGCAATATCGTCGAAAAGCTGGAATACATATTTTATGACAGTAGTACCGAATTGAAGCGGCGGGTGTTGCATGCAAGAAGGAGATGCTTACTCTTCTTGGGCACCTGGTCTCACTCCCATATCGGGAGTTCGCTTCTTTTCATGTTGTGGAGGTTAGGATTTTCCGTACTGGGAGATCCCAAACAGCGGAACGTTTTCCTACGAGTAAAAAAGGTGACAAGCAGAAGAAGAAAATGAGTTATTCGATTAAGATACGGTTGTTGAGCTACAGTAACAGTATGTACGGAATGAGACGAAAGGCATGAAAAGTAGGGGTGATGTCAAAAGAACGCAAAATATATTCCAATATTGGCATTTATGCAGTGTCGTTAACGTTATTGTATTTGTATAAACAAGATCAGATCTAAATGCCGTCAGGATTCCTATGTTTCAGAAATTCACTTTTTTTTTACAATTTGGTATTTTTTATCACAAGCTCCTTCCGTCACGGGCTTGGCCCCCTGCAAAAAAAGCTCTGGATTCGCCTATGTAAGTGATTAAGAAACAAAGAGAAATATAATACGAGCTGTGATGGTCATTCAACCAAGACATTATTAAGTAATATAAAAACCTGTGTCCATTCTCTTAACTATTTGGAAAATAAAAAAAATACAAAAGTTTCTCTACAAAGTGCAATATTTTTCCTGAGAGTGCAACTTTTCATCAGTCATTTTTTTAGATTGAGCATCTCATACATATTTTTCTAAATTGTGTGACATTTGAAATCAGCAAACAAACATGAAGCTACATATACTCGACGAGAAACAAAATAATAACATATACTTGGCCTAACAACTGTTATCCAGTTTCAAATGTTTCATTTATGAGACTATAAAGTCCATTCTATTTCCAGAGCTTTTGCTTATATGTGAAGTAGCGGCCGCACACGGAACCCAAGATAGAGAATGTAGGAACTTATGTCTTATTATTTTGGAAATGTTGTAACGAATAATTTAACAAATTTAGGATTTAACAATGTCATTAATTTAGGGCGTATGAATAAGTCTCCTGAGGCACAAACAAACTATAAATTGCACAACTGATCAACAGATCCATCATATTGCAAAACAGATTTAAGTCCCCATCATTTATGTGAGAGAGGAGTTGCGAGCATAAGATTTACATTGAGTTAAATATGAGAAAATGACCATACCCACTTTGTAGGACCCTGGGGTTAAGACACTGTGGGGTATCACGTGATACACAGATGATACGTTCCACGGGAAACCCCTTCGCCTCAGAGTGTTTGGACGAGGTAAGTACTGCTTAAATCTACTTTATATGTATTAATTATAGGCCTATCATATGGCCATTAATAACATTCATATGATGGTAACCCATTCTGGTCAGAAAAAGCCGTACATTTGGAGAACACTTCAACAGAAAATTTGCAATGTGAAGCGCATGGTATGATATGCTCCACGGATTAATGCAAAATCGCATATATCTGACATTTCTTTTCATTTAACATCATGGGTGTCGTGCATATGCTTCAGTTATTGAATGTAAATTCAAACAAAGTACTTTTGGTAAAGTCACATCAGCTACAGTAGAAGAAAAGTGTCATTTTTAAAAAAATGATATGTTCCACGTTCTTTCTATTTGTGATATGTTCCACGGACAAGCATGAAATGAATGCTTATACACCACAGTTTAAGTGTCGCATAACACGTGATATGTTAATATTCTGGTGCACGGGAATTCCTTTCGATTAATCGAGGTACACATCGTCCAAATCACGATCACATATCACGTGATACGCAAATAATCTAGTTCACGGGAATACCCTTCAATTAAAAAAGGAAAATGGTTATCTTCTCTGGTCAGGAATAGAGGTATACAAGGAGAACACTTCGCAGAAAATTTTTCTCTTGTTATATCATGATACGAAGCACTCAACGCGGTCGCATATATCTCGTGACACGCAAATAATCTAGAGCACGGGAATTCCAATCGATTAAACAATGCAAATACTGCCTAAATCTCTTTTATATGGATTTATTGTAGGTCTATCATATGGATATCATTATCATTTACAAGAAAGTGATCTTTTCTGTTCAAGGATAGAGGTATATTAAGAGAACACTTCAGCAGAATGTTTTTTTTTCTTTACGTGCATCATGTCATAACATGTAGGAACCGAAAAAAACAATTCTGCTGAAGTGCTCTCTGAATATACCTCTTTTCGTAATGAGAATGGACTACCATAACATAAAATTAGTGATAATGATGCTCATATGGTAGGCCTAAAATTAATTCATATTAAGAAGATTTACTCAGTATTTACCTTGTTTATATCTATATGAAATAACATGAACTAGGTATGAGATCATGCATGAGCACTATAAGGTTACGTGAAATTATGTGCAGCGTTTTTTTTATGAGAAATGAAACGCGTCAGTCACTCATAGCCATATTTGTTGACCTAATTGCTCGGAAATCACAAACTTGGTAGAACACCTTGCATACATCTTTTTTTAAGGATAGTGAAACTATATGCGCTGTAAAATGTTAATCGTTTGCACCAGTCGAACAACAGATGGTGCGTTTTGACAAATATTTATTAAGCTTCGCTCAGGTGAGCTGAAATAATCAAGAAGCATATAAGACATAAATTTACAGCATGGACCAGACATGCACGTTTCGGGTACTTAACCCTCGTCAGTGATCCTCAGTCTAAACAATGTAATTTGACCAAAAAGTGTGAATTAATTTTGTCCAAAAATATACCGAAAGATGTAGCAGAATGGGTGGGATATGATGCTACAGGACCCACGTTTTAGGAATTTCAAGAATGTTTGCAACAGAAAATTTCAAATGTGTTGAAGAGACAGACGATCAACTGAAGTTGATCGAACTTGCCTACATGTGCCCTCGGGGAATCTTGGTCCACCAGCAGTGACACTCACCAAGTAGTTAATACAAGTTTCCAAAATGCGCATGAGGAATGAAAATACTGTCTTGAACATGAACAACTCAAACCTATGTATTTCTCGTCCAATGATCGCACATTTCGTAGCATAATATATACTTACATTTGCTTTTTGCTTTCGTTAATAGTATTCTTTCTGATAAAAGGTACGCAAATGCTACAACTTCCCAGATCTGCCTATGTATGTGACAAGAAGGTACATGGTTCTAATAATAGGAACAGAATTTGGAGATTAATGAATATAGCCCCAATTGCAAAATATGATAATACGGAGGTGTTCCAACATTTTATATTAAGTCATGAATATTTTGTATAATAAGTATTTTATTCATATATGGGGGCGGACAGGGGGGGCACCTCCCCCCTTACCTCCCCCTCCCGCCCCCCATCCAACCGGACCTTCCTCCCCCTCCCTCCCCTATCTCCCCTTCCCTCCATCCCCCTCTTTCCCTCCTCCCACCCTCTTCCTCCCCCTCCCTTTCACCCTGTCCACCCCCTCCCCCATATATCATTGTGGGTCTCTACCTGTGACGTGTTAGGTTTGCCTTGCTGAAATACGTATTCCCGCAACAACTATATGGTGCACGGTCCTCGTGTCTTTTCAAGTGGTCATTAAACGCTGTCTTACTAAAAAAGGATCGGCCACACCACACACATACACCACGTACCCTCTTATGCTCTTCCATTATTTTCCTGTAATATTTTGTACAGATATGCTTAAAATAAAATTTCATCTACATTCACAAGCGTCGTCCGTGGAACAAATCACAAATAGAAAGAACGTGGAACATATCATTTTTTAAAAATGACACTTTTCTTCTATTCTAGCTGATATAACTTTACCAAAAGTACTTTGTTTGAATTTACATTCAATAACTGAAGCATATGCACGACACCCATGATGTTAAATGAAAAGAAATGTCAGATATATGCGATTTTGCATTAATCCGTGGAGCATATCATATCATGCGCTTCACACTGCAAATTTTCTGTTGAAGTGTTCTCCAAATGTACGGCTTTTTCTGACCAGAATGGGTTACCATCATATGAATGTTATTAATGGCCATATGATAGGCCTATAATTAATACATATAAAGTAGATTTAAGCAGAACTTACCTCGTCCAAACACTCTGAGGCGAAGGGGTTTCCCGTGGAACGTATCATCTGTGTATTACGTGATACCCCACAGTGAATTATGGTGACATGAATTTGATAAATTGTTTGGGTCATTTTGTACACGATATATTAAATTAAATTCAAGAAGCTCCCCAGGAGGTTCAAATGCACATATAGATCACGATGTGAGTATGGGTATATGAATGTGTTGTTACTTTTATATGCATGATGACTTTATATTGAGTTAATGCAATAAATGAATTTGAATTTGAATTTGAATTTACTATTATAAGTAAGCATCTTAGTAACAAGTCACGTTTAAAATGTTGTTTTATTGATTATAAGCAAGCTTTTGACTCAATCGATTGGGATAAATTGTGGGATAAGCTTATGCATTTGAGATTGAGGGGAAGGATTCTTGTTATCATTAAGTCTCTTTATAAACAAATTAAAAATAGGGTTCCCTTGAATGGGAAAATTTCACAACCTTTCGTTAATTATCTCTGTTTATCACTGTGGGGTATCACGTGATACACAGATGATACGTTCCACGGGAAACCCCTTCGCCTCAGAGTATTTGGACGAGGTAAGTACTGCTTAAATCTATTTTATATGTATTAATTATAGGCCTATCATATGGCCATTAATAACATTCATATGATGGTAACCCATTCTGGTCAGAAAAAGCCGTACATTTGGAGAACACTTCAACAGAAAATTTGCAATGTGAAGCGCATGGTATGATATGCTCCACGGATTAATGCAAAATCGCATATATCTGACATTTCTTTTCATTTAACATCATGGGTGTCGTGCATATGCTTCAGTTATTGAATGTAAATTCAAACAAAGTACTTTTGGTAAAGTCACATCAGCTAGTGTAGAAGAAAAGTGTCATTTTTAAAAAATGATATGTTCCACGTTCTTTCTATTTGTGATATGTTCCACGGACAAGCATGAAATGAATGCTTATACACCACAGTTTAAGTGTCGCATAACACGTGATATGTTTTAATGTAAAATATTCTGGTGCACGGGAATTCCTTTCGATTAATCGAGGTACACATCGTCCAAATCACGATCGCATATCACGTGATACGCAAATAATCTAGTTCACGGGAATACCCTTCAATTAAAAAGGAAAATGGTAATCTTCTCTGGTCAGGATTAGAGGTATACAAGGAGAACACTTCGCAGAAAATTTTGCTCATGATATATCATGATACGAAGCACTCAACACGGTCGCATATATCTCGTGACACGCAAATAATCTAGAGCACGGGAATCCCAATCGATTAAACAATGCAAATACTGCCTAAATCTCTTTTATATGGATTTATTGTAGGTCTATCATATGGATATCATTATCATTTACAAGAAAGTGATATTTTCTGTTCAAGAATAGAGGCAAATTAAGAGAACACTTCAGCAGAATGTTTTTTTTTCTTTACGTGCATCATGTCATAACATGTAGGAACCGAAAAAACAATCCTGCTGAAGTGCTCTCTGAATATACCTCTTTTCGTAATGAGAATGGACTACCATAATATAAAATTAGTGATAATGATGCTCATATGGTAGGCCTAAAATTAATTCATATTAAGAAGATTTACTCAGTATTTACCTTGTTTATATCTATATGAAATAACATGAACTAGGTATGAGATCATGCATGAGCACTATAAGGTTACGTGAAATTATGTGCAGCGTTTTTTTTATGAGAAATGAAACGCGTCAGTCACTCATAGCCATATTTGTTGACCTAATTGCTCGGAAATCACAAACTTGGTAGAACACCTTGCATGCATCTTTTTTTAAGGATAGTGAAACTATATGCGCTGTAAAATGTTAATCGTTTGCACCAGTCGAACAACAGATGGTGCGTTTTGACAAATGTTTATTTAAGCTTCGCTCAGGATAGCTGAAATAATCAAGAAGCATATAAGACATAAATTTACAGCATGGACCAGACATGCACATTTCGGGTACTTAACCCTCGTCAGTGATCCTCAGTCTAAACAATGTAATATGACCAAAAAGTGTGAATTAATTTTGTCCAAAAATATACCGAAAGATGTAGCAGAATGGGTGGGATATGATGCTACAGGACCCACGTTTTAGGAATTTCAAGAATGTTTGCAACAGAAAATTTCAAATGCGTTGAAGAGACAGACGATCAACTGAAGTTGATCGAACTTGCCTACATGTGCCCTCGGGGAATCTTGGTCCACCAGCAGTGACACTCACCAAGTAGTTAATACAAGTTTCCAAAATGCGCATGAGGAATAAAAATACTGTCTTGAACATGAACAACTCAAACCTATGTATTTCTCGTCCAATGATCGCACATTTCGTAGCATAATATATACTTACATTTGCTTTTTGCTTTCGTAAATAGTATTCTTTCTGATAAAAGGTACGCAAATGCTACAACTTCCCAGATCTGCCTATGTATGTGACAAGAAGGTACATGGTTCTAATAATAGGAACAGAATTTGGAGATTAATGAATATAGCCCCAATTGCAAAATATGATAATACGGAGGTGTTCCAACATTTTATATTAAGTCATGAATATTTTGTATAATAAGTATTCTATTCATATATGGGGCGGACAGGGGGGGGGGCACCTCCCCCCTTACCTCCCCCTCCTCCCACCCCCTCTTTTTCACCCTTCCCTTACCTCCCCCTCCCGCCCTCCATCCAACCGGACCTTCCTCCCCCTTCCTCCCCTATCTCCCCTTCCCTCCATCCCCCTCTTTCCCTCCTCCCACCCTCTTCCCCCCCTCCCACCCTCTTCCTCCCCCTCCCTTTCACCCTGTCCATCCCCTCCCCCATATATCATTGTGGGTCTCTACCTGTGACGTGTTAGGTTTGCCTGCTGAAATACGTATTCCTGCAACAACTATAAGGTGCACGGTCCTCGTGTCTTTCCATGTGGTCATTAAACGCTGTCTTACTAAAAAAGGATCGGCCACACCACACACATACACCACGTACCCTCTTATGCTCTTCCATTATTTTCCTGTAATATTTTGTACAGATATGCTTTAAAATAAAATTTCATCTACATTCACAAGCGTCGTCCGTGGAACATATCACAAATAGAAAGAACGTGGAACATATCATTTTTTAAAATGACACTTTTCTTCTATTCTAGCTGATATAACTTTGCAAAAAGTGCTTTGTTTGAATTTACATTCAATAACTGAAGCATATGCACGACACCCATGATGTTAAATGAAAAGAAATGTCAGATATATGCGATTTTGCATTAATCCGTGGAGCATATCATACCATGCGCTTCACATTGCAAATTTTCTGTTGAAGTGTTCTCCAAATGTACGGCTTTTTCTGACCAGAATGGGTTACCATCATATGAATGTTATTAATGGCCATATGATGGGCCTATAATTAATACATATAAAGTAGATTTAAGCAGTACTCACCTCGTCCAAACACTCTGAGGCGAAGAGGTTTCCCGTGGAACGTATCATCTGTGTATCACTTGATACCCCACAGTGTTTATTACGAGGAGAGATAATTTCCCCAATTTTTAACTCATTTTATGTAAATGATTGTGAAAAGGATTTTCTTAATAATGGTTTCGAGCCCACTGAGCTTAAAGAAATGTCGTTATTCTTGTTGATGTATGCAGATGACACTGTGGTATTTTCTCGATCTGTTTCTGGTTCACAGTCAATAATGTTAATAATGCGGAAAGGTCCCAACTCTATACATTTTTGAAGAAAATTTTAAACCGATGTTAGACACATTAGCATTTTATACAGAAAAATGGTAAAATGGTCACTTACTGTTAATGTAGCAAAAACTAAAATTATGGTTTTTAGAAATGGAGATATTGTTAAACATCAAGAACATTGGTTTATAAGGGAGAAGATATAGAAATAGTTGACGAATTTGTTACCGTGGAATTGATTTTTTTTACTATAATGGGAAATTTCATAGAACCCCAAAACAGTTATCTTTACAGTGTAGAAGAGCAGTGTTTGCTCTGAAAAGAAAATGTAATCAAATGAGTTTTAATCACCATACTCTCCTTTCTTTATTTGATACATACGTTTCCAGTATGTCTTATTACGGATGTAAAGTATGGGGTAGACATGCTGCACAGATTTAGAAAAGTGTATTTAGATTTTTGCAATAGTATTTTAGGGGTAAAAGATAAAATCCTAATGCAATGATATATGCAGAGTTGGGTAGGGTTCCTATAATTTGCATTAGAAAACTAAGAATGGGTAAGTCCTGGTTAAGTCCTTGTTAAAGTTATTACATTCTGATAGTTACATTCTTAAGTCTTGTATTGATTATTTACATGATGAATTGTTGCTAAAACCCAATTGCAAAAACTGGTTATCAAATGTACAAAATCTTTCATCAGAAATTGGTCTATTATTATGGAAGTCAAACAACGACTTACTTATATTTACAAACAACTTAATATCTAATTTGAATGCTTCATCGAAATGTTCTTTACATAAATATTTTGTCGACAGTGTCACCTTACAGTCTTATTTGTCTAAACCTATTTTAGTGAATATAAGATTCTTATTAGTAGACTGCGACTTCACATTGTTTGAATATTGAAACAGGAAAATATAAAAGTATACCACGTGAAAGACGAACTTGTGATTTATGTAAGATAGATATTGAGGATGAGTTTCATTTTATTTTGAAGTGTCCCGCATTTGAGAATTTAAGAAATAAATATTTAAAAGCATATTATTATAGAAGACCCTCTGTCTTCAAATTAGTCCAATAACTTAGTTCAAATATTACGAAAAACCTATGTAATCTTCGAAAATATTTGAAACAGGCTTTTAAACTTAGAAATACTTCTTTGAACAAATTTCTGTTATTAATATTTTGTTATCATCATGCATCTCAATTAGTTCATTCTTGGTCCTGACCTTGATATTATTTTGATTGTAATTTTCTATTTATTGTATATATATATATATGCGATACTGCATTTGATTTATAAACTATAGTATATTAATTCAATGAAACTCCAGTCTCAATTTGAGACGTGCTGCAGTCCAATGAAATTTGAATTAACATAAACTGTTTTTATGCTGCATTTATCTTAAGTTTTGGAGCTCATGTGGTAACAAGGAATTTACATACAGGCATAATCACGATAATCATATTACATGTATTTTTGAATTACATCCTTATAGATAATTACTACATAAAAGTATCAATTTTACAGATGGGGGGGGGGGGGGGGGGTGGATGGAATGTTTAAGGGGGAGGGGGATAGCTTATTCATTTTAGAACAGGTCAGATTATTTATTGGCTTTCCAGCAACAGAAGGTCAGAATATTTAGTGCCGACTTCCGGTATGGCTATCGAGGAGAGCGGACGTACATTCTGAACTCTAAAGAAAAGATCAACAAATTTATTGATATGTTACCGATTTTTTGAAATGTTAAAGCTGAATAGCCGAATAATGAAATGAAAAAGCGACATTTTGGACAGGATATGTGTATTATTAAACAAACTGTGAGTAAACACCTATAATCATTCCATGTAACGTATGTTACGTTTTCGCTCGAGTGAACGGCACCTGTATATGAATGAGCTACAGTACATATCTTCCATCGTACTTTAAAATGAGTATTCAGAGAATACAAGGGCAGGTTTAAGTAAGGGTCATTCCAATGTCTCCGAGGGCGTAGCTCGAGGAACAGTTGAATAACCAATTTGGTGCACGGCAATTGTTAGGCCATCAAACAATTATCACCAATGATTGAATAATTCTTCATTGTCAGCTAAAGAAAACTTCTCATAGTAGTCAGTCCACGACTCAATCAATCATTAAATCATTACCTCAATCACAATGGGAATTATTGCAACGTCTGGAAAGGTGTAAATTGCCGTCTACATCGTAGATCGTGCAACAAATAAAGGGTCAACTGACAATGCATCTCAAAAAGTTGGTAGAGAATCGTTTGGTAACGAAGACAACGTAAATTTGATACGAGCAGATTTAGCTAGGTGCTCGATAAAACAGTAAAAACTGATGACATACGAACTATCGTTACAACTATTGTACAACAGCTACATGGACTTAGTCAAAATAACGAAAAAAGAGAAGTAATGATTGAGAAAAAAGTAGAAGAAAGGTGTAGAGAACTAGAACAAAAGCAATAGACCTGCAGGAGAGAATAGACTCTCATAATTTAGATATACACATGTACACAACTTGAAAGAGCAGCTTAGCGAAAGAAGGAAAGAAATGCGTAGAGTACATCATAAAATGAAAATGAGTAAAAAAAAAAAAAGGCCGAAACAGCATACATAAAGTCTAATTACAATAATGTCGAAGGGTTCCAACTCTATATCTTCTTGAAGAATTTCGATGATTTATATCGGTGAAATGACTAGTTTCCGAAATAGCAAAAATAAATATATGATGTCAAATTGATAAAAGGCCAAAACAAAGCTTCTTTCAGGTGACAGATCTGGAAAGAAGTAATTAATACACTTGACAAACATCAGGTCACTGGGAACGATTTTCACTGCTCCACACTGCAACGTGAAATAAGTGTTTATATTAATAATGTCGAAGAATTCCAACTCTATACCTTCTTGAAGAAAATTCCAAACCAATTTCCATGCACCAGACACGTGTTTCGAATATTAAATTCTCATCAGTACAACGAACAGTACTCTAGAAAGACAAACATAAAGATAAACGGGATACAAGAAGTGCGAGAAGAAAATACACAACAAGTCACATGTGATGTAATAAAGAAAACCGCTGGGGTAGAACTAAACACACAAGGTATCATCGCGGTGCACAGAATACCAGGTGTTAACAGTAAACAACCCAGGCCGATCATACTAAAGCTTAGAAACACGGAGCGTAAAGCCCAGCTAATGAAAAGCGATCTCAGGTGAAAAGAACAGGTACTGGTGTGCGCTTACCGGACGACATAACGGTCGCGAATACAGCTTTGATTAAAATACTCAACGAAAATGGTGATATTGATGATGTATGGTATTTTAACGGGGCAGTAAACAATCAGTCTGGCGATCAGCGTATCAAGTTCGATATACTTGGTGACATAAATGCAAAAATTCGAGAAAAAAGCAGGAGATCATGAATTTCCGGAACTGCGCTTGATGTTGTAACCGTTACAGTATCCGCCTTATACATAAGTGTTATAATTAAAGGTAACAGATTTGACAATTCAGTCTTTTCGAAATACAGAGTTACTTCCCATTTGTGCAGATATCTGACGTCAACGCATTTAGACGTCATCAATTTTTATGGAAACTTGAATGAAATTCAGGGAAACAGGGTTACAAATATGACGTTTTCAAAGGAATTTAATGACGTCTCCATATATCTGCACAAATCGAACGTAGATCTGTAAAATCGAAAAGACTGAAATTCAAAGGGTGGTCTATATTTTGAGTGAAAATCTGAAAATAATACATGTCATCTATATTTGTTAAAGTTATACCGATCGAGTATTTGTTTTTAGCATCCTTATGCATCATTTCAGGTAACATTCCTACTTTTGATGGCAATTCAACATGTAAAAAGACGATTACTGACACAGACATATATTTTCACGATTTGATTTTTGTATGTTTACATTCATATGATATTACTTTCCATGTACTTTTCTTATCCTTTCTATCTTCCTTGCTTTTCCTTGTTGTGAATGTGTGTGTGAGTGTTCGTATGTGTTTACATCATATTTCGTCACGTCAAATGTATTCCCTTCTAAATATGAAATGCAATATTGCATTTAACGGCAGGGCTATCATTAATATCATTAAACTGTCGTGGTTTACTTTGGAAAAAGAAAAGATGTCTTTGATTACTTGAGAGACAAGCGGTACTCCATATCCTGCCTTCAAGATACACATTTTACACCACATTTGTAAGTTCTTCGAGACCTGGGTAATCGGAAAAGTGGGAGGGCTGTGCGCACATCATCAAGGATAACCACACCTTCTGCTATTTCCGTGGCAGATGCCCGTCCTAAGTCGGCACCGGTTGCCCATTGGTCTCGTTGGTTTATGTGTAGTCCTTTGTTTCACACAAAGGCAGAGTAAATCTATTAGGGCTAGCTGGGGTTTGAGGTAAATTTCAGGACGGAAATCTCTAACACATGAGGAGTTGCAGTAATTTTTAAGAATACCTTTGAATATAAAACCATGAAAGAAAAATGGATGACGTTGGAAATATTCTGATTTAAGAGATTTTACTTTTTCAAAAATACTCTCTTTTTCTTATCAATGTCTATGGTCCTAACAGAGACAATCCGGATTTCTACGGTAAACTTGAAGAATATGTTGAAGAAACAGAATATGATTTTCTAATAATAGTTGGCGATTTTAATTTAGTTCAGGACCCAATTCTAGATTATTGTAATTATAGGACAATAAACAATCCTGCAGCCAGAGAAAAATTCTTAGGAATGAAAACAAAATTTGATTTGGTTGACCCGTGGAGGGTAAAGCATGAAGAACATAGGAGATATAATGGTTTTCACATAATCCCATCAAGAAGGCATGGCTTGATTTCTTTTTAATATCTTCAGAACTACTTAATTTCATAGACAATCTAGTATTAAATCTGGGTATAGATCTGATCACTCTTTACTTGAACTTTACTTGAACTTTACAACATTTGTTAGAGGGAAAGGCTATTGGAAATTCAATTATTCTCTATTAAAAGACACAGATTATACTAATAATGTACATAAAATAATTAATGAAACAAAGTCCCAATATGCTGCAACCCCTTATGCCAGGGATACTATTAATTATAACCTTTTAACACTTACAGTAAGCGACCAACTCTTTTTTGAAACTTTATTGATGAATATAAGGGGGTTCACAATTTCACATTCCTCATCAATAGAAAAGAAAAGACCCAAAAGTATGAAAATCTTGAAAAAAAATTATAGATGAACTAGAGTCATCAAATTCTGAAAATACTGATAGGTTGATACAGTGCAAGAATGAACTGGAAAATGTGAGAAAAATAGGAAAAGCTGAAAGGGTTGATGGCAAATATGGATAATGACCATATCCCTGTATACAGCAAAAATCGATAATTCAGAAAATCAGAAACCGAAGGCATGCAAAATCTGGATAAAACAGGAACCAAAGCAAACAAACAAAAACCTCCACCATATGGAAAGAAGCGAACTCCCGATATGGGAGTGGGACCAGGTGCCCAGGAAGAGTAAGCATCTCCTGCTTACATGCAACACCCGCCGCTTCAATTCTGTAGAACGGTCACATCCGGTTACTTCCATTTCGGAAGACATAGAGTACAATCTTTGGTTGGATGGTTCAATTGGTCTATGACAGAATATCATCCATCATTCTGGAAAGTGGTACATCATAGTGTATGACGAGTTTCTCATATCGACCGTAGAATGTCCTCAGTGTCGATGTTAGTCGGTCACAAACATATCCCTGACTGAGAAGCTTATCTGAAAGACGCCTAGCTCTAAGAACAAAATTTGTTTATTTGGTACTTGCTCTGGCATAGCGTATCAATTGAGATATTAAGACGCCATAAGCAGGCGACGAACGGATATTGCTACTCAGAAAAAGAAAGTTTGTAATGCTGAAATTGAAGTCGTCACGTTTGTCATAGATTGAGGTGTTCATGTGACCATCAGTGTCGCAGGGCAACATTATGTCCAAATAGGATGCTGAATCATTTGTCTCTGTAGTTTCTTTGACTTCAAGCTCCGAAGGATAGATACTGCTCGGGTAATCCGCGAATTTTGGATTATCAATGAACAACACATCGTCTATGTATCTGTAGTGAAGTTGAAGTCAGAAGCTAAGTATATTTTCCATTCAGAGACCAAAGATTGAATGAATTCAGCTTCGTACGAGTACAGGAAAATGTCGGCAAGGAGTGGGGCACAATTGGGCCCCATTGGAATTCCGACAATTTGCTGGATGACCTTTCCTACAAACACCACAAAAATGTTGTCGATCAGAAAGTAAGTTTTACTTATAATTTTTGCGAGTCTTTCTTTCAATTTAGAATGTGGGATTGTAGTGTAAAGTGTCGAAAAATCTAAGGCTTTGATCGAATGGACTCTACTAAAATGAGTGGATTTCAGATGTTCTAAAAATTCCTTCGAATTCTTTAAAATCCACATCTGGTTGATACCACTGCGAAAATATACTGTCGAACAATATTTTTGAAGCCCAGACTTGATTTCAGATAAACCTTTGGTGAGTAAGATCGATACAGATTTGGTAGATTATTTTGAGGAACCAGCGATGAAACGTTGTTTGTACGGGTTCATATGCATTTTAGGTATGCAGTATAAGTATGGTAAATCTATATTGTTAGTGAAGAAGCCAAAGGAAGCAAGAGTTTTTTTGTGGTTATCTATTATTTCAGAGACAGAAAGGTTTATTGGGATGTAAGTGGGAAACCCAGATGTCGAATCTAAACCCAACTCTTTAACTAGACTGTCGAAATAGTACTTTTTGCAAGTAAATGTGTAATTATTTGATGCTCTGTCTGCTGGTGTAATGACATAATGTTCTTGGAGGTAGGTCAGCTCTGTGATAACATCAGGGTCTTTTAAGATAGACTCGAATCTGGTGTTCACAGTTGTATTTAATGGGTAAATTTTAGACAAAAGTAAACCTCTGATTGATTTTATCCATTCGGAAAGGATGTCGAGCTGTACATCCTCTTTCTTTTTCCAACGTCTTGCATATTCCCCAAAAGAGGAATTGTTTTGTTTTGATCTTCTTTCAGATAAAATAAATTTTAAGTTTCAATTTCTACTGTCCTTAAGTGTAAAAGTTTACAGAAAATAGCTATTAAGTAATTATCTGGAATAATATCCTTTTACCACAATTTTCAATCAAACGCTGAAGTTCAAATAAATCGGGAAATTAACATATGTAATGCAATACTTATTCACATAGCGTGCATGGTGGTAATAAATTAAGGAGTATGGACAAACTGTTATTGCCATATTGGATTTTATGTTGTGTGTTATTGAAAATCTTTCCTTACACAGAGTCATAGCTCTAACTTCAACTATTTTCACCCAAGTATTCTCCACCTCAATTGGTACATTTTCCCATGTTTTCTATGGAAAATTACATTAAGATTTTAACATTAATTAGAAACTATTTAAATTCATGCACCGAACTGCACAGCTGCACCTCAGAAGAATTTATGAATAATACTATAACTTACCTTAAACATTACGTTGATACTATATCTACAAACATTTGTCCTTCGATTTTGAGTACACGGTCTCATAATCTTATAAATCTCTTGTTAATACAACGCGGGGTCTTTTCGAACACTAGTTTTTACAGGTAGCCATTTTAACGTGCCGATCCGCCCCAACATAGGTAGAAAAAATAAAAGATTTTAAAGTTCCTTGGGTAATTCACTAGAATTTCGACTGTTTCCGATTCATTTATTAATTATTTACATGACATATGTTTGAAAAGTGGGATTGTCTTGTGAATTATTGGTGACAATTTACAAATGTGCAACTTTCCGGGAATCCGCCCCTAGATTCCTTTCTATGTTGATATGGCTACTAGCCCCCCGCGTGTAAAATGAAGATACCCAGTATTCTGAGAAAGTATGATCAATATTGAAGGACAAATGTTTGTGGACATATGATGATAGTAACGTTTAAGGTAGGTTTTAGTATTTATCATGAATCCTGCAAACCTGTAGCTGTGCAGTTCAGTGCACTAAGTTCATATGGTTGTCATGAAAAATGTTCATGCAATTTTTGCTTAAAAAAGATGGGAAATGACGATGTTGAGGTAAAGAAAACTTAGTAATAAAATGTTAAAGATTGGAGTCTTAATTCTGCAGAACGACAGGTTTTCAAGTATGCGTCACGTCAAGTCTAATATGGCCAATAACCTTTTGTCCCTATCCCTTGACGCAATTATACACATGACGCCTGGCGTTAATAACTTTGCTATTTTATTTCTGTTGTCAATAAATGAAAGGAGGTGAAAGGAGGGGATCTCCAACAACACTCGGTTGCAGCACTGACAGCAAAACCCCAAAACAGCCACTGCAAAAACACAAAGCAGACACGCACAAAATGAGACAGTATCGGTACAATGAACGCTAAAACACATAGAAACATCAAACATAAATGACTACACAATGCGACCATTGGGCAATCGGTGCCGACTTGTCAATTCATGTTGTCAATACGTGATCTATTTAAATAATTCCTATGTGTTGTGTAAAATTCGAAGAATGCAAATCCAGCTTTTACATTACAAATTGAAGTGTTCAAGCTCGTAACCAAGCTGAATGCACCACACATGTATTTCGGATCCTCAGCAGCTATATGTACTTCTTCTAGCCATTGAACTGTGCGTTTAATAAAACATATGATACAACACCACAAACTACACAATGTCATATATTTAAGGTATCCGTTGTACAATTGAGTCATTTTACATACCGTTTTAATCATCTCCCTTGTAAAGTATGGTAAATTTTATGCCAGGTAAGGTACTATAAACTATATATTTTCTGATAGATAATGATGCCCTGAGTACAGATGTAAGACTCCCAGGTCTTATCAATCAAAGGGGGAAAACTCTTGTACAACTTTGTTATTTTGCATATGTTATATAAAGGAAATAGACAATTTAAATTCTTCATCAGTTATTCCCCTTTGTTTTTCTGGCCCCAAAATTATTATTTCTGAGTAGTGGGTATTATAACCTTTCAGAAAATATATAGTTTATGGCACCTTACCTGGTATGAAAAAATGCCCTATTGTACATCGGATACCTTAAATTCTATTTTACTTCCCGTGGGCTGCAATGTTAAGCAGATGGTTGATATTGCCTATGAATTACCATCTGCAAAATTATATTATCCATCTACAGGACCATCAAATGGCTTGTGTCGTAATACAAAAGGTTTGTATTTATAAATAAAATGGCAACCCAAATGTCGGTTGCTAAGGCATCGAAATTTAAAATGATCATTGTGATTGTGTAATAAAGTGATTAAAGTGGGAATAAATAAGTGTGAATAAAGTGAACAAAGTGTGAATGAATTTAAAATTATCATTTATGATTGTGTAATAAAGTAAATAAAGTGTGAATAAAGATTGTGAATAAAGTGTAATTCAACGATTTTTAAAAGAAATACCAAACCAAATAGTTGTCAAAAGCTGTAGTACAGTATTCATTTTGGTCTTGTTCCTATATCGAAATACAACAATGTATCAGAAAATAAATCTGAAGCTGAACGGTGAAGTACTTTGTAGGCGTAAAGAACTGTATGGTAGATTATTTTTTTTTTTCAATTTACGTTTTGAGTGAATTATCAGTCAAATGTTTATCAATACAAGTGTCGTGTGTGTATATTTTGATCAATACAAGTGATTTGTGAAATTCATGGTGAGCGCATGAAAATTTACTTATTTATGTGTCGTTATATATCTCCATTATTTGTGATGTGTTATTGAGTTTGAATGTTTATAGTTGTAGAATCTGTGAGATCTAGACGAGATATCTTGAGAAAATCGGCTGAAACGGTGTGTAAAATCTAAAAAGAAAAATGTGTGCGTAACCTAATTTTGATTCGTTCGAAAATGCTAATGTAGACGAAACGTTTGTTAAAGCTGGCGAAACTGTGAATCTTCAGCCGACTTATGCGAGTACACCTGTCGTTCATGATCGGTGTGACGAATATATGGAAGACGAAATTAACGCGAATTCTGTGTGTTCTTGATGGTGCAATTTCACCGTTGTGTGGTCAGTAATGGTTTTGCTTGGAAGTAGTTTTATTTATACACACTGTACTAGTATTTTACTGGACACATATTACTGTATTTGACGGATGAAATTCTTATTTCTTGTGCATTAACTTTACTAAGTGTGATTTTGCTGAGCATAATAGTGAAACTTTCGTTTACTCAGAACAGAAGAATACCAAATAAAGTATAACCTTCGTCGAAAAAGAAATATAGACCAGATGTGAAGTTTCGCTCGCCTGACGTATCATTAAGTGAACAATATCGAACAAGAGAGACAACTCGTGATGAAAGAGTTACATGTGAAAAGGACGTTTAAAGGTGACGTTGGTGATATCTGGAGAGAATATATTCGTTATTATGAAAATATAGCGGAACTTCATCGGTGGAATGATGATCTGAAACGGAAAGATCTGTACAGGCGAGCCTTTCCGAGTATAAGGGATTACGCACAAGAGAGCAGTATAATACAATTACGGACAACAGCAGTAATAGTGAAAATTTCAGAATAGCAGTAAAACGTACCAGGCCAAAAAGATGACAAGACTCTGTGACAGCAGCTATGCAGTAAGAATGCATTCGGTTAACTGAGAACCGACGAAATAGCGAGAAACGCGAAATGACACCTGTGTACGATGTGAACAGGCCGAGAAACAATATAGGATAAGGCTGTAGGAAAAGTGTTGAGAATAAAGGGAATAAACCAAACAAGTGGTGCAGTTCTTGTGAATCAAAGGACCATTCTATTCAACATTGCTCCGCGAGGACGCAAAGTGCTCGTTACGCGGACAAAAGGAAAAAAAATAAACATGGAAAGACCGAGGCAGTAGGCCGTGCGTTTGAAACCGCTGACGGTAGCGAGTTAAAAATACTAGGAATAACGAATATGCTACTCACATTTGAAGAGATCAACCCTTAAAAATTTATGTGCCATATATAGAGCTGCTCGAATAAGCGACGTAAACCTACCAACGAACTTCGTACTACGTATTGGTACATAAGGTAACAAAATAAGGGGTGGTCTCAAAAGCATATTATCAAACATGTTACCGAATATACATATATATATAGCTTACTTGAAAGTATCGATCTAAGAAATCATGCCGTATTTATAGAGTTTTGATTAACTAAAGACGGCTGACAGACAAAAATAAACATTTCAAAATACCCTAAACCTTTGTTTGCGGGGTACAAATGTATGATAAGTGGTAGTGTTGTGCGAAATAATTTGGAGAACCGTGCAAAAGAAGGTATTTCTCTGCTTCTTTATTTCAAGACAATTGAATTTGTTCTTTCTTATAAGACAAGTGGTACGTAGTTAGAGTGGTTTCGACGTGAAGGGGGGGATTGGCGTAGCGCTATTTTACAGCATCATTTCTTCTTAATTTTATGCTAAGGTGATATGTTTTGATTTTCTTTTGCGGACATGTTCAATCTTAAATCTGAAGACCATGCACAAGACACATAGGCGGGTCAAGATTTTGTTGTTTTTTCCAGAGGAAGGGTTGATTGAAAACTGAAATACTTGAATACAAAATGGTTGAACTGTGTTCAGTTTTTAACATTTGTAGCCCCCAAAAGTCTTTTAATCTTTTAAATATCTTTTCGAGTCAATAGTGTTAGAAAAAGTAAGCAAATGAGTTAAAGAAGATCCTGACGATAATCTCAATAGCACTCACAATAGAGCACTAAATTGAGCATCGACGGACCCTAGCATGCTAGGGATGGGACTAGGTCCCCGGTAGGAGTAAGCACCCGACGTCGATGTTCACGTACGAAATTGATGCAATATACAAAATACATACTACAGTTACATTGAAAAAAGATATTTCTACACTATTCACATTGATCATTGGATAAAAACGCCTCTGTATACCATATACACAAGCCTATGAGGGTCTTATTTTCTCTTGTCTCTCTACATTCTCCTTTTTCGTCTGACCTAAGGGGAAGGGTAGCAACCTATCATGCGCTTGAGACGATCTGATATTGTGTGACATATCAAGGGCGAATAAAGTATTTGACTTAGGGGGATATCAAGAAAATAAAGGGGTCTGGCAGCTTCTTGGCACCATCAAAGCGGGTCCAGGATAGGACGTCCCTCCCTGCTAAACAGAAATTATCTTGCGGTGAATGAACGTTGTGTTGGCCACAGAAAGTACGGATATAAAATTTTAGCCGTAAACTGAATGGAACCATTAATAAACATGAAAAACTGTATCGCTTTATCACATGTCTTCAAATTCATAGCATTATTTTATAAAAGATACATTTGCAGCATGGACCAGACATGCACGTTTCGGGTATTTTACCCTAGAGCTCGTCAGTGATCCTAAACCCAAACGATGAAATATATGAAATGTTTAACGTCTTCAAATTCATTAGCATCATTTTAGAGCAGACAAATTTACAGCATGGACCAGACATGCACGTTTCGGGTAATAAACCCTCGTCAGTGATCCTCAATCTGAACAATGTAATATGACCAAAATCTGTGAAATTATGTCCTAAATATACCGAAGGACAAAGCAAAATGGCTTGGATATGATGCTACAGGATCCAGGTCCTGATCATGCATCCTAATTCGGTCAGTGAAAATACCATTTCAAATTCACGACGAAACCAAAAACAAAAGCTTAGAATATTAGTATTTGAGAAACTAATATAGAACAGAAAAGTTTACGTCAAGTTCGCTTATAATGCTGAGCACTAGATTTATCCTTTTGAATAATTTAAGTAAGAATTTATGTAATTTGTTTAATAATGTGCTTTTGAGACCATTCCTTACTTTGTTCCTTTACGTACCTATACGTAGTACGAAGTTCGTTGGTAGGTTTACGTCGCTTATTCGAACAGCTCTAATGGGACTATCGCAGCAATTCGTTAGTTTTTAATGAGAGATCGATCGCTCAAAGTGAAAAAGCGAACAATTACAATCACGTGGTAACCGTAACCGTTTATATGGTGCCACCTAGACATGAAGCTGATTAAAGTCAAAACTGACATCGGACACTAATATCAGTGAAGGAATACTAGTGCTGTTAATTTTTTTCCATACGTATGGTTTAGTTGTAGCACATGTGCTTTTGAATGCGCAGAATAGTGAAGTGTACGTGCGTGTTTTTTTTTACCCCAGTGACCAAGATGTGAGCGTCCAAGGGAATACACAAATAGCGATATACTTCACCTGTGAATTATATCAGCGATCTGTCACATTGTGATTCTGTGAATAGAATAAATGAGTGTAGTGGTACGGAAAAATTACCCGAGTTTTACAGGGCGTTTATGCAGAAATCTTTCATTAGAGGAATCTGAAAAGTTTCGGATGTTTCTGTTGGATAGAAAAAGTGCATTTGCCGACCCCGATAAACTGCCTAAGAGAGCCTATATAGGGGAACATTTCATCAAATTAGGTCATGACACCCCATTTAAGGAACCAGTGAGGAGAGTTTCTATATTCAAAAGGGATATTTTGGATGCTGAGATCAATAAGTTAAAGGAACAAGGGCTAATCGAGGAGTCATCGAGCCCATGGTCATCCCCGTTAGTGTTGGTGCAGAAAATGGACAAAAGTTGGCGAGTTTGCGTGGATTACAGATTAAGGTTCATGGATACACCATTCGAACAACATATCACTTCGGAGTCTCTCTCGTCGCCAAAATCGACGTCACGTTATCTATGACGTCACGAAAAACGCGCCAAAATTGCATCGGCACTCTTATTATTTGAGGCTGACTAACCTACGTCCTGAAACATGAACTAGTATTTTAGGAATTGTGCTAAATAAAACTGCTGTATTTTGATTAGACTGGGACTTCTATCGTTTTCCTTTGAATCTTGATTAAAAATTGATGTAAAACAATTCTTTGATGTGTATGATCATTCAGAGAAAAGGCTGACAGCGCATTCTGCCGCTCGCCGTCATCTGTACGAGAAAATCACGAAAGAATAATATTATGCTTGTTTTATTTGTAAACAACCGTTTGATTTATACGCGGGGTTAAAATAAGCCAAATCTAATTAAAATGTGTGTGATGCTTTTTTTACACGCGGGGTTTAAAAGAGCTACATCTCACAAAATTGTACATTTTATTAGGAACCAACTCCTTAGTTTACATGCGGGATTTGGTGAAACAAATCTATGGACATTTCTCGCACAAGTTCTTCATAACACCAAGCATCACGATAAGGGTAAAGGGGGGGGGGTGATATTGCTGTTACGTCGCAATTTCTCTCCGCTATGTGTAAGATTCGCCATTCATTATAAGCGAACCGTAATAATTTTATTTTGAATTTATCGAACAGAAGAATTTTCATGACAAATGACATAGTACTACAAGTCAAATCCTCTCAAAGTGAATCCTCCTTTTGAAAAAGTTTCCCTTTTTATATTGCTTGTTTTTCTCCTTTTCTTACAATGCGAATATTCATGAACCTGTATAAATCAATGATTTCAGTATTATTGCCTAAACCCTCTCCCCGGCAGTGAATTATTATTACCGGTATACGTTTAATATAGGGATGGAAAGTACATACATATTTTAAATTACCCAAAGGTTATTTGATCCTGAACAAATCACACTGACCTTGAGGATGGCCTTGACTAACGTTGGATGCCAAAATGCTGAATATCCCAGCATGTTTGATAAAAAAGGACGTATGCCGACTTATATACATTACATGATCTCCATAAATCCGTAAATGCAAGGATTACTTTTTTTAAATTTTTTATTTAACCATTTTGCTTGTAGATATATGATATACAAAGCATAGTATAACAATCATGACACACCTGTGTATAGTTTCTAATTGAGAATTATACATTTTTTTTTACCATGGAATGTAATAAATGCTAATACTCATATGATTAAGTGCAACAGCAAATCAGTTTTCATTTAGCATTGGGAAACACAAAGCCCATTCTTTTTCATTTTTTTAAGTGAATTTTTACTTATAGCTACACTTCGCTCAATTTTAATTTGACTTTTAAGTTCTATTATAAATGTATCTAAGTTTAAATTAACGTTCTGTATTTTACATTTATAAATGAAAAACTTCAATAATATGATATATTATTCAAAGGTTTATAATGATACTTAGTATTTGTTCCAAATATAATAATTCTAACATTGAAATTGAATAAATAGTTTGTCGTTAAAAATAACCACCCACTAAAGTTTTCAAGAAACTGATTAACAATTTCACATTGCTAAAATAAATGTAGAATAGTTTCTTCCTCATGATTGCAAAAAGTGAATAGTGAGTCCTGACGGTAATTTATGTCATACAAAAGTTTATTAGTACCCAAAATTCTGTTTAATATTCTATACTGAAACCATCTGAATTTTATGGATGTGTAAGATTTAAAGGGTATTATATGAATTGATTCCCACTCCTTTTTACTAATATTTAAACCAATATCCTCTTCCCATTTTTTATGACAATTTAGTTATGATTTTTTAATAAGTGAATTATAGATGTAATGACAACCGTTTTGTACTTTGGTGAGTATTTTAATGTTCAAAGGTTTCATTAAATTCGTTTTTATCACATTATCTAGATCTATATCATATCTATTCATTAACTGTTTAATCGATCGTATTACACCATGGTACTCTAAAATATTTATTTGTAAGTTATATTTAGTTTTAATATCATCCACTGTATAAAATTGTGAATTTTCATCTAAAAAGTCGTTGATGAAATAAATGCCTTTATTGTACCAATGGTTGTAGAAAATAGGTTTATTGTCAATTTGTATTCCTTGATTGTCCCATATACACATAGATAAATAATCACTGGGGGATTCAGGTTTACTTTTCTCTAAAATCATAGCATATCCTTTAAAAACATCTGCCCAGAATTTGTTTTTTTTTATTAATTTTGCTTTTGAATGAAAGAACATTTCTCCCCTATCCATCAATGATTTTTTATTACATATATTTGAATCAAAGAAATTTACAACATCCGAATTCCTATTGATTATTCTCCTTATCCATGATGCTTTTATCGAATAAATGAAACTGTGAATGTTAATCATCTTTAATCCGCCATTCTCATATTTTTGAATCAATACTTCTCTTTTTATCTTATCAACATTATTATTCCATATGAAGTTATAAAACATTCTGTTAAGTTTATTTAATGTGTCTTCACTTGGATTTGGAAAAGAGGACATAATATGTATAAGCTTTGATAGAAATAATGATTTAATCAGAGTTATCTTACCTAGTGGAGTAAGTTTGCGTTTTGACCATATTTCTATGTCTTTCTCTATTTCTTTTATCTTATCATTATAATTCTTATCTACCATACTTTCTAAGTCTAATGAAAATTTAACACCAAGTATTTTAAAATCTCTTTGTTCCCAGTCTAGTTTGTATCGATGATGAAAGTTTTCACTGCTAAATTTCTTACTCCCTATCCAGATAGCTTTTGTTTTAGTTTCATTTAGTTTTAATCCTGATATCTCGGCAAAGTAATTAAGAGTGCGAATAGTTTCAGATAAAGATTTTTCCGATCCATCTAGTAGGTGTGAAGTATCGTCTGCAAACTGAGTAATAAGATACTTAATGTCGTTAATGTTAAGTCCCTTTATGTCTCTATTGCCCTTTAAAAGTATTGTTAGAATTTCTGCGCATAATAAAAATATGTAGGAGGATATTTGGTCACCTTGTCTGCAACCGCGTTCGATTTTAAAATATTCCGAAAAGTGTCCCCATTGAGTTACTGTAACCTGTACGAGGATTACTGTTTTCATCGTCTTCCATTGTAAATGTAAAAGTATTTGTATTACAGTCAGGAAAGAATTTGTCATCTAACGACTATAATGGTAACATGAAATATGTGCAAGTAGACCAGTGAAAAAAATGGTCGGGGGGGGGGGGGGGTATGGAACGTTTATAATATTAATCGAAGACAGAATTAACTCAGTTGCAGCATTGTTTTACTGATATAAATCAGTTAATTGCATTTTACATTGTCTATATGGATTATTTATTTTTTTGTTAAAATTATAAAAAAAATCCTTTTCAATGTTTTCTGTTTTGAAATCCAGATTCTTATATATGACAAATAGGTTTCAAAACACCGAGAAATTATAAGGCAACGTCCTGTCAAAACGACTGTTTACCCTTTCTTAGAAGAAAACAGATGTCATGCGGAAATAAATATGATTTTTCATAAATATAGGAATTCAAAAAAAAAAAAAAAATCATTCAAAAAGATATTCTGTCACAAGGCCGATTTTAGCCCTTCCCGACTTTTCTCCTCATCCAAAACCAATGGATAGCAATATGCATGTACTAAGCCTGTGTATAATTAATAACGTGTGATTGAACTTACATTTCTTTGCGTACTCATTTTTCTGAATACATTCTATTCGTTTATAATTCTATTCATAAGATAAACATCTTGTTTTCATCACCCCATTTCATTCGGGACGGTTTTTTTTTCTTTATCAACTTGATTTGACGTTTAAATGGCCAAATGCATCACGTGACGTCATTTGCTTAAAACTGTTGCAGGCGTTAATATTAATGATATAATGGGTAAATATTATAAAATGGGTTACAAAATTCACTTTTTGATCAGTCCTATTTCCAATTGATATATGGATGAAAAATGGAGTAATTTTGATGAACGGTTCAGGAGATATAAATCCAAATAGAGCACGGAGGGGATCTCTTGCCAGCATTTTTTAACAAAATCTGGAGAGGGGTAGGGTCATAATTTTGTATCAAACTTAAAATTTTGTGCGATGATTGCTACATTTATTTTTATTTTTGAAAGATATGTTAACTTAGATTAAGATAGCAATTTTTCCGCTCATTGACATGTTAACAATGTACTTAAACCCGTCAATAACTGGTTTGACTCTAAAAATAATGACGTCAAGAATAGAGCCTAAAATGGTATAATATTTACTATATCATAGAATTGGACGTACCAGCATTGATGTATTTTCTATTTTTTATTTGTTTAAGACCTTCTTTCGTTATTAAAAGAATGGCCATATAAATTCATGCATCATGTTTAAAATAAGAGGGGTCTTTTACTGATATGATGCAAATTTGGGGAAAAGTCTTGAAAAATGAACATGTACTTCTTTGGAAGGTCATAAACCCATTGGAAGCTCGTTGACATATACTTTTTTCATCAAAATACCATACATTACATTGTTTTCTGCCAGAAAAGTCAATAAAACTTAACCTGTGATGTTAAACAGTGTTTTGGGGAGTTTTAGAAAAGGTGTAACTATGAACCTTAACGCGAAAATGATCAAGGATGCGTATCCTTACCGAGAGTAGCCGGGGATTTAGACGCTCTTGCCGGATCAAAATAGTTTACGTCATTGAATTTGAAAATGGCTTATCATCAGATTCCTTTGAACGCAAAAGACAAGGAAAAAACTGCATTTGCAACCCCTCGTGGTGGTTTGTTTCAATACAGAGTGATTCCTTTCGAATTGTGTAATGCTCCTGCCACTTTCCAGAGGGTGATTGAGCAAGCATTAAATGGACTACAGTGGCACGTGACAGTATTATATTTGGATGACATCATCGTTCATAGTGCCGATTTTGACTCTCATGTAAGAGATTAAGGACCTGTGATTGACCGATTACAGAAGGCATATTTAAAATTAACGGCAAAGAAATGCAGTTTCTTTGGGAAACAAGTGTCTTTCTTTGGTCATATAGTGTCAGAAGATGGAATGAAGTCCGATTCCGGAAAGATTGAAGCTATCAAAAACGACCATGCAGCGTTACCGAATACGTTGAAGGAATTGTCTCTTACTATACAAGAATTATTCAGGATTTCGCGAAAATTGCGAAGTGCCTACATAACCTTACTACAAAGGACTGTAAATGGGATCGGACGGATGACTGTGAAAAATCATTTCGCTTGTTAAAGTCCAAATTAGTGGAAGCGCCTATACTTGGATATCCAGATATCAATGGAGGTGGTTCTATACTGGATATTGGTGCTAGCAGTGAAGCAATCGGTGCTGTTTTATCGCAAGTACAAGATGGCGAAGAGAAAGTGATATCATATGGAAGTCGTACTTTAAAAAGTGCAGTGTTACTGTGTAACCCGGAAGAAGATGATAGCAGTGATATACTTTGTGGAACACTTTAAGCATTATTTGCTTGGTCGCGAATTGTTACTAAGAACTGACCACTGTTCTCTAGTGTGGCTTCATAGATTCAAGGAACCGGACGGACAGATAGCAAGGTGGTTACAAAAATTAGGACCGTTTGTGTTTAGAATTGAACACCGTCGCGTATGCGGATGCAATGTCAAGGTTACCCGTAGAAGGCAGAAAGTGTAAACAATGCAAACAAGATATAACAGAAACTACAATCGAGAAGCCGAAACACATTGGTGAACTGCGTACAAGTGAAAATTCTGATCTGATTGATATGAACAACGATACACTTATGATTAGTGAATAATTATATCCAAGCTGTGATTATGTGATCAGCGAAGCGGAGCGATATACTTCCTCCTCATGTGTGTATCAAATTGATTCCAAGCCGACAAATGAGAATAAGACTGTCAAAACAAGGGCAAACAGATCAACTAGGGCCAAACAAATTAAACAGCCGAATGTTGGGGTTTGCGTCCCAGGAAACAGCTGCTGGCATGAGGATGTGTCATCTGACGAGGAGGAATTCTTACAGTTGATTGGACAAGTACAGCCCGAGGACGATATGCATAATGATCATGATGATGATGCTGACACTTTCTCAGTCGACATGGATGTGCTTGATGCCGCGATGCAAGAGAGCTACGTGGATGAACTCCTTGGCAATTTCGAGGAATCCCCTGATTTCGGAGAAGATACCCTGGATGTTGGAAGAAAGTTTAACAGGATCGTTCCGTATATCCAATTACTAGAAACGAGGAGAACTATAACTCCGACATATCGGACGACGAAGAAGACGATGAATATTTGAACGCTGAACGTAAGGAAATCGGAAGTGTACGGTAGCCTTAACTTTAAAACGGAGAGATACTTTTTATAGTGACCGTTCAGTTGAGGTCGAAAGGGACACCCTCATTCAATTTGGACACTCTGAAAATATCCGTCCGCAAGACATAAACTGGCAGTCCGTCGCCCAAGATGTACTTTCAGAAGTGCCGATACACATGATGAACAAAGACGTTCGGTTCGTCTATACGAACAGTGATGAGTATTAACTCCATGCAGAAGATAAGGAGACAAAGATACTTTTTTTTCGAAATATGTAATTTTTAAAACTATTATGTTGTTAATATTCTATGCATCTCTATAAGTATTATTAATGTATTATACATGTTTTCTTTCAGAATATGAACATTACATGTATATATTACATGACGTTATTTATTATTGATTGCCATTCGTATTTATGTTTGTGTGTACATGTATATTTCTTTTTATTTATTATGTGGAATTATTATTTGATACTTATTTTGTCAGGTGCCAAAACTTTAAGGAGGGGGAGGTGCAATGAATTATGATAATTGATTATGTTATTATTAACTTGTTTACGCTTATAATTAACTTGTGTAGCCTTTTCTTTTAATTGATATTTAAGATATTATAAGTATAATTCATTTCCCAAATTCTTGTTAATTAGTTATTCATAGATCGGTCACTCGATTTCATTGACCAATCAGAAGCCTCCCTTTTGTTTTGATAAGGTCACTCATTTTTTTGGGGTATAGATATGGGTCCCGTATTTTTCATAGCCAGACTAGTAATTATTCCATGTCGCTCTTTGTATATTTTCATGATGGGTTTTAATTAAATTTGTGTAAATAGTGTTAATAAATTGTGAACTTATTACCGTGTCTTATTTCAACATAACACGAAATACAAGGAAATTACAAGGGGTTTAATACTGTGATGAGATACACATATGCGATATACGTTTTGCCCAGTTATTTTATTTGTCTAATGTTTAGACACGCTACAAGGATCGCAAAGGCCACGTTACATATGTGTTGTTTCAGAAAGTTTTTGAAATGTTGACGGCAAAATATTATCAAAAGGAAAGATTTGTAATACAAATTTATGATATATTTTTCAAATAGTTTGACAACAAAAGAGAAATTAGGACTTTATCATATGGAATATGTATATTAATAAAAGAATATTAGCAATGCTTCGAAAATTCCAGGGCGGGGGGGGGGGGGGGGGTCCTCGCCATATTTTGCCACAGTGTTCGAAATATATCAAAACATTATCTGTCACACAATTTCATAATAATTCATTTATCACAGCATTTTTTACAAGAAAACACACGAATGGGAAGAGATCGCGCTTCGAATACAGAAGAATGAAACAAATTGCATCGCAAAAATGCGCCACGTACGTGAGCCGAATGAAAACAAGAGGCAAAAGGGGGCCACAACGCTCGACTGAGTTGCAGACAAAAGAATAATAGTGGAAATTTGAAGGAGGACCTTGAAATTATGGGCAGCGATTGAAGAGAAGTCGAAAATGCGTCAGCCAATCAGAGCCCTCGACGGCCATATTTGTTGATAGATCAGCACGAAAAATCCAAACTTGGTAGGGGACCTTGAGTACAAGTTTGCCTCCTGTAAGGTTTCATAAAATTCAGTTCAGTGGTTGCAGAGAAGTCGAAAATGCGTCAGACAATCAGAGCCCTCGGCGAACATATTTGTTGACCGATCGGCACCAAAAACACATACTTGGTAGCATCTCGCATACAATGATACAAACTACGCAAGTAAAGTATCCTTGTCTGCAGCTATATTCTCTTACGCGGACTTTAGTCTATGACGTCATTAAAGCGCTACGTATCAAAAGGCCGTTACGGCGTCTTTTTCACTGAAAGTGCCTGTTTACAAAAGATATATGTGTTCGCTACGAAAAATATTACAAAATGTTTAATGCCGTCATGCGTTTTATCTTCTCTGGAAGTGTTTGCAAATGTAGGTCATACCAAGCTAATTCAATGTTCGTCGGATATTCCGAACCATATTTTTTCAAAATTCAAAAAATGATATTTTAAAGAGGCTTTGCTCGCCCGCACCACTAAATTTCTGTCTTAAACAAAATTTAGGGTCGGATTCTGATTTTTGCAAATTTTAAAGGTTCTAGAACAAAGGAGGGGATCGCCAACAATACCAGGTTACAACACTCACAGCAAAACGCAAAAACACCCAATGCAAAAACACAGAGCAGACACACAGAAAGAGAAGCCAAAGGGACAAGGAACAAAAACTAACAACATAGAAACATCAAACACAAAGGACCACATATAAACCAACGATACCAATGAGCAACCGGTGCCGAATTTCAACGACTATCTGCCACGCAAGTAGAAGACGGTGTGGTTATCTGGATAACGAGAGCACAAGCCTTCCATTTTTCGATTATCCAAAGGTCTCGAAGAACGCACAATTGTGGTGTAAAATAACCACCTCACTGTAAGATGAACATACAAACAGACAGCATGACGCAAGGGCCCACAAAACGCACAGATGAATTTGTAAATGGAAATAAAAAACAGAAGGCATACGATATACAGTCCGTGCTCTGCCGGAAGACTCAGATTGTGCAAATTTACAAGAAAATGATTCTTCTTGTTTTTGGAAAAAATTGCATGGAGCAAATTTGTGAAACACCATCATACTCTAAGTCCAGGAAGGGGGAGAATGTTCGAAAATCTTTTTCGTACTGCTATGTTCCAGTCTTCCCAGTCACTAGATTTCTATGGGGATTCCGTTTTGAGTACGGAAAACATCGGAAATTCATTCCTGGGGTAACCTCTCAATTAAGAAAAAATATTTCACTCGCACGCACCTTAAAAACGTCAGTACTAGCCCGCATCCCTTTTTCACAAGAAAATTTGTCGAACATTTAATTAAATTGGCATGGCTGTAATAGAAAAAACAATCTTATGATGTATTTGCATTCCTGAAAGTAATTGCAAGATTCTTGCAGAAAAGTAGTTAGGCTGACGACAAAGATACTTTTCCAGATGAATTCACGCACGAAATCGGGAAATATCGATGTGTGTAGAATAACTTTGTAGAAGAATTTAAGTACTTGTTTCATGTAAGGTTATTTTGAAATTCTGTGCAGTGGTTTTGGAGAAGTCGAAAATACGTCAGTCAATCAGAGCCCTGAGCGGCCATATTTGTTAACCGTTCGAACGAAAAACACAAACTTGGACCTTGAGGACTTGCTTCTTGTAAAATTTCGTAGATTTCTTTGCAGCGGTTGCAAAGGAGATGTCGAAAATGTAAAAAGATTACGCCGGACGGACGGACGTCGCGCTATCACAATAGCTCACTTCACTCAGGTTTGAAACATTCACGTCGGTCGCACAAATAGAGGAGAACACACAATAATATGACTTGAGCCTGACACGAATAGACAATAATACCTCGGAATGCGAGGGTGATACTCCACGAATAGAATTTGCACCAATTCATCGCTCTTTTCCTCTGAATTCGCGATAGTGGAAACTCGGCTAAAATTGTAGTAACACCTACTGAGCTAAGCAACACACAGTGTAATAGTCACTATGAAGTGGATAAATGGTTCAAAATATCAATATTGTCACAAGAGCAGAAGTAAAGGAAAATAGCACTTTAAACATATGGATAAGTATCAGACATCAATTATTTTTCCAAAGGTTCTCGAAAGGGAGTGACTCTAATTTTCTATCTATCAATTCTAGAGCCTTGGAAGGGTCAAAATATGAAAAAATAACACCAAGTTTTACTAAATACTGCTTATAGTTATCGAGGAGCCATGGTTATTTGGTCACAACCAATTGGCAGCGTGAAATTGGCATATACTTAAAGTGAATGTCATATACAGTAGCATCATGATTATATTCATGTTTATCTGAAATATTAAAGCTCGTAGTTCATCATGATTGTATTATTCCCCCATTTCCTACTTTCCCTATTCATTTAGAATGAGATTCTTAATGAAAGAAGGGAGGGGATTTCCGACAAGACCCTGTTGCAGCACGAACAACAACAAAAAAAAACCCACTAAAACACTCAATGCGAAAACACAAAGACGAGCATACTAAGAGACGAAAAAGAGACATACGACATATAAACATCAAACACAAAAGACTACACATAAACCAACGAGACCAGTGGTCAACCGGTGCCGACTTTAGACGACGGCCATTTCCCATACAAGTAACAAATGGCGTTATTGGATTACGTGAAAGTCAAACACAAAACCAGAATTTAAGGATCATAATCAATAGGCAGAGAAATACTTGACATATCCATGAAACAAAACAAAGACTGGGAGAAGATCCTCAACATCGAAACGTTTTCTCACAAGAATTAAGAATTTACTGTCTTACATTCTGGTTGGTCATGTGCAAATTTCGCGATTCACTGAAAATTTGGTTCGCGATTCTCGGAAAATTTGCACGTGTCCAACCAGACTTTTACACCCATGAATACTAAAAGAAAGACAGTCATTACTTATATTTACATTTATTCTAAATACCAGTTATTTATATTTGCATGCAACTCGCACTTTTGCTTGACGTCACCATAGCAACACCATCCTCGGTACCCCAGGCTATTTGCGCTTTGGCTGAATACCCTGTGTCAGATCGTACTATTTCGGGGATTTTCGTGAAGTTAAAAAAAACTGACGGTAATGGCTGCGCGGAGACCAGTTAGGACAGTTTGTGAATTGTACACAAGAGGGGATTTTGTCGGTTACCTGAATATTTGTATCGGAAACATCTAATTTACAATTCGATTATTGTCTCATGGAATCAAGAAGTATCTTACCTAGTCAAACATGCACTATCTATTATCGCTATCCAAAAGACGTTTGTCAACAATTATGAGATTGAATAAAAAATGTTTGTGAGGGAGCCAATCAGCAACATTTGCATTTAAATGGAAATCATCGAAATAATACGATCTGACCCAGGGTACTCAGTCAAAGCGCAAATAGCCTGAGGTACCGAGGAAGTACCAACACAAGTTATTGGAAAATAATTCTAGCTGCCTTATATGCGTTTAACATGGGGGATCTACTATTAATGTACATTTTATATAAACAAATGAAGACAATAACACAACACTACAGTCTATAGATAATCTACCAGTCCAGCTAGAACGGACTGTATTGTAAACGACACTGTTTAAGCTGCATTAAGTGGTTAAGTTTAAAATATTCAAATCTCACAAAATTAGTAATGAGGTAGGGGTTTCCTTTCTCATGGATCTTTCTTCACTTTTTAAAACATCATAATAACTAGTACTCAAGATTAAACTTCGCTTTATATCTGGAATTATATTACAACTGAAATTACAATTTCATGAACAATCAAATCGTATCGTGTTGACGAAAGAAAATTTTATACAATTAATTCGATAAATGATATTGCATTTGAAGAATTCCATAACTAGTATTTGCTCCATTTACAGACTCTCCTATAATTTGGTAATCTGGCACAGTGATAGCTGCATCTAATATAAGGACAGGTGATTGTATCAACTGTACTTGGACATGGTCTTCCATCGCCTTTAACATCAACTTCCTTAGACCTCGTTCTTCGTCGTACACCATTCCAACGACAATTGTCAGTACATGACCGGTCCCAGTTTCCCCATTGAGACACTACGCAGTCTCTCTTAGAGCAGTTTGGTCCATATTCCCCGTTATGACAGTCACATTGCTTGAAGGTACAGTTGCGGACTTCATACAATGCAGGACACATTCTACCATTTCCTTTCCAAGAATGCGTTTCGGTACGATTTCTACTTTCTTTTTTACCATGTACGTTGCAGTCATTACAACCTGTCCACGATGTCCATGCTGTATAACCACAATCTCGGCTATCGCAGCGTCTTCCTATGTAATGATCTTTGCATTTGCACTTACCATTAACGTCGCATTTTAATGATGTGGAACCATCTTTATCACATTCACATGGTACGCATGACGTTACACTGAGCTTTGAGCATGTATCTACAAAAAAAAACATCAAAGAAGTACCTATCAGTTGTTTACTTTCAAAGTCGTGAAGGCAAGGCAAAATAATTAGAGTAATTGGGAACCTCGGAATTGATAACATTCCGAAGTGATACCAGGTGCCCGGGGAGAGTCAGCGTCTCCTAATTACATGCAACACCCGTCGAAACAGCTCCATGGAAACTTGTCAAATTCGGTGATTGTCTCGAATAATAATTTAGATATGAAAATTAAATAATCTAGATCTAATTTATATCTAATTTTGATCTAATAATTTAGATTAGAAATAACAATTATGAGGTATTACATGTTTTTTTCTCTAGTCATTCGAAGATTTGACTATCGTTAGCCCACGCTGCCTGAAAAATCAATGGTACTTCGAATTTCACAGAAATCAACCAATGGAGATACATTGTCGATATGACTGATATCTCTTAAATTTTGTGTTTGGCACCTTGGTTTTGATAAAAATATGAATGGACTCAATGAATCATAGAAGGGTCCCCATGATATTGTTCGTAAAGTTTTACTGTGCTTCTGCACTTACATAAAAAATTAATATATTTTGTAAATCTGCTGATACTAAATTTTCTGTGTAAAGTCTAATAGTCTGGGATGTATCACTGGGGTGGGTGCATCCCCCTTGATCCTCCAAAACCGGCCTAACTTTGTAGCATTTTATTTGCTCTTTCAGATAAAAATTGTTTCATGGAAATTTCCATTGCAAAAGTGGTGTTTTTTTTTTGGGAGAAACATATTTTTTTTAGTAAAAAATCACTGCAAATAGGAACATTTCTTAATCTTTTATATGGTTGATGTTTTTGAAAATTGAAAAGTGTGAATACATAGTATTTTTGATGCCCTTTCAGATGAAATAAGTTGCAAGTTCCAATTCCTATTTTTACTGTATGTATTGGGGTAAAAAGTCGAATTTTTGCCAAAATTCACAGACATTTGAGGAAATTTTAATTTTTCCGCTTCTCAGCTCCTCAATATTGTATATGATCGTTCAACGGGCTGAGCGGTTTTATCGCGGTACCGGTATATTGCGATACGAGGCTTTGCAATACGTACCACGGTATTCGTTTTCAAAAACAGGTTTTTGACAATATTTTTTATCTTCATATTTCTCACTTGTTTCTTTGAAAACTATGAGAGAACGCGAATAATCCTACTCAAAATACAACGATCGGGTCATTCAAATTGTCAACGGTGGATATATATAAATCCTTATCTAAATGCCGTTATGATATGCATTAAAAGATACATGTATGACCTCTAAGTTAGAACGTTGGGAATTACATCGTGCGCATTCCACCTCTTTTATATATCAATATTTCATCCGATTATGTTCAGCGGTGATAAAATCAACAATTTTCTGACTAGCCACTTTTAAATAAAAAAAAAAAGCTTCAGTGCTTTGCTGCACAGTCTAAAACTATAGATACCAAGAAATTTGTTCGTCCTTTAAAATGCGTACGCCAACACACTGCACATGTCAAGGAGAAAAGTAGCTCTTTCAACCGGATATGCATACATGTATGATTGACTTCGAATGTAATATTTGTCTGCACATCATGTCCATCAAACATTTTCAGATAATTTTAATAAAATTTTGAAAGCAAAATTGAGGTTGGAAATTGAAAATCATAAGAAATCTCATGTTATGAAATATTGCAATATATCGCAATATTATTCCAAATATCGCAATATATCACAATAAAAATTTGACCCGCAATACTCAGGCCTAAAAGTAAAGGAACAAATTAATCAAACTGAACAAAACAGACCAAAATGAAACGAAACAAAACATTAATCTTAAGGTACTTCATAAAAAAAGCCATATAGAGAAAAAATGCCCGAAAACGAAAATGTAAAGACAGGATCTCATGTATAATTGTCTTTATATATGAATTTTAGTGTCTAGAGGGTTTCAAGAGTCAGGTTGAAAACAACATAAATGATAATGCTAATGAAATGTCGCGATAACGTCGAATTTCATTCGTTGTTTGCTCCTTATTTATGGCTGTAAAACGAGAGCACACTATGCTTTGACGTTGCTAACGTCACATTTCCTCTAATATTCACAAAAATTCACACTAATTTTCACATTGTATTAGAATGGGAATAACTAGATACTGACGTTATGTTTGCGGACGATAAATGTTGATTTTACGGTGTAAACATCCCTTTTAATGGCTCCGCTAACGCGTAGCTAGAAAAGTTCAGTTTGCGACCGTAAAATCAGCAAACATAACGTCAGAAGCTAGTTATTCCCTAAATGCACTACTGAGGATAGAAGGGAAGGGGATGAATAACCTCGTCATAGGCGGATAGATAATCTTTTTCAACAGGATGAGACTAGAATTAATGGATTTTTGAAAAAAAAAAACAACACATGGAGATCATGTCTTTACCTGTCCGTTCTAGGTATGTTCCTCTGTATGATTTTTTTTTCGCAAGTACCTGTAGTTTTATGTTTTGTTTCGGTCTGTTTCGTTTTGTTTCGATCTGTTTCGTTTCCTATCGATTTGTTTCGTTTTGCACTTTACAGGGACCCTCAAACAAATATAATTAGAATTATGAGTCAAATATCAACATACATGGGCACTTAAAGTAAGTATTTTTTATACTTAATACAGTAACTTTAAGTATTTTTCGTTTTAAATTAAACAAAAAGGATTGGCAATTCAAGGCTCCAGTCTAAAAGAATGGCCTTCATTGATTAATTACATGATACACCCGTTATGCAGTTTCATAAAGCCATTTCTTTAATATATGATTGATAACACGTTACATATCGCTCTGCTTGAATGCGATTGGTCAAGTTTGGAACCTAATCACATAAACTTTGACAAGTGCGACCTTTCAAATATCGATCAATTGTTAAATTCAGACGCGGATTCAATATCAATGATTAAAATTGTTGTTGTTGGATTAATTATTGCATTGAAATACTATATAAATTGAAATATATTTTTCTCTTATGCACATAATATCTATACGATGGGTAACTACTTCTCAAAGGCAGCATACGACTTCTAGGTCACGGCTCGTGGTTCGCCTCCAGTTCTCAGAAACTGTTGATTTCACGTCAGAAATACGCATTTTAGGCAATATCATGTGATAAAAAGTATCTCAAATGAATTTATATTTCATGCGATGTATTATGAAACTTGTGCGTTTTATGTCCCCTCGCCAAATATAAAAACACACCACATGTTTCATAATACATCGTATGAAATGAGAATTCATTTGAGATCCTATATATACGAAATACTTTATCTCTGAGGTGAAGAAATATTGTTATGAAATATTTACGTAATCGTGTCCTTATATTCTATACTTACAGCTACACTAAACTAATTTAACGATGTTTTTATTGCAAATATGTATAAGACCATACACATGAAAACGACTAAATAAAACATGCTATTGTGGTAGTTTGTAAAAATATATTATAAACATTCAAAACATCAGCAATACAGCATTGAATTTCATGTTTTATAATTTGATGTGTCTACTTCGCTTGGTTTGTGTTGTGTTGTTGAACTTCTCGAACCCTGCTGTTTGATGAGGTTATTACATCTTATAAGTGAAAGAAAAGTGAAATAAAACCTAAAATCGCGATTCAAAAGTCCAAACCTAACCATCGAAGGACATAAGACTAAAGAAAATATCTCAACATTCTACAGTAAAGCTAACGTGAATCCACAACGGCTTTGAGATCAGCACCATACGGAAAAATAGCCTTTCCTTCTAGCTATATTTAGTAACACCTGTCACTTTAGCCAAGTGAAAAAGATATATATAAAAAATGAGTATATCCATGTCAGTGTTCTGGTTCTGTCGTAAAATGTCTTTCAACATTGTAAACAACGAGCGAGGTAAACTTTGTTAAGGGTAATCAAACATGGAAAAAAAGATATTGTCAAGATATCAATTGAAAATGGAAAAAAAAAGATATTGTCAAGATACCGACAATCGAAAACGGAAAAAAAAGATATTATTAGTTATAAAGTGTTTTACAGTGGGGATGCAGGAAAAAATGTTGTAATGGGCGAGGCGAAGCCGAGCCTGCTACAATTTTTTTCATCGACCCTACGTATTTTTGTTTCTTAAGTGTATAAATTACTGCTTTCCAGCTGTGTCGCCTGAAAGAAGCTTTGTTTTGGCACTTTAACAATTTGACGTCATAAATATTATTTTGCTATTTCGGAAACATGTCATTTCATTCAAAAGTATCATAGAAATCAAAGGAGGTTAAAATTTTCAACACCATCCCTCCTATGCTATTTTGATCACAGATTTGATTTGGATTTGCTACTGAATCGACCCTATAGGAATTTTGGAGACACGCACTCTCTGCAAATTGCAAAACAATTAATTTAAAAAAAATACAATCAGAGGGCGCTACTAAAATGAATTTTGGCTGTTTCTAAAACTCACTTTGGATGGAAGCATCACTGATGATATTTTCGATAACACATTTTCGATGATATTTTTGATATCCGAAACACGTGTCTGGTGTAAAATAAATTGGTCTGAAATAGAGTTGGAGCACTTCCATACTATTTGTATCCCCCTGTAAAACACTGTGTAACGGATTTTCCCCGCCGATGGCGATATGTTTTTGTATGTTACGTCAACTTTTCTGTGACGTCAACAGCGTTAATCGACTTAGAAGAAGCGGGATATTGAAATGATATCCTGTCAGTAACATAATACAACATATTACAACATAATATTCGGTTCTTCTCGACCAATCAGATTGCAAGAAATGTGCCAGATTTGGGATGTCTAATTCTGCCCCACTCCTTGCCGCGTTTTTCTTTACTAGCACGAACCTTAATTCATTCAATGTTTGTTCTCTGAAGGGAAAAGGTACTTAGCTTCTGACTTAAACTTCACCTACAGATATATAGACGATGTGCTGTCTATCAATAATGCAAAATTTGCAGATTACCTTAGAAGAATATATCCATCGGAGCTTGAAGTCAAAGAAACTACAAAGACGAATAATTCAGCATCATTTGTGGACATAGTGCTGTAAAACATCAGTGATGGTCACATGGACACCTCACTCTAGAGCTGTTCGAATAAGCGACGTAAAGCTACCAACGAACTTCGTACTACGTATTGGTACGTAAGGGAGCAAACAAAGGGGTGCTCTCAAAAGTGCATTATTAAATATGCTAAAAAGTATTTCTTAACCTTAATACATCGATGGAACGTGATTAACCAAAGACGAACTGACAGATAAACAATAAACATTTCAAAATACCCTAAACCTTTGATTGCGGGGTATGATTAATTGAAGTGTTGTGCGAAATTATTCGGAGAACAGTACAACAGAGGGTATTTCCCTGCTTCTTCACTACAATAAACACCAAAGAAGTACCTTTCAATTATTCGGTAAAACCGTCGAGATGACAAGGCAAAATCATTAGAATTTCCATTGGAACGGTTGTGAAACTCGGAATGAATAACATTCCGTAGTGAGACCAACTGCCCGGGGAAGAAAATTGAATTGTCGTTTATCATAAGACAGGAATTTTGACATTGTTGTGAAGAGGAGATTGGTGTAAGCCGGTGAATTCTAGGCATTTCCGAACGGTATATCACAGCATTATTTCTTTAAAACTTTATGCCACTGTAATATATTTTGATTTTCTTCAGCGGACGTGTTCATTCTTAAATCTGAAGCTATTGAAGTATAATATAGGTCGGTACAGATTTTTTTCTGAAGACAAGGTACAAATATCACTGAATATAGGTGGGTACAGATCTATTATTAAGTGTTGAGGGTTGAAAACTAAAAATAACTTGAACACAAAATGTTTCAATTGTGTGCATTTTATATTCAATTCAATTCGAGAAGCGTAGCGAGCCGAAAACTTTTTATAATAGATTGAGACTACATATTGTATTATTTCAGTCTTTTTATGACATTGGAGATTATGAGAAATAGATTTTTATTATATATAACAATGAGCGGAGCACCCCCCAAACGTCTTACGTTTTATTGCATCTTAAAGTTTGTTTTCTTTTGTTGTCAATAATGTAAGAAAAAGTAAGCAAGAGCTCCGTCGAAAAAAAAAAAGAAGAATTTTACACTCCTGAGGATAAAGACTCTCCTAATGTAACTTTTGTTTATTGTCTCAAAACACCCCTTGCAATCCACTAAGATTGAGATTACCCTATAGATAAGCCTACGAGGCTCTATTTTCTCTTGTTCCTATAAATTCTCCTTTGTTTGTTCTGACCAAAGGGTAAGGGGGTGCATCCTACCATGTGCTTGAGACGATCTGATTTTTGTAAGAAATCAAGGGCGAATATTGAATTTGACTCGGGGATATAATATGAAAGGGCTCTTGGGGCTTCTAGGCCCTATCGAAGAGGGTCAATGATAGGGATTTCTGGGGGACGTCCTTCCCTGTCAAACAGAAAAAATCTTGCAGTGAAATATGTTTTGTTGACTGCAGAAAGTGCTGCGATAAAAATCTAGCTGTTTGAAAGGACGCATGAATGAATCGCTATATTATTTCACGACTTCAAATCAATAGCATCATTTTAGAACAGATAAATTTGCAGCATGGACCAGACATGCACGTTTCGGGCACTTGCATGTAACCCTCGTCACTGATCCTCAATCCAAACAATCGATGAGGTATATAAAAGAGATTGCATGTGGCGAAGGAAGCGATTTAAAAGAGTTTTAACAGTGTTTTTTAGGGAGGGGGGGGGGGTGTTTCACATAATACATCCTATCCGGCCCCTGTGTTGTAAGAATATTTTGACAAACTCATTTTGTCAGAAAACGAGACCTGTCAAAATGTGGAAGGGATTATTCTGCCTTTTGTGCATGAAATCGATGCCATGCTAAAATTACATGTAAGATTTTTATAGCAAAATTAGTATGTAAATTGAAGTAAGGTGTTGAGCGGCAGCGAAACTTTTCTGCCAGTCTATAAATACAAGTTTTAGGCCAACAAATACCTTACTAAACACCCTAATTTCACCACATCAGTTAATGAAAATACTATAGTTTCAAAAACACGACGAAACCAAAACAAAAGCTTGGAAAATCAGTAGATGAGAAACTTATCTAGGACAGAAAAATTTACGTCTAGTTCGTTTAAAATATTGCTAAATTTATCCTTTTGACAAATAAAAGCAAAAATTATGTAACATTTGTTAAATTATGTGTTTTAAGACCATCCCTTATTTTGTTCCTTTACGTACCTATACATAGTACGAAGTTCGTTGGTAGGTTTACGTCGCTTATTCGAACAGCTCTTCTATGACAATCGTGACGACTTCAATTTCAACATCACAAACTTTCCCTTTCTGAGTAGCAACATTCCTTCATCACCCAATTATGCCGTGTTCATATCTCATTTGATACGTTATGCCAGATCAAGCACCAAATACAAGTATACATATTTTGTTCTCGCATGCCATAGAATTTTTAAGATCCATTTACATAGAATTTGTGTTACAACAGGCTGCTGCGTTTAACTATCTTGTTTGTGATGTCATCTTACTGTGAAAATGTTATACAACAACTGTGTGTCTATGAATACCTCTGTGTATCCAGATAAGTGGGAGGGTTATGCGCACGTAATCCGGATAACCACACCAGTTGCAAAAAACAGATGGCCGTCCAAAGTCGGCGCCGGGTGCACATTGGTCTCCTTCCTTTAATGTGTTGTCATCAATGTTTAATTTTTCTGTACGTCTGTTACGATTGTTTTGTATGAAGTTCTAGTAAATATTGTCGTGTCTTTTTGCGCTTTGGAGTTTGTATTATGTCATTTATGTGTCACTTTCTTGAGGGTTTTTTTCGCCGGGTGAACGCAGGGTTGCAGTGCTGGATATCATTCCCTTTTCTGTGGTTTATGATTTTCTTAATAATCGATTTTGTAATGTGTATGGAGATATGGCCATTATCCATATTTGTCATAGATACCGGTAATCGAAAATGGAAAAAATATTGTCAAGATACCAGTAATCGAAAATGTTAAATCATATACTTACCTTTGAGCTTGGAACGTCCCAAAACTGATATACCGTCAATGTCAGGTACCAATCGATCATCCCGTGGATATGAGATAACTTTTATCTGCCTTGTTTTCTGACTTGGAGCCTGTGTAAGAGCAGAAATATAAGAAATAAATCAAGAACTTGGAAACCGCCATATCAATTTTGTCATATTTGCCGTTCAACAGTACTTTGATGTATACACATGCTAGGATGATATTCTTGAAAATTCAAATTCTTTTTTGAAAAATGGCAACTTGGATTGCCTTGAATGTTGATGACGTTTCCTTCAGCATAAAAAAAACAAAACAAAAGGTGCCATACATAAGTTATTGAAGTATTTTTCTCTCCTCTTGTGTGTGTCTATTTTCATACAAAATAAAAATGAATGTTGATGTCTTTTAGAAACGTACAGAGAAGAAAATAGTAAATATTCCATGTACACATATCATGGTATGAGCAGTCAGCAACATTATATTCGGCATCGATAGATAGCTACGACAAACAACAGAATTTTTCTGTTTCGAAAGTTCAATGACAACGCAGTTTAAGGAAATATCTAGAGAATTTGATAAAAACCACATTGAGAAAGTTCTAAGGTCGATATCGGGAACTCGTCATACACTATGATGCCCCACTCTCCAGAAAGGTCATAGACCATCTGTACCATCCAATCAAAGAAAGGATGTGACAATTCTACCAAATTGAAGCGACGGGTGTTGCATGCAAGCAGGAGATGCTGACTCTTCCTGGGCACCTGGTCTCACTCCCATATCGGGAGTTCGCTTCTTTTAATGTGGTGGAGGTTTTTGTTTGTTTGCTTTGGTTCCTGTTTTATCCTGTTTTAAACAAACAAAAACCTCCTGTGGAGGTTTTTGTTTGTTTGCTTTGGTTCCTGTTTTATCATGCCTCCGGTTTATGATTATCTGAATTATCGATTTTTTTTTGCTGTATATAGGGGTATGGTCATTATCCATTTTTGTCATTCCTAATTATGCGGAAAATGTTTAACAAATATACGAAATTTCGATAAAATTTTTCAATAACAACCTTTCAAATCCCCTTTTGAACAACGTTAGTTTCTAGGCTACGGAGCAGCTAACAAAAAGAAACAATCACATGATCAGCTTATCAGCTTAAATTTAACATTGTAAAAGAAATAAAACATCTCTCATCTGTACAAAATTTATATATCTTTTCATGTATTTCAATAAGGAAGACATATTTTATTTTCATACGAATTTCTACTTCTATATCATAATGTACTCTCATCTTTGAATCATTTAAAGTCAGGTCACCATTAAGGGAGAAAACAGCATCACTTACTTATTCTCGTTTACGTTTTTGATAAACTCCAACCAAAATCGCGTGTTCATGTATCTATTCATCATAAAAACACATTCCTCTTTTCTTAAAACGTTAGTTTTGATATATTTGGTCCATATGAAGATGCATCCATCAGCTGACAAGTCTCCGACTGTTTTATTCAACCGGAAGTCAAAACTGAATGATTGTCTAGTGCTCTGTAAAGAACTCTGACGTCATCAATTTTTGGTTTATTTGATCAACACTATCATGCATAAATCCTTATAAAATTCGTAAATCTGGTCCGATTTTGTTAAAACTTCGCAATGATAATGACAAATAATAGTATTAATGATATAGAAAGTTTAATTCATTGTTGAGTTTCTTTTCTTATTTTATTTAGCAATTTTACAAAAGGGATTGTTAATTTCAACAACTCAAATTTCACTGCTCCTCAACCTCAACCCTTCATGTATCAATGTGACAATTATGCCCTTTCTGTAAATTGTGTTAAACTTGGTGCTGTAAATTGATATTGAAATATTGAAGAGAATCGATATTCTGAGATTTTCAATACGTATCGATACACAAATGCTGAGTATCGATACTTTCAATACATTTAACAGATACATTTGTATTTACTTTTAATTTGTTTTTTTTTGTGTCGCCTGCGAAGCATCGCGACATTTAGGGATCACTTTGTCCGTCCGTCTGTCCGTCTGTCTGTCACACCCTATAATTAAAAGTGATTCCTGAGTGTCGCTATGTTTCGCAGGAGACACATGCATTCCTTGGAATGGTTTTGTTTTTATTTTTATATTTCTTCCGAATCTTCTCCGATCACTTGATCGTTTAGGCATATGAGCGCAAATAAAAACTTCTGGGTACCTGGTCTCACTCCCAAAATTGGAGATCGCTTCTTTTCATGTGGTGGAGGTTTTTGTTTGTTTGCTTTGGTTCCTGTTTTATCCTAATTTTGTATGCCTCCGGTTTATAATTTTCTGAATAATCGATTTTGTTTTTGAAAACATACATTTGTTGTTTATTTTTGTTCTTTTTTTTTTAAGTTGCCATTGATTAAGACATAAAAACTCCATTTGTAGATTCATTATAATGATAAATTTAAGAAAAATGAAAAAATGCGCATTGTATTGAAAATATTGAGTATTGAAGCAAAATGTATTATATCGTATTGTATTGAAAAATTTATTTCAATACACAGCAGCGATATTTTTTGTTTTCTCTTTCTTAATGTATCCCTTTCATTTCTAGAAAATTTCATTCGCTTTCGACTCAAAATGTGATTTTTAAGACAAGTGTCCACGAACATTCGGAACAGCCCTCGTACGTTTTTATCAATCTAGTGTTAATGGGCAGACCTTTAAAATCGAGATTGATAGGGACATTGATTGATCGTATCAAGATGTCATCTATGTCATTACATGACACGCCAAGGGATGTGGCGCCCAATATGTAGGAGAAACAGGCCAGGCCTTAAAATCTCGTTTTCGAAGTCATTCGTATCAGATAAGAAACTCGCGTCAGAAAAAAAACAAAGAAATTTCCTATATAATCACTTAGTTAAATACAATCATTCAATTTCGGATATAACAATTACTCCAGTTCAGTCATTCCAAAAACTTAAAAATCAAAGTAAAACTGAAATTAAAAAACGCCGCTTACAAGCTGAACTCGCCTGGATAACCAAACTGCAAACTGCGTACCCCCTTGGTCTAAACGATCGGATTTATGGACAAGGAAACATTTTTCGACCTCTTCAAATATTAATGTTTTTTCAATTCGCCCTAACACTAAAAGGAAGCATAGGTCTCACGGTAAAAGGCGAAACAAAAAAGTCAGAAAAAGAGCTAGAGTACATCGTACCCTCAAAGATCTACTGATCATTGCACGCAACGGCGGCAGACATGAACTGCTACATGCTCTCTCTTCAGTTCCAGCAGTTCAATTAAAATCTATCTTTGATGAAGCACTGGTTGCATTCTTAAGAAACACTGATTGATTTAGGCTAAATATCATTGTTGCATTCGCACAAAATAAACTATATCCTTTGGTAAAAAACACCTCCCCTAAAAGACGATTCATAAAAATTCCATTTATCAACAAAGGATTTGATCTTCAGAACATCTCTAATATTTTTCGGGATCATCGCGTACAAAGTGCCGTTCCTCAATATTTTGAAAATTTAGAACCTCCTCTTATTTGTTACAAATATAAGAGACCTATTCGAAATTTCGTTTTTAACTACAACAAAGTTACACAAGATCCTTAAATACTTGAATCATGTCCTGCTTCTTGAGAATGTGCAACGTCTGCATATCTATATAAACCAGCTGATCATATTAGTACAGGTGACTTTTCAATTATCAAAGACAGGCAGCTCCGTGGTCTTCTTAAGAAAGGACCTAAGTATGGAATCCCATCCAAGATAAATTTTATTAAATGTCGCGAAGTGCTAAAGGAAGCTTTAGATAACTATACCAAACGATGGTGTAAATCGGAAGGAGTCGAATCGCATGCTCTGAATGACTGGAAAAACCTCATTTTGGATATTACCGATATTCGAATAGATAACTGCCACAACAATCCTCAACTTTTTGAAAATCCAATTTCTAAATCTGAACGATATTTCAAATCCAAGTTACGTAATTTACATGAAAAATATGTCTTCGCGCCTGCAGACAAAGCAGCCAACAACACCATAATTATTTGAAAACGCTACTACATATCAACTTTAGTTTCGGAACTTTCCTCTACTAATACTTATATCGAAAGCAACGAAAGTGTTCCCAATATTTTGAACAAACATAACAGTGAGATTTATTCTTTTAACATCCCTATTTCTAAATTGGATCTCCCTACAATATACTGTATACCAAAACTTCACAAGTCTCCTTACAAGTTTCGATATATTGCTAATTCTAGCAACTGCTCAACAACAATTTTGTCTAGAAATCTGACGTCAGCACTCACGGCTATAAAGGAACACGTGGCAAAATACTGTGAAACTGTCATGAACAGGAATGGCGTAAACTTCTTTTGGTCTATTAAAAATTCAGGGGATGTGATTGACAAAATGAAATCAAGAAATTTTGAAGCAAATACGATATCTTCATACGACTTTTCTAATATGTACACCACGCTTCCTCGCGACAAAATGAATGATCGACTGTCCAAACTCCTTAAATGGTGCTTTGATCGAGAGGGGAAAACTTATATTTGTACTTCTGAATCGAAGGGTTTCTTTTCCGCCACAGATTACAAATCATACAAATCATGGACATGTGGTGACCTGTGTATTGCCTTGTCCTTCCTTTTGGACAATATTTTATAAGATTTGGTGAGAAACTCTACAAGCAGGTTGTAGGGATTCCAATGGGTACTAATTGTGCGCCTCTTGTTGCAGATTTATTTTTATACACGTATGAAAAGGAATTTATCCAAAATCTTCAAAAACAAAGAAAAAATGACGATGTGAAATGTTTCATTGGTACTTCTAGGTACCTGGATGGTATTCTTACTATCGACAATCCTGTTTTTGAGAAATATAAAAATGCTATTTATCCACAAGAATTGATTCTAAACAAGGCAAACGTTTCAAACACAGAAACACCATTTTTGGACCTAAATATCAAAATTGTTAATGGAGAGATCCATACAAGTGTGTATGACAAAAGAGATGATTTTGGATTTAACGTAGTAAATTTCCCCTGGCTTGACGGTGATATTCCTAGATTATCGTCCTATGGTATCTATATTTCACAACTTATCCGGTATGCTAGAGCATGTACTGATGTTTTGGATTTTCATAGTAGAAATTTACAAATTACCAAGAAACTTTTAGGACAAGGTTTTCGCTTTCACAAACTAGTAAAGACTTTCTGGAAATTTTACAAAAATTATTGTCAACTTCTTCTGAATTTCGGACCAATACAGGCAACAGAGTATATTACTTTGGGTATTTCACAACCTGCATTTTATGGTGACATTATTAACAAGATAAGAAGGATCAAAGATAGACAACATCACTATCGAAAATGTGTCAGAATCATCAAACGCCTTTTATACCGTGGGTATGATCCTAATGTCACCAGACGGACACTAGGCTTGGTACTTGACCAATCTACAGTCTTGTACAAGCGCATTCTTAAAACTTGCACTCTGACTGACTGTGACGACGGGACTCCATGACGAGCCCTGTCCAAACCTCTTTAGAGAAGACAGGGCCCCGACCATCTGTCCTCTCTGAATGTCAGTCGGACTCCTCGGGTGATAACATACATGCGCTCGCGGCGTCAGAGCACGGATTTTATTACGTACGCCCTCTTTTTATATCCATTTACATATTCATCTGTGTTGCTTGGGCCCCTGCGTTTTGCGATCTTGTTTGTGTGTGGTTATCTGACAGTGAGGAGATTGTTTTACACCACAATTGTGCGTTCTTCGAAACCTCTTGGTAATCGGATAAGTGGGAGGGTTGTGCGCACGTAATCCAGGATAACCATACCTTCTGCTATATCCGTGGCAGATGGCCGTCCTAAGTCGGCACCGGTTGCCCATTGGTCTCGTTGGTTTATGTGTAGTCCTTTGTGTTTGATGTTTCTGTGTTGTGCGTTGACGTTCCTTGTCCCTTACGCGTCTCTTTCTGTGCTTGTCTGCTTTGTGTTTTGCATTGGGTGTTTTGGGGTTTTGCTGTGGGTGCTACAACCTGGTGTTGCTGGAGATCCCCTCCTTTGTTCAATGCATTCGAGAATTTCTGTAATGAGAATATCTTGAAATCCCACCCATCCTGCTACATCTTTCGGTACATTTTTGGATATGATAAGTTTCACACTCTTTGACAATATAACATTGATAAGATAAATGATCACTGACGAGGGTTATGTACCCAAAACGTGCATTTCTGGTCCATGCTGCAATTTTTTCTGTTCTTAAATGATGCTATTGAATTTGAAGACGTTAAGCATTTGTATCACTTGATGAGTGTCACTGCTGGTGGACCAGGAGTGCCCGAGGGCACAGCCATGTTCGATTAACTTCGGTTGGCAGTTTCTTCAATGCATTCGAAAATTTTTGTAATCAAAATTTCTTGAAATTTCTAAAACGTGGGTCCTGTATCATCATATCCCAACCATCCCGCTACGTCTTTCGATACATTTTTGGATATAACTTTCACACTCTTTGGCAATATTACATTGTTTAGATTAAGGATCACTGATGAGGGTAAAGTACCCAAAACGTGCATGTCTTGTCCATGCTGCAAATTTTTTTGTTCTTAAATGATGCTTTTGAATATGAAAACGTTTAACATTTGTACCACTTGATGAGTGTAACTGCTGGTGGACCAGGAGTCCCCGAGGGCACAGCCAAGTTCGATTAACTTCGGTTGATCGTTTCATCAATGCATTCGAAAATTTTTGTAAGCAAAATTTCTTGACATTTCTAAAACGTGGGTCCTGTAGCATCATATGCTACCAACCATCCTGCTACGTCTTTCGGTTCATCTTTGCATATAACTTTCACACTCTTTGGCCATATTACATTGTTTAGATTAAGGATCACTGACGATATCTGTTCTTAAATGATGCTATTGAATTTGAGGACGTTTACCATAACCTAGCATTCTTTTGGGATTGATTTTTTAGTTTGTCCGAAAGTATGTATACATAAAAATAAACATATCTAAAGTAAGTGTTTGAGAGGTAAACAATTCAAGATATATGGATCAATCGGTTGCTGGATTTTAATTTCGGTTTACTGTTTGATTTTGAACCACTCTAACCGAGAAAGGAAACTTTAGTGCGAAAGATTCTGGATTTAAACCCTCTGTCAGATATGAACATTATTACGTATTGGAAAAATCTTTTTATGAAATTGTCGAACAAAAATTTAACTAAGAGACTTTACCTTCAGTCCTGGGGAAAACCACTTTGATCGTTCCTCGTTTTTCATTCGTTCAGCAAGTGTAATTGTCACCCATTGACTGTGTTCATATTCTGCTTCCACACCGATAACGGCACATGGATTCCCCTTCTCGTAAATTGTTACATTTTCGACAAACAGATTCAATCCAAGGTTTATCTATAAGGAACATTGATTTATGGTTGAAAATGATTCGAGGCTCTGCATTACATGTGTTATTCAAATCATACTTATTAGCCAAAATTTCAACTAGACATACCAGTGATAATAAGGTTTAAACTTGGGGCTTTGCATAAAATGTTGTATTTGTCGATATTGAAATATATGTTCTATAGTACCCATGTTGTTGTACTAGTCACGTGTTTTGGATACTTTAATCCTCGTCAGTAGTATTTCGTGTCAAAATGTTTAAATAAAGCCGAAGTGAATTTTCCTTGCGCCACCTACAATGAAGAGCTTTCATTTCCTTTTGCCAAATATAAAGCATACATCTGAGTCAAAATTTTAACTTGACATATCAGTGATAATAAGGTTTAAACTTGAGGCTTTGCATTAAATGTTGTATATAAAGCAAACCTATGAGTCATACTTTCAACTTGATATAAAATTGGTAATTAGGTTTATACTCGATGCTTTGCATTACATTTGACATATGCAACATACCTTGACATATCAGTGGTGATTAGGTTTGAAATGGAGGCTTTGCATTACATGTGAAAATATAAAACATACCTATGAGTCACCTATCAGGGATGATGATGTTGAAACTGGAGGCTATACATTACGGTCGAGTTATAAAACATAGACATAAAGACATAAATTTAATCTGACATATCAGTATATCATTGATAAAAAAGTATAAGATAAATGAAAAGAATATACATCCCCAACTTACTGTTATGAATTTCTGGCCTTGTGACTGAACATTTGACCACCTTATGAATATATAAAAGAAATCAATTAAACATCTGAATCATGACCTTTCTGTTTAATTGTAAAGATTTATTGTTGATCTAAGGATCAATTATACCCTGCCCGGCATATTTTACATATAAGGAATGTATAAAAAGTTTGAAGGTGCACAATTGAACATAAAATTGAGGAACATGACCCTTTATTTGAACCTGAACTGTATTTCTCAATGTAAAGCTATATCTAAGAAATAGATATATTCCATGTTACAGTTTTCATTTAATTGTCAGGTAAGCACAAAATATTGATTCTTTTCAAAGTTTGAAGGGGCACAACTCTGCATGAAATTGAGCCATATTCAAACCTCACCAGTAATTCTTGGTATAAAAGCTACAGTCAAGAAATGAACTTATTATCTGTAACATTTGTCCCTCTAATGTCCAGAAAGTTTCAAGGGGCATAGCTCTGCACATAATTGAGGGACATGACCTATATTTGAAGATGACCTGTATTTCTTGGTGTAAGAGCTATATCCAAGAAATGAATTGATTATTTGTATAAGTTTTCTTATAAATGTCCGGAAACCACAAAATTGTGAATATTTCAAAGTTTCAAGGGGCATAACTCTGCACGTAATTGAGGGACACGACCCATATTCGAACTTGTCCTGTATTTCTTGGTGTAAGAGCTATATCCAAGAAATGAATTGATTATCTGTAACGGTTTTCCTTAAATGTCCGGAAACACAAAATTTTGATTTTTTTAAGTTTCAATGTTTATTACTCTGCGCAAAAAAAATTATAATTGAGGGACTTGACCCACATTCGAACTTGACATGTATTTCTTGGTGTAATAGCCAAAAATGAATGGATTATCTGTAACAGTTTTCCTTTAAACGTCGGAAAACCACAGAATTTTTCTCTAACTTTCCAGGGACAAAACTCCGCAAACAATTGAGGGACATGACCAATATTTAAACTTGACCTGTATTTCTTGGTATAAGAGCTATATCCAAGAAATGAATTGATTATCTGTAACGCTTTCCTTTAAATGTCCGGAAACCACAATATTTTTTATTTTTCTAAGTTTCAAGGGGCTTTACTCACAAAATTGAGGGACATGAACCATATTCGAACTTGACCTGTATGTCTTGATGTAACAGCTACATGCAAGAAATGAATATATTTTCTAGAATGGTTTACCTTTAAATGTCCTGAAACCACAAAATTTTGAATTTTTCCAAGTCTCAAGGGGCATAACTCTGCAAACAATTGAGGGACATGACCCATATTGGAACTTGACCTGTATTTCTTCGTGTAAGAGCTATATCTAAGAAACGAATTGATTATCTGTAGCGGTTTTCTTTTAAATGTCCGGAAATCACAAAATTTCGAATTTTTCTTAGTTTTCACATGAACACCTTACTCTATGACAAACGTGACTGTCATGTAAGAAATGAATCTATCATCTAGAATGGTTTACCTTTAAATGTCCTGAAACCACAAAAATTTGAATATTTCTAAGTTTCAAGGGGCATAACTCTGCAAACAATTGAGGGACATGACCCATATTCGAACTTGACCTGTATTTCTTCGTGTAAGAGCTATATCCAAGAAACGAATTGATTATCTGTAGCGGTTTTCTTTTAAATGTTCGGAAATCACAAAATTTCGAATTTTTCTAAGTTTTCATATGAACACCTTACTCTATGACAAAAGTGACTACTTCAATTTCAGTATTACATACTTTCCTTTTCTGAGTAGCAACATCCCTTCATGGCCTGCTTATGGCGTGTTCATGTCTCAGTTGATACGCTATGCCAGAGCAAGTACCAAATATACGGATTTTGTTCTGAGAGCTAGGCATCTTTCAGATAAGCTTCTCAGTCAGGGATATGTTTGTTACTGACTAACATTGTCACTGAGGAAGTTCTACGGTCGATATGGGGAACTCGTCATACCCACTTTCCAGAATGGTGGATGATATTCTGTCACAGACCATTTGAACCATCCAACCAAAGATTGTACTCTATGTCTTCCGAAATGGAAGTAACCGGATGTGACAGTTCTACCGAATTGAAGCGGCGGATGGTTACTCTTCCTGGGCACCTGGTCTCACTCCCATATCGGGACTTAGCTTCTTTTCATGTGGTGGAGGTTTTTGTTTACTTGCTTTTGGTTCCTGTTTTATTCTGATTTTGTATGCCTTCGGTTTCTGATTTTCTGAATAATCGATTTTTTGCTATATACAGGGATATGGGCATTATCCATATCTGTCATTCAAGGGGCATTTCTCTGCACAAAATTGAGGGACATGACCCATGTTCGAACTTAACCTGAATTTCTTGATGTAAAAGCTTTATGTAAGAAATGAATTGAATATCTATGATATCTATTGAATATCTACATTTAAATGTCCAGAAAACCACAAAATTTTGAATTTTTCTAAGTTTCAAGGGACATAACTCTGCAAAAAATTGAGGGACATGACTCATATTCGAACTTGACCTGTATTTCTTGGTGTAAGAGCAATATGCAAGAAATTAATTGATTATCTATAACGGTTTACCTTTAAATGTCCGGAACCCTCAAAATTTTGGATTTTTCTATGTTTCAAGGGGCATTACCCTGCACAAAATTGAGGGACATGACCCATAGTCGAACTTGACCTGTATATCTTAATGTAAAAGCTATGTATAAGAAATGAATTGATTATCTATAACGGTTTACCTTTAAATGACAAATATGGATAATGACCATATCCCCATATCCCAGTAACGTGCATGTCTGGTCCATGCTGTAAATTTATTAGGTCTTATTAAATGATGCTTTTGAATTTGAAGACGTTTAACATACAACACAAAATCGATAATTCAGAAAAGCAGAAACCGAAGGCATACAAAATTAGGATAAAACGAAACCAAAGCAAAAACCTCCGCGAATTCCCGATATGGGAGTAAGACCAGGTAACAGGAAGAGTAAGCATCTCCTGCTTGCATGCAACACCCACCGCTTCAATTCGGTAGAACTGTCACATCAGGTTACTTCCATTTCGGGAGACATAGAGTACAATCTTTGGTTGGATTGTTCAAATGGTCTATGACAGAATATCATCCACCATACTGGAGAGTGGGACATCATAGTGTATGACGAGTTCTCCATATCGACCGTAGAACTTTCTCAGTGACGATGTTAGTCGGTCACAAACATATCCCTGACTGAGAAGCTTATCTGAAAGACGCCTAGCTCTCAGAACAAAATCCGTATATTTGGTACTTGCTCTGGCATAGCGTATCAACTGAGATATAAACACGCTATAAGCAGGCGATGAAGGGATGTTGCTATTCAGAAAAGGAAAGTTTGTAATGTTGTAATTGAAGTCATCACGTTTTCATAGAGTGAGGTGTTAATGTGACCATCAGTGTCTTAGGACAACATTATGTCCGAATTGGATGCTGAATTATTTGTCTCTGTAGTTTCTTTGACTTCAAGCTCCGAAGGGTAGATACCGCTGAGGTAATCCGCGAACTTTGGATTATTGATGGACAACACATCGTGTATGTATTTATGAGCAAAGATGAAGTCAAAAGCTAAGAATCTTTTCCCTTCAGAGACCAAAGATTAAATGAATTCAGCTTCGCACGAGTAAAGGAAAATGTCGGCAAGGAGCGGGGCACAATTGGTCCCGATTGGAATCCCGACAATTTGCTGGAGGACCTTTCCTCCCAACACCACAAAATGTTGTCGATCAGAAAGTTTAACATCTGAATAATATCTGTTTCGGTGCACTTATTTTCAGAATCGGACTTTTCTTTTACAAAGTAGGTGTTGTCATAGTTAACACCAATAAATTTGTATTTGCGATTGCCATTTTTACTTGTAAACGCATTACTTATATTTTTTGCAAGTCTTTCTTTCAATTAAGAATGTGGGATTGTAGTGTAAATTGTCGAAAAATCAATGGCTTTGATCAAATGCACTCTACTAAAATGAGTGGATTTCAGCTGTTCTAAAAGTTTGTTCGAATTCTTTAAAATCCACATCTAGTTGATACCACTGCGATAATATACTGTCGAACAATATTTTTGAAGCTCAGATTTGATTTCAAATAAAACTTTGGTGAGTAAGATCGATACAGATTTGCAAGAACATTTTGTGGAACCAGCGATGAAACGTTGTTTGTACGGATTTTTATGCATTTTAGGTATCGGCATAAGTATGGTAAATCTAAATCTAAATTGTTAGTGTCGAAGCTAAAGGGAGCAAGAGCTGATTTGTGGTTATCTATTATTTCAGAGGCAGAAAGGTTTAATGGGGTGTAAGTAGGATTTCCAGGTGTCGAATTTTAACTCAACTCTTTAACTAGACTGTGGAAATACCGGAAACCACAGGTGGGACGGACGGACGGACGCACACACGGACGGACAAGTGCATCACTATATACCCCCACCATTATATGGCGGGGTATAGAAATATAAGTTCTATATAAATTCTATCATAAAATTTCATGGAACCATTTCGATAAGTTATGTCTGTCTCATCAGTAATTATTAAGCACGACAGAGAGAAGAAAACCAAATCATATGAAATTATGAAGAGCAAACGTCTAAACATGTTAAACGTGAACCTGCAAAGGAAGAAGCTTTGTAATCAGGGAGAAACCCCTTTAGTTTAGAAAATTTTCATAAAGTTTTGTGAGCTGACCGCAGAAACGTTCTTATTTCTATGGTTATTGTGAGTCTGAGCAGATCGAATTGAAATAGATTCTTGACGAGCACATCTGCTATTTCCTTTTTCCTTTAATGATGAAATCGATTCAATGAAATAGATTCAACTTTCTTATTGTATCATTTAATTATCATAGAAGTGTTGATCTACCGGTTAATATCTGATAGATAATCGTCAAACGATATTTGTAGTAAAACGATTTACTGCAGACAATTGACCAAAAGGCACTTTCTTTCTATAGTATAATACATGTACTTTATTCCTGGACCTGTATTCGAATCTCATTTGAAATACTTCTCATTTTTGTCATTTGTAAGTGGAATGCATACATGTATATTAAATATTAGAATTATCAATAACTTAATTGAGATCATTTTCACAATATTTCATGAGAACCCGAACTATGATTTCAAGAATATGAGGTCATCAAGAAATCAGTGCACATGTTGAAAATGCACATTTCAAAGTTTCACGGAGCATTTTCTGTGGATAGAATAACCTCGAAGACTGACATGAAATGAATAATTAAGAAAATTAGATAGATGTTTTGTGAATAATTAACAGCAATTCTCTGTAAGAACCAAAGAATTTCAAAACATTTTGGCACGGCATGTCATGGATTTTTGAGATTTTCGGTATGGAAATTCAATATGAAGTACTAGTATGAAAATCAACCCCAGTTTTTTCAAAAAGGTTGTCGTTGCCATGGTAACCGTGTCTGAAGTTTCAAAAATCAGGAAAATCTATAGGACAAGGCATATTTGTAGGCTTCGTTACCACGGAAACAGGTACATTTCAAATCTTAAATTGCTTTGATTGTTTTCTTTTAATCCTTATTATTATGCATATTTGTAAAGTTTTTTACATTCATCTCGGATGCCTCATGTATACAAGATGAAAAATTGGGCCAAAACAGGGTATCGAAAGGCTTTGTTATGGGCACTAAAAGACCCTTTTTTGCATGTTTTTACTGTTTTACAAGGTTGAAAATTTCATAAAAGCACCAATTTTTGAAGTCCAAATTCTAGTAATCCAATTAGTATCATCTTTGAACTCTACATGAATATAAAAAATCAATTGGGCTAATTTGTCCTTTTATATGCAAAGCAGCATCAAATTTAGTTGCTATGGCAACAATCGGCTGAAAGGTTTCAATACGATTAATTTAAACACAACCTCTATCAAACTATCTACGCATGATACTGGAACAGAAGTTCATGTATACATCTATCAGAGGCGTTTTGATATAAAAATGACCTTGAAAATATTTCAAGGTCACCACTGAATTTTCAAGGTCATTAAACTTTAATTGATCAGATTTGACGAAAAATCCTGATTTTTCATAAAATGAAGGAGTCAATATTTTTAGAAACCTTGAAATATTGAACTTAACAGTTATTTGCCATAGAATGATAAATGTATCAATTATTTCTTAGAACTTTTGATTACGTTTCTTCACATCTTCGAATATCTAAATTCTTGGTGAGTATTTTGATAAAAAAGGGACGAAATCTGTATTTTGTTTTTTGACAGAAAAATCAAAATCTGTATCTTGTTTTTTGACAGAAAAATATTTCCTATTGAATTGCTGCAATTCAATAAATTCTAAGATTTGTCTTTCTTATATTCATGTGCTTTCATAATATATATGACCTATGAAAATATTCAAATAAAAAAATCACTAAAATCGGTAACAAAAAAAATTAAAAAATCAATATTTTATGCAAAATTTGAGTCTCAAAATATAAATGTCCTTGAACATCAAGCCAATGACCTTGAACATTTTAATTTTTCTTATGTAAAAGATATAAGTCATATCTATACATGCATACATTTTGACAATCTTATGTAACTCTAAAGAGGAATAAAATCAATTTCAAAGATAATATGAAACAAGCAAAAAGGTCAAATGTTGCCATGGCAACGGTCTTTGACGACAGAATTTAGGTAAAACTCTTAAATACCCACTCCAATTTTTCGTTCATTTTATTTGTCAATAAACATACATTTCCATTGATGAAAATCACTAGTCTCCTATTGGTGCCTTTTGTGATATTTAAGATTGAAAATGGTCAAAAACGCACTAAATTGGCCCTTATTTTAACCTCTATTTTTTGCTTCATTTTGACTTATTTTGGCTTAATACAATAAGCTTCCTGTAATAAATATCACATATCTAAGTGTACTAAGTAAGAATGGAAGTAAAGAAGAATAGATTACATAAAGATGAACAAGCTGTTACAGTGGTATCCATGGCAACGAAGTCTCCGGAGCTGGCTTATTTCATGGTCCCGAAAGTGCTATAAATAGAATGACCTCGTTACCATGGCAACCAGAGGTCACATTGGCTTAAAAATGTTATAATCATGGTCAGTACTTAATATATACCCATTATACTGAAAATCATCAAAATCCATGACATGCCGTGCCGAACGATTTTGGTCCTTACAGAGAATGGCTATTAATACCTCCGTGGATTCGACAGTGAAGAGGATAGTCATTTAAATGATTTGTTATTTTAATGTGCGAATTCACCGTGGGGTATCACGTGATACACAAATGATATGTTCCACGGGAATCCCCTTTGATTGAACCAAGATCTAGTTTATATGAATTCATAGGTCTATCATATGGTCATTATTATCAATTATATGATGGTAATTTATTCAGGTCAATAATAGATGTGTATTCGGAGAACACTTAAACAGAAATTTTTTAATGCTTACCACATATTATGATATGGTGCACGGACAGCTACAAAATTTTCTGTTTAAGTGTTCTCCAAATATAAGTCTTTTCTTGACCAGAATGAATTACCATCATATAATTTATAATAATGACCATATGATAGGCCTAAAATAAATTCATATTAAGTAGATTTAGACAGTATTTACTTGGTTCAATCAAAGGGGATTCCCATGGAACATATCATTTGTGTATCACATGATACCCCACGGTGGAATTGGTATATAAAAAATTCTTACCCTATGGCTGCATTCCATAGAAAATGCTCGTCTGCAAAACAAAATCATTCGAGCGAATAAATGTTTAGGCGTTTTAATTAAATAAGTCATAAATGGCACTTATTAGAGGACAACCCGTCGAATTAGCCGAATATAAAAAAAAATCTCTGCAATTGCTCTGTTGACTTATAAACAAAATGTCTTCCTGTTTTTATGTGAAGTATGTCACAAGAAGTAAATCACAGCTGCCCTATAATGCACAAAATGTATGTTAGCGGAAATTAGAAAGAGTTCCGCTAGATGGAGCTAATGAAAATCACCCGAGAAAAACTTTTAGAAAAGACTTTTGAAGAATGAAGTTTGGTAGCGTACCTCTAAGGTCTCGGGATCGAATCCCAGATTCGGCATTTGGGTCTTATGTGGGAAGGTATGGCGGTCGCCCACCCAGTCCAAGGAGGTTTTTCCCCGGGTACTCCGGTTTCATCCTGCCCCAAGGACCCCCTCACACCAACATCTGAGCCACCGTGAGACATTATATTATAAATTGTAACTTGTTTGTTAAACGTTGTAATGTTTAACGTCTTCAAATTCATTAGCATCATTTTAGAGCAGATAAAGTTACAGCATGGACCAGACGCAAAATGAATTTTTAGAAGGAACTTTTCCTCACTATAGCGATCTTTGGATATAGATTATCACGAACCCCATTTTTACGACCATTCAATAAGTAATGCTTGAAAATATACGGACAGACCCCGTGCCATCGTCAATATTGAAATATATGTTCTATAGTACCAATGTTTTTTGTACAAGACACGTGCTTCTGGTATCAAATCATCGTCAGTAGTCTTATTAAACAAGTAAAAAAACCAAAGTGAATTTTCCTGGCGCCGTCTACAATATAGACTGTTAACTACCCCTTGCCAAAAATTAGCGGCTCCAGATTTTGTGTAGGGTGTATTCAGAAGCGTATTTAAGTGAAAAATATGGCCAAAAGTTGTTTGAGGGTCGGCGCAAGGAGCTTAAATCTAAATATTATCGAAAATAAACATTATGCCGAAACCCAGCTAAGGACAGAGCTATGCAATGAGTGATATACCTATGTTGAACAATTCTTTTAATAGTTTCATTATCATCTCTCCGGTATTCAAAACCATTGAGTTTCTTTTTACAGTTCCAATTATATTTGAATCTAATTCTCACTCCCATATCGGGAGTTCGCTTCTTTTCATATGGTGAAGGTTTTTGTTTGTTTGCTTTGGTTCCTGTTTTATCCTGATTTTGTATGCCTTCGGTTTCTGATTTTCTGAATTATCGATTTTGTGCTGTATACAGGGATATGGTCATTATCCATATTTGTCATTTTGTGCTGTATACAGGGATATGGTCATTATCAATATTTGTCATCTTAAATGATGTGAAAATGACCCAAACACTGAAAGTATACCAGAGACGAAGTACCAAACGAAGTTCAGGTATAATCGTGCAAGTCCCTATTAACAAGGCAATCGCGAACCCACGAATGGAATCAGGAAGAGGTGCCCGGCAAGAAGAAGAAGAAGAAGATGAAGATGAAGAGAGTTTATCCTTAACGGCAAGGGGTTTCTGTTTTTAAATTCAAGCCAATTTTTAATCGTTAAAACAACATCTTTCCCCTGAATAGATTTTTCTCAACTGTTTATATGTTGTATATATAGTATATTACTTCATTTTCCCGCGTAGAAACAAAATATTGCAATTTGTTAGCATTTCCCCCTAGTTTGACTAGACCATATCTTATTCAGTAGAAATGACAAAGACATTTATCTCAATGTATTTTTTTCAAACCAGCTGCTCGTACATTGTTCGCGGTATTAGAAAAAACATCGACGATGTGCCAATCAGTTATTTAGTCTCAAAGTTACGAAGGTAAGGCAAAATCATTAGAGCTTCCAGTTGCGAACCCCAGAATAAACAATATTCCAAAGTGAGACCAGGTGCCTATGGATAGTACGGCTCTCCTGTTTGCATGCAACATCCGTCGCAACAACTCCATGAAAACTTTTCAAATTCGGTGATTGTCAAAATTTGTATATTGATGTACAAATTAGGTAAATATATCTTGGTCAGTGATGTTGACAGCCGTCCATTGTGAATGGCGCTACGTAGAATCAATGAAATGAATATATATGACATATACTATAATTCAAAAATGTATCCTTAGCCTGCCGAACATAGTGATTTCTTACAGAAATTGCTATAAGAAATTTGAAATGCAGTGACATTAAGACTACCACAGCGACAAAGAGTAAGTAACAAACAAAATATTCTAATAACAAAAAATATTAAAATAAAAGATCTGCAAAGAAGCAAAAGTTAATTCCTAATGGATATGTGATCAGGTAGCCGAGAGAGCATCTCCTATTTGCTAGAAAACAAAGGAGGGGATCTCCAACAACACCAGGCTGCAGCACCCACAGCAAAACCCACAAACACCCAATACAAAAACACAGAACAGACGAGAACCAAAAAAAAAAGACGCAAAAGTGACAAGGAACACCAACGCACAATACAGAAACATCATACACAAAGGACTACACATAAACCAAATAGACCAATGGGCAACCGGTGCCGACTTAGGACGGCCATCTGCCACGGAAGTAGCAGAAGGTGTGCTTATCTTGGAGTACGTGTGCACAACCCTCCCATTTTCCCATTTTCCAGAGGTCTCGAAGAAAGTACAATTGTGGTATAAAACAACCTCCTCACTGTCAGATGACAATACACAAACAAGACCGCTAAATAAAGGGGCTCAAGCTACACAGATGAATATGTAAATGGATATAAAAAGATGGCGCACGTAATACAATCCTAATTCTGCCGGCTGTAGCAAGCTTATACATGTTATAAACCGTGGAGTCCGACTGACATTACTATAACTAAGCCAATATCATCCCTTTGCTTGAATATATCTGCTTACAAGTTTTTGTTTCGAGGCCAAAACTTTCTTTGATTCATATGCGCAAGCATCGTAAAATTTTAAAAGCTTTCTCATAGATATGCAATAGCTTTATAGTGGATTGTTATTAGTTCATTAAAAGAAAATCAACAACAAGCTTTCCAAATTAAGGATACGCATTTTTATTTCACAATCCATTATTGTAGAAGACAAAGAAGTACCTATGAGTTATTCAGCCTGACAGTCAAGAGGGTGAGGCAAAATCATTAGAATTTCCCTTGACTCAGTTAATACTTTTCATTCATATCTAAACATATTCGTTAAAAAAGGACACAGATAGTACCCGTAGGTAAATCACCCAGGCACTTCAAATGTTAGGCATACCAAATTGTACCAATATAATTCGTTTATGAGGACTCAGAAAGACATTGTAAAATATATTAAATTTCATTGCATTCTACAGCGGCGACAAGCCTTATTTTAAACATGCATACACATGTACGAGGGTTGTTCGAAAAGTTCGTAGGCAACCGCAATATTTCAGAAATACGTTACAGTTACTTACAATTTTCTTACAATACATTGATGAGGTTTATTTTAATCAATTCATACAATATCATGGTGATTGAAATATTATGTCATTTAAATCAATGTCTCAAATTATGTGTTGTGACGTATAGCGGCGCAGTACGAAAATTGAGATATCGAAATCATGTACACACGCACATAATTCCTTTATTATTTCTAAATGCGGACGCCGAGAAGGCCGATGTATATAATCATTATTTCTTAGAATTTGAAAGTTGTCATACTGAAGTTTAAACTTTTTACGATATATTGGTATTTAGATATCAATGTTACAAGAAGCACCACCAAGAAGTATGCTTGGAAATAATGACGTCTTCCTGCAATATTTACACAAAATGAAATCATAGATCTTTTATTCAAGCTGATACAAACTCCACAAATGATATTAAACTTTTATAGATGATACATATGGAATACAAGGATATGTTTCGAGCGCACGTCAATATGCCTATAATTTGCAACGAAGGTGATAATTTGATGAAAATCATTTAAAAAGAATGATTTGGACGACATGAGAAAACAAAACTGAATGATCCATACGTTCTGAAATGAAATTTTTTACGCACCTATTGTGAACGGATTTAATTTAGAACCAGGGAATAATTTGAGCACATGATTACCTATTTTAATCTGTATGATTTATTTTAACAGATTGACATATATTAAACGACTTAACGAAATATGATTTCAAATTTAGAGACAGAAGAAAGGATAAAAATGATAAGTACTCCGTAATTTGCATGGCGTCGTTTTGGACGTAATTTACTGCGACGCTTTCCGAAGTCACTCCTAAAGAAATCACCGTATTTCTTTCCTAATTGACCGATTGCTTTAAATTTTGCACAATAAGAATATGAAATCTTAAGGAATAAATTAGTATATGAACGAAATGTTTGACGATAACGAAAAAAACTTGTCTACGAATTTATCGAACAGCCCTCGTACAAATGTTTAATCCTCCCACTACATGTTGATCATTTGTCTAGTCTCGGGGTTAGTTGTTGCATATGCTAATAAATTTCTCATGATCATTATTCATGTAATGAACGTATCTAAAAAAGGCTAATTGAAATACAAATGGAATTCTGACAATTGAAGAAAACATCATTTAAACAAAAGACACGTACCATTTTGTTGTGGCCGTCCTATCATCATCATTGCGTCGATGGCAACATAATCGTTTGCTTTTCTAGGATCGATTGTGACGTTGATGGTGTCAACTAGGACAGGCAAAGTCTAAACAGAACATGGATAGATATAAATGAAGTACAAGATTATTGTTTTGTATCGCCCAAGCCTCACGCGACTTGTACATTATAGAAATAAAAAGATAGAAATAAAAGGATAGAAATAAAAAGTTAGAAATATCAAATTTAGAAATTAAGAGTTAGAAATAAGAAAATTTAAAGTTAGAAATAAGAAAGTAGAAATAAGAATTTCTAACAGGAGTAACAATTATGAAATTTTGAAGTTAGTAGTTAGAAATGAGGAACAAAAAAATTTACAAATTGAATTTCAAGAAAGAAAATAAGAATTTGCGTAATAACAGTGTAAGTTATAACGACAAATTATGAGTTACAGATAATGAATTTGTATACAGAGCTGCCGTATTAAGCGCTTATGATAACTATTCATACATCCATCTCACTCATATGTCAGGTACCCAATTATTCCTGGTTGGGAAGAGTGCAATTTAGAATGGTTTCACATTGTCCAACGACGATGGAATTTCCTGCACGAGTTTAAATTTTCCGACAGGATTTTTTTTATAACTAAATATTTCTTGCAGGAAAAAAAAACTCATGTAGGGAAAAACTACTGCAGGATTTTTCTTAATTAAAGGTGAATATCGCAGGTACCAGGTGTGCACCAGGTATAGGAGATGTGGATCCCGCCTCAGTAAGGTACCCCTTACCTGATGATTGTATTCATTCTGATGTATCTTCCAATAAGTGTAACTTCGGTTGATCGTTTCATCAAACGTATTCAAAAATTTTTGTTCACAAAATGTTCTCACACATTTTTGACAATGAGTCCTGTGGCATCATATCCCACCCATCCTGCTACGTTTTTGGGTATTTTTTGGACATGACTTTCAGTCTTTGGCCCTACATCATTGTTTAGATTGAGGATCACTGACGAGGGTTAAAACTAGTGATTAATGGACATTGTTTGGTCCATAGACTCATACAACCATTACTTTAAAAACTACTTTAAACACATTTTATTGGATGTATGTAATGCTATTTATCGTGTTGCGTATTGTGCTATTTGATTTATTCAAGCTGTACATATGGACCAATAAATGATACTTTGAGTCTTCCGTGTTTGAAGGGTGACAAATATGGATAATGACCATATCCCTGTATACAGCACAAAATCGATAATTTAGAAAATCAGAAACCGAAGGCATACAAAATCAGGATAAAACAGAAACCAAAGCAAACAAAGAAAAACCTCTACCACATGAAAAGAAGTGGACTCCCGATATGAGAGTGAGACCAGATGCCCAGGAAGAGTAAGCATCTCCTTCTTGCATTCAACACCCGCCGCTTCAATTCGGTAGAACTGTCACATCCGGTTACTTCCATTTCGGAAGACATAGAGTACAATCTTTGGTTGGATGGTTCAAATGGTCTATGACAGAATATCATCCACCATTTTGGAGAGTGGGACATCATAGTGTATGACGAGTTCCCCATATCGACCGTAGGACTTCCTCAGTGACGATTTTAGTCGACCACAAACATATCCCTGACTGAGAAGCTTATCTGAAAGACGCCTAGCACTCAGAACAACGTTATTATGTTATTGTTGTTGTTATTGTCTCTATCTTTTTGTTCATGTGTCTTGAGTGTGTGCCGCTGTGCTTTTTCCTATCGTATTAAACGGTACACTAATCCCCCGTCAAACATTATTTGTCTTACCTTGAAATAGGGTGAAAAAATCCTGCTGTGTTTTATATCCCTAACTATAGAGGTTTCCCAAATGGTCATCCATTTGCTGTCAGGGCGCAACACTTCAATCTTTTTGACTGCTCCGGCGTTGAACACTTCATAAATCCTTACTTCCTCTGGAAACAGTCTTTCCGGAAATTTGACCTATAAAGGAAAACTTGTGTTCATTTTTTATGGCAGTGAGTGTTTTGACTATTTTCCCTGACATTGTCGCCATGTAGCACTTTCTATATAAACATAACTTCAGACAGTGCATGTATTTTATATATTGTTTTCATGGTGCAGCTAGCCAACAGGGGATGCTTACTCCTCCCGGGCACCTGGTCCCACTAACTTGCTAGAGGTCCGTCGGTGCTCATTTTTGTGCTCAAGTGTAAGTGTTGTTGAGATTATCGTCAGGATCTTCATTAAATTATTTAAATTGCAAGCAGATTTTTATACATTTGAATGATTGATCATTGTATCAAAGCGAGTGTCCCTATTAGTTCTTTCCTACAGTAACCGTAAAGCCGCTGTCACACCTACACGTTCTGGCATGGGGTTCGTAATGCGACCGAAAAAAATCAAGAAACGTGGCGTGAACGTAGTCAGGACACGAGGAACGAAGTAAGAACTCGCTGATACGTGTTGAGATCGTAGTAAGGACGTCGATGAACGTGCCCGTACGCCGAGTCACCACGACCGTTTTTAACTTTTGAACTGTTCAAAACATTTGCAGTGAGAACGCGCTAATGACAGAACGCGTTAAGGAATACTTGCAAAAGTATTGAGAACTTCATTGACGTATTAGAAACGTGTCGCGAACGTTACAGGATCGTAGTGCAGACATTTAAACCTTTAACATACAACCATATGGGAACTGTCACTTTTCTGCCGTTCTTACCACGTTAAAAAGTCAAAACAAACCTCATTCAAATAATTTATCCCTTGAACGTGTTACGATCGCAACATGACCGCAGTGAGAACTTCAACAATTTAACGTCTTCAAATTCATTCGCATCATTTTAGAGCAGATAAATTAAAAGCATGGACCAGACATGCACGTTTCGGGTATTTAACCCTCGTCAGTGATCCTCAATCGAAACAATGAAATATAGCCAATATCTGTGAAAATTTTGTCCATAATGTACCAAAAGACGTAGCAAGATGGCTCGTCAGTGATCCTCAATCGAAACCGAGAATAAACGCTTTACTATCGTAAAGCAGACGTCTTCGTCGTAGTTTGAACTTGGGACAGATCGTATTGCGACTTGATTAAACGTATTAAAGACTGGAAGGACTCACTACTAACGTGTTACGGACGCAAAAGGTCGTGTTGCAATCTCCTAATTTGCCCCTGTGCTGAATGTTATTTCCTTTGGAATATTTTTAATTTTTCAAAGTTTTGCTTGCCGTTTAAGGAGGTATTGAACACTTGGACGCCATCAATTTTTTTTAAAAATTTCTGAAATTATATATTTCTTGTCCGTCCTTGACTATACAAACTTTCATTTGATTCTATCCACAGGAAAATTTTCTACGAGACTTTGAAATATGCATTAATCCACGCTTTCGTGAATCTCTTGATGACGTCATGATATTAGAGTGTCATTCCAGTTCTCGTAAAGCTATTAGAAATTAATTTTGATTTAACTTCCAAAATATTCATGAATTTATTGCACTTACATATGGAAAAGATAAGATAAATTGTTTTTTAAACATAGGCAGGATACTTGAATGACAAATATGGATAATGACCATATCCCTGTCCACAGTACAAAATCGACAATTCAGAAAATCAGAAACCGAAGGCATACAAAATCAGGATAAAACAGGAACCAAAGCAAACAAAAACAAAAACCTCCGCCATATGAAAAGAAGCGAACTCCCGATATGAGAGTGAGACCAGGTGCCCAGGAAGAGTAAGCATCTCCTGCTTGCATGCAACAATAAAAGATGACACTGTCGCTAAAAAATTGCAATTACGAGCCTGTGGATGAATGTTAAACGTCTTCAAATTCAATAGCATCATTTAAAACCTGATAAATTTACAGCATGAACCAGACATGCACGTTTCGGGTACTAAACCCTCGTCAGTGATCCTAAGTCTAAACAATGTAATATGGTCAAAAAGTATGAAAATTATTATGGCCAAAAATATACCAAAAGACGTAGCAGAATGGGTGGGATATGATGCTACAGGACCCACGTTTGAGAAATTTTAAGAAATTTTGTAACAGAAAATTTCAAATGTCAAAAATTTCAAAAATCTTTGTCAAAAACTATTGCTTGCCCATGGGTAGAACTCCCAAAGTCCTAAATTTCGAAAATCGCCATAATTTCTTTAAATGACGCCGGAAATTATTCAAACTTCATCAGGATACTCAAATGCGTATATCAATCAGAGTATCAAATGTTTTAAGGGAGTTAAGACTGTACTTTTGAAAGGAAGCGAAAAAAAAAAAAAAACAATGCCGCCGCCATCTTGGTGTTCAAACCCTTCTTAAACCAAAAATTATTTACTAATCAGACATTTGTGACAAGCAAAAAGTTTGATCTTTAGAACAAATAGGTGGAGTTCATTTTCATATTCCAGAATTATTCCATATTCCAGAAATGGAATCAATTAATTGTGGTTCTAAGGATTCTAAGGAACTTTTGGAAAATTTAAAAGCCACCAATTTCAATCATATTACCAGCATAAAGTCTTTCGATTTCTCCACTCTCTACACTACCCTTCCACACCAAAAGCTCAAAAATAGACTGGCCAATATTATTCGCTATACCTTTCTTTCAAAAAATGGGAACAGGAAATGCAAATACCTTGTCAAAGGGCGGAAGGATACTTATTCCGTGAAGGAACACTCTGTTTCAAACAAAAAGTATACCAAAGACTATATCATCCGATGCTTGAGTTTATGATTGACAACCTTTTTGTGGTGTTTTGAGGAACTGTATTCCAGTAAATAGTTGGCGTCCTCATGGGTACCAATTGCGCCCCACTGCTTGCGGACTTATTTTTGTATTCAGACGAAGTTGACTTCATCCAGACCTTGCTCTCGAGTGGGCGAAAGTACCTCGCATCTCAGTTCAATTTTACCATCAGATACATAGATGACGTTTTGTCCATCAATAATCCGAACTTTAAGGATCATCTAAATGAAATCTATTCTCATGAACTAGAATTCGAGGAAACAAACGAGAGCGACAGATCCGATTCGTACTTGGAAATACGTCTAACTTTCGACGCAAACGGCAATTTGAACTCGTCACTGTATAACAAGCGTGATGATTTCAGCTCTCACATAACCAACTTCCCTTTCATGTGTGCATTATTCCGTCTTCTCCTGCTTATGGCGTTTTTGTTTCCCAGCTCATACGCTACGCAAGGGGATGATGTAAATATGAAGTTTTCATCGTTAGAGCCAGACGACTTGCACGCAAGCTACTCATTCAGGATTATATTACACAACGGGTGAAATCTTTTTTGAAAGTTCTTTGGTCGCTACGGGGATATAATAAAAGCATATCAGATCCCCCTTTCCAGAATGACCAGTGTCATTCTGGATTGTGATTGAATGCCTGTCATCATTACCAAACAAGAGCTACCTAAAGTGTACACCAATATGTACATCGAGACAATCACCGAATTTGACAAGTTTCCATGGAACTGTTGCGACGAGTGTTGCATGCAATCAGGAGACGCTGACTCTCCCCGAGCACCTGGTCTAACTTCGGAATATTATTTATTCCGAGGTTCGCAAACGTTCCTATGGACAATCTAATGATTTTGCCTTGCCTTCTCGACGTTGAGACTGATTCAGTTATCGGTACTTCTTTAATGTTTGTCCTCAATTATCAATATGTACATACTTACTGTGAGAAACTGCATCTCACGTAGTTTATTCTGAGCCTGCTTCCATGCATCAATTCCATGTGTATACCGTGGATATACACGTGGGGCCCCTATTAACTTACTCACACCCCAGCTGTGGAACAAAATTGAGTGGATAAATAATTTAAAAGCAGAATCAATTATATAACATTTCTTTGATATATTTACGATCCTTTTATCACTTTCTTTCTCTATCTCGAGTCAGTCTAGTCTAGTCAACTCTGTCATGATATACCTTTATTTCGTGTGCATGATAATTATCATAAGGTTTTCGTTTTAGCCTCTTTCATGTCAGTCCTCCGGCAGCTGAACCTGTACAATGTTAAACTTCTTCAATCCAATAACATCATTTAAGACCAGATAAATTTGACGAAAACATTAGCCTGCCGTACGAAAGTCGTTCAATATTTGACGAAAAACCACTAGGTTGCATACGGAAGCCATAAGATTTTTAGCTCATCTGAGCCAAAGGCTCAACGTAAGCTATTGTCATATCGGTTTGTCCGGCGTCCGTCCGGCCGTCCGTTATTTTTTCACATTTTCAACTTTTCCGGAACCGCTTGGAGGATTTCGATGAAACTTGGTATGTATAAAGTATTAAGGGACTTCTACCAAGTTTGTTAATTTTCGGCCTGATCCTTTCAAGGGTGGATCCTGGGCGGCGTCAAATAAACCCCAGAGGTACCCCTCTTAAAAATCTTCTTTATAACCGCTGTATGGATTAAAAAACTTATGGCATCTGAGTTATAAGGATGTTTATATTTCGTTAAATTCCGTTAACTGATTTATGAAGCGTTTTAGACGTCTATTTCAATGCAAAAATTGAGATTTCTGTTAATATATTCTATTCTCTCTTGGCTGAATTTACTACCCCAATCTAGTTCATTTTAGTCATGATAAACTAGAGGAATGCTTATGTGATAGAATTTTCTGAAAGGTTTTTTTTTTCTTTTTTAATTATTTTTTTCTAACTGTACGAAACGAAGGGGGATGGTCATTTTTAACATTTTTAACCTCTCCCCTGCAATTGCTTATATACGTTTTGATATTTATAGTAAGGAATGCAATTGTGAAAGAATTTTGTAAAGATATTAAGGGATTTTTAAAAAAGATTTTACATAGGTATGTATGAACCTAAGGGTAGTGGTTCAATCCCGGCGGGACCTATAAATATTTTTTTTCTTTTCTAAGATTTTTAAATATTTTTCTGAGAAATTTAACTGTGAAAGAATTTTGTCAAAACAACTTTAAGATTTTTTTATGAATAAAAAAAGTATAGATGGTATGTTTTGCATGCCCATTGGACTCAAGGGTAGTTGGTTCAAATCCTGGTTGTACCAACAAGATTTTTTTTTTCAACAAAATTTTTTGTTACTTTTGTAGCACACCTGAGCAAAGTTTAAGTGAGCAATTGTCATAGTGTGGTGTCCGGGATTCATCTGTCATCCGTCTGTCGTAAACTTATCACATTATTTACTTCTTCCCTTTGACAAACTTCTTCTTCCGTACGAAAGCACGTATTGACAAACCGAAAGCATCAGTATGATCTGGAGAGATGTCTTAAGAAGTGTTGCTGCTTTTGGTTCCACTCAGAAGTCAAATTTTTGACGCGTTTTTGACGTCTTTTCAAACTTTGTCAGAAATGCTCATTTTTGAAATTTTTCTTTGAATAACTCTATTAATGTGTGATTTTGTGCACTCATTTACTGCATATTCGTCACATTTTAATTGTTCATTGGTTTGGTATTAACTTTGAGTGAAAAGTTTATTTGTTTAATTTTTCACGATTTCTCATCTTATTTGAAAAGGAAAGGGGGGTTATTTTCATACATATTGGACTTCTTCTCCAGAACCAGCAAAGAGATTTTGATGAAACTTATCTTCTTTAACTCATTTGTGTCACACTTATGCCCTTTGCCGTGTGGAGCTCTTAAAAGAGTTCCCTGCGAGGGTTTGACAGTAAGTGTTTTGAATGTCTTTCCTTGACATGGTCGCCATAGCACTTTCTATATGGACACAACCTCTTAGACAGTGCATACTTTTAGATATTGTTTTCATATTCGTGCGTGTACGTCAACGGCGGGTGCGGCTAACCAACAGGAGATGCTTACTCCTCCCGGGCACCTGATCCCACCTCTAGCTTGCTAGGGGTCCGTCGATGGTCATTTTTTTTTTCAATTTGAACACGAAAATCTGGATCTGCCCTGGTTAAGTACAGGTACAATAATTATTATTATGCATTGTCAGTGTTGTAAGAGTGTGCATGGTTATCAGGTTAGCGTTGTGCCCCATGGGACTCTTGTTGACGGAAACCGCTATGTTGTATAGGGAAGACGTATGATTTTTTAAGCTCGCCGGCTCGTCACACAAATAATCATTCTATATATATATGTACATGTACCACACTTGTCAGTTTTTATAATTGTTTTCTAAAATCGCTGCTTTCCATGTAGAACGATTTGTAATAGATCAAGTAACCATGGGCTCAATTTGCAGATACGAACACACTTTGCGATATATTCCGTGAGATGTTCCTTTGCAAATAACGAAAGGCAACAAATTCCGTTTCAATAATAAACATTGGTTGTGCATACATGTATACTGATGAATTAGAATAAATGGACAGACAAGTTGTTACGTAGTGTGAAAATATCAAGATCACTGATTGCAAATGCTAATATCATATACACTGAACTATAGTAGGGTTGATTAAGTAAAAATGTATAAATTTACGCTTCCTAGAAAGGGTTTGATTGGAATAAAAGAAATCATAATAACATAAAAATATAACTCACGCTAATACAGTATATTGACTGGAAAATGATTCAACGCTCTGCACCCACAGTCTTTTCTGTTCTGAAGAAAAATGAATAAAAATCCAGGTATCGTATCTTACATAAAACTACAGCGAAATACATATCATATATATCATACTGACGTGACCAATATATAAGCTTTCCCAATTCTCCCAGAGATAACCATAAGCATGCACGGAAAATATTTACTTGTCTCTACTAGTAAAGTTAACAATTTCACGTGCACATTAATGCTAACGTCAAGCTTGACGTTTTACACAATAGCTGTGTTAGTCGACCAAAACATAGTAACGAATCAACCGATGGGATCAGGGACACGTAAATGCAACCCTCTTTGTCAAGGATTTGCTCTTGTCGAGACACAACCAAATCTTGGACACTCTGGTTGGATGTCCTTGTCTCTGGTCACAGTGTGAGTTAATTCTATAAGTCTATATTAATAAAGACGTATAAGATTGAAATCCAAAAAGCTCAGTGGAACACAAAAGCACGAGACAAGAATTTGGAAATAATAAGACAGTTTAGATTCATGACAGTGTAGAGTAGACGGCAACGAGGTGTCAAGAAAAACTAACTTTAGGTGTTGTAAATCATTAATACATTGGGGGATATGTAGATGAAAATTCATTGAATGAATAAAACCGTGTTTCAGAAATATTCAAACTTGTTATCCTAAAGTTAATGATAAGATAAGTATTCATAACCAGATACCAAAGAAGATGATTTTAAAACGCATGTTTATTTTTGGTAGAAAACCCATTTTCATCAAAGAATATAAAGGGATAGATCATATAGCACATCTATTTGCATGTGATATCCTAAACATACCTCTAGGGTAGAATTGTTCCACACAGACAACGTCAACGTCCAATTTGGGATGAATGAAGAATCCTCCTAGACATGACACAAAGTTCCTGGAGTTAGGAATATTTGCTGTACAAGTCATATTCCTCAATGTCTCATTTTGTTTCGCTATGACTTGCTTATAACTTGCAACTAGTGGTGTTGTCTCCAAACCAAGAAAAACAAGCACCATTTCCCATACCATATAACCTTGCAGCTGTAGAGCAACAAGTTGACTGAACGCAAGGTCTATTTTAGCTTTGTAATCCGGGTAACAAACGCGATCTTTCATTTTGTCCATGACTATAAATATAAGAGGCCTATGCTGTGTTAAGAAATTGTCATTCCGTCCTATGATTAGATAATTAATGTCGGATATCCATTTTCTGAGAGTTAATGGATCAAGCATACTTGCAATTTCTTGTCTTCTACGACATGGTGACATTCTTCCTGCAGGAATTTTGCCCAAGATGTTAGACATAAGGGTCATGTTCCAATTGCTAAGTCGTAAATTTCCATGATAGAAATTTGCAAGATATGAAATTTTCTGAACCGAATCTTGGTACTGTGCTCTAACTTGGTTCCATTCCTCTATGCGCGCCATCAAAGAACCAAAGGATTTGAATTTATTATTTATCATGTTTTCAATGTTTGAAAATGCATCTGACATATTTTCAAATGACATTTGCAAAAGGGCAATAGAGTCTTCAAGCTGAAACTTTAGAGATGAAATAGATGGAAGTTTGAGTGTTGTTGACATAAGCTTTCCGATGTCCCTTTTCATTTGTTCACTGTTACGAGTTTCGTTGCAACTCTCTCCGAAAAAACCAGGATGGCATCTACAAAACATCTGGTTTGAGTGTGGATAGAGAATGCACTCTCCCTGTCCATGACAATCTAGATTGCAAGCAAACGGCTCAGCACTTACATTGAAATACGTGAGAAGATAGTTCCCTTGCCTTAGAGAATAACTATTCGGATTTGCATTACTTGATGTACTGTAAGTATGGTTCATTTCACCATTTTCTCTATAGTAGCTTATGATGAAATTTTGAGAGGCAAAAATTGAATATAATGACTTTATTTGGTTTCTAATGTACGGACTTTCGGATATTTTGTTCACCATGTTGATCATACTTCCATTCTGTTGTAAATATATCTGGATTAAATGAGTACGTTTTATCGAAAATGCATTGACAGGATCCTTATAAATTGGCCATGCAATGGTATGAACATTGTGTTGTTCAGATTTTACATGCAGGTTCCCAAGTATTGAATCCCTTGGCCAGTTTTCCGGATCTTTTTCCGATACGAAGGAAGCAACAAACCAGTCATTCCAGAAATACTTAGCCTTGAAAAAGGGGAGAATCGCTTCATTTGTTCTCTGTGTGTCTGCTGACATCTTAGACTTGCTGTTTTGCAGATCATTCATCATGAAAATATCTACATCTTTCAGACATGATTTTTCTATTTCTTGCCTTTTTGCTTCAAGGTTTGTTAAAGCTGAGCTGAGATATTCTGCATCATTTGAATCATCATAATCTGGTAGAGAGATTCTATTTTTAAATGACACTACAACCATTCCTTTGAAAATCAGCATAGCAATTCCTGTCGTGATGGAATTTATTTGTGACAAATCGCATTTACTGCTTTCCTTTAGCAAATCGAGCAACGATCTACCAAAGACGCCATCATCTACCGAACCTTTTGCTACTGCGTACACATGTGTGCTGATATCAAGGTCATTTCTAAAATTACCAGCAATGATAGTACGTTTTCGAAAACACTCCTGTTCCGTTGTACATTGGGCATCAATTATCATATCTTGACACATTGTAAACGCACTATATGCAGCTTTGATTCGAAGCTCGTGATCTTTGTAAACTGCTTTCTGATTCTCTAATGGTATTATGTTTTTCAACTCATCTATTGAGGAAGATATGCTATTAAGTCTTTCGTTCATGACAGAATAGGTTCTTTTCATTTGTTGAAGTTCCGGTGAGTCAGTTTTTGGAACGAATAATAAAGCAAATGAAAACAATGCCCCAATTGTTCCCAAAATTCCAGCAGCCGCAGCAGTGAATTTAGAAAACATCCCCATTACTGTTCTCATTTGTTTTGTCGCGGCAGCTGCGGAAACAGATGTTTTTAGCTTTGACTGCGATAATCCAATATTCCATCGATGGAAGAATTGAGAAAATTCCCAAACTGATTTTTGACCTTTTTCCAGATCCTTTCGACGGTCCATCCCTTGCTGAACAGGCTGCGAGTCCAGACTTATAATTAAGACAATGTATAGAAAACAACACATGTAAGCAAGTTTCCACCTCATCTTTATCCTGAAAAAAAGAAAACATGTGTATCATAGCCAACTTTTTCCCTACGGATTGTATTCGCTATCTTCGAAAACCAGAGTTACTTTCCATTTGAGACGGTATATGACGTAAACTGACGTCATTAAATTTTATGGAAACAGTTCTAAAAGTTTGGAAAATGACGGTATAAAATATACGTTACCATTCAATTTTCATGACTTCACAATAGTTTTACGTCAGAAACCGTCTTTAAGGGGAAAAACTCTACATTCCACAAAGACTCGATAGGCTTTTCAACGACGGTCAGATGTCGGCTAAAAGAACTCGTACACTAACTTTAAGAAATCGGAGCCTATAGTGTTTCTTCATAAAAATAAAGCGTATTCAGTCACTTACTATCATTAATTTTCTTATTTGTTTACCTGTAAATGATTGTTGGACGGAGTTTGTAGCTCTCAGTACAATATTTTAATCTGCTCCCTATAATGAAGATAAAAGAACGGAGAAAGATAGCAGAAATTCGCACACCCGATGTTTAGGCTGAATTACAAATTTAGATGAGGTAATATGTGAGTAGGGAGCTTACTGCTTAAAGGAGACCGGAATTATGGCCTTTTTTCGATGTTTTGCAATGAGCGCGATTGATATGCCCCAAGTGAAATCAAAAGATTTCATTTGACTGATATGTGACGTGTATGAATTATTCGATGATTAGATTTATGAATGAGTTGCGTATTAAAACTGCAATTTACTCAAGGAAGACTTGCTTGGATAAGCGAAGTGTGTAGTATACAATTACTCATGCATTCAACTGTCTTGATTATATACGAACAGTCAATCGGACATTTCTAGAAAATAACACACTTTAACCTTCATATTAAGATAATTCTTATATTGCAAACGCAACCCCTGCTTCACATGTATCGACTTATTTTTTAACTAACAAAAAAAAAGTCTAATAGATAAGTAATCTTTAAGGAGTAATTAATCAACTGCATGCTTGTTTGTTTACATTTTTGCCTTCGGTTAATATGACGTCGATCACGGATATCTACGAAGATAACCGAGGTCGATGTGAAATACCTGAGGCCTTTCCCATCTTTTTATGCTGAATCTGATCGATTTCTTTAAAGAGAAAAATAGTCTTTGATTCAAAATATTGAATGTGTTTGAAAAAAAAAATGAAAAATGAAAAAGCATTTTTCCCTTCCACTTTAATAATATCTGTGAACATCGGGGCCCTTTAAAGTAAGAAACGAAATAGGAACGAAATGAAATGAAACGAAATAGCTACGAAATGAAAAAAAAAAATAAAGTGAAAGAAAATAAACTGTAAAAATACACTTATTTTACAGTTTAATACACATTTATGGTCATACAGTGGTGTATTTCTTCCTTTGCCCCCTTCTTTGTGCCACGGAAACTGCGAGTCAAACAAATGTAAGTGTTATATACCCGCACATCATATTATATAGTGATTTTTTTTTCAATTGATCATAAGTATTTAGTTAGACATTTGATTATAGTTTTCTTTTTCCAGAACTCGAATTACCGAGGATAAAACACATTTCGATCATTTTTTCGCAACATATCACAATGATAATGCTGAAAAAAGCGCGTTGTTTCTGGCTCCTATTGCATGGCCGCAGGTTTGGTTTCCTTCTAAAATTTTGTTGTTTGACCATTTTCAGCAAATTTTCAGTAAAAATATAGATGAATACTGGTTTCTCTGTTCAAATGTAGTCAAAATATGCCAATAAATCTGAAAATTAAATGTCTTGGTGGAAATTTCCGTATATTGGGGTATGTTTTACTATAAAGGATATCAATATTTTGCAATTCTGACCTCAAAGGAACACTACTTTTGTCTTCAGCCATTTTCATTTATCTGTTGCAGGTTTATCTTTAACATCGCATTGAAATAATCGTATGAAATACCAGAAAAGTTTAAACCTAACGTTCAAAACCATTGAAATGTACGTAAAAATGACTTGTCAAGATCGAGGTATTGTTTCTGAAAACTGTGCTTGCAAGAAAAAAGTTCAGATTCGAGCTGTAGTGGGGTATTTTTGTGCTTTGCGACACATTGAAGGGCGAAAAAAAATAAAATCACGGACTTCATTTTCAAAAGAGTTGAATTTTGGGATGTTTTTAGATGACGTCATTGAAAGCAATAAAATGAATTTGTATTCAGGGAAAATTGTTTATCATTATTGAAAAAAACAAATCGCAATGCCTTATATATCAGTTTGGATAGGTGTAACAGCTTTAACATTTCTAAAAAGTGAACGGATTTCTTAAAAGCCATTTTGTGACATTGCGTTTTTAACCAAGTGTCTTTATCATTGCGCTGTGTCTGATCATGAAGACGGATTCGTTTGGCGTTTGACAAAATAAGTCACTCGTTTACCCACGATTTAAGATGGAAAAGAATAGAATACCCATAGATTACATAATACATTTTATAGAATGAAGATTAAGTGCTGCGTTTCTTTTTTTTGTTGGGTATATTATCTGCATCGGCTCTGTAAATTTCCACTAGCTGAAATGTTCAAGTTTAGAATTGGCAGTAAAGGGTCGGGCATTGATTCGAAGGGAGAGGGGGTGGGGCTGGTGCTGGGATTCTTTTGTGGCCAGAGTAAATTTCCAAAGCAGAGCCGTCTGGATAATTTATTTTCCAGCAACCGAAGGTCATGTTCTTTATTTTCTACTAACAATTCTGGCAGGACAAGACCCCCCCCCCAAAAAAAAACACACCTTCAAACAGACAAATACTAAAGGAGGATGCCAAATATATAATAAACTTCAACTGAAATCAATAAAAGTTGAGTGAATGACATTTAAGGTACTTTTATACATTCAATTCATTCTAATGTCCATGTATCTTGTGAGAAGTATTTCGAAAAATCTCACTTTTGGGTTTATACTATGATTATTGGTGTTTTACAGCAGGTAGGGCCCGGGAGAGGGGTTCAACCCAAGAAATTATAAAATATTTAATAAATGTTTAAGTAAAAATGGAATTTGCTAGGAAGATAACCTACGCTTGAACTTTGCTTTGAGCATTTTCATGATTTTCCAAGGTCTAATAAGATGCACAAATTGTACTATATAACTTAAAATTAAATTATAAGGAATATTTATAAAATTCTTTTTGGTTATGGGAAATAACCTCAAAAAGCCGATGCACAAACGGTATAATTCGCGAAGAGAACAGAGATGAATGGTGTGATACGAAAATATAGCATATGATGTGACAATGTGAATTTGATAATTGTTTAGAAGGAATTGTCTTTAATTAACGTGTAATCACTAATTATATCTCACCGTTTTCCTAAAATAAATCGTAGAAAATCCAAAGTTTAAAACCGGCGTCGGACACTTACCATTAGCTTCCTATTTTCTTCTGAGTTATACTTCATTTCTAAAACCCCGAATTTTTAAGTATAATAAGTAAGGGTTATTCTACTGTCTCCGAGGGCGTAGCCCGAGGAGCAGTTGAAATATAATTTAATTTGTTTGACCGGGAGGGAATTAAAATTAAATTATTTTCTCCTATCGTAACACTGATTGGTTATCCGAAGTGTGACGAGGTTTTGTGCACTAGGCCGTGAATGTAGTGGTCACTAGTGGTCATTCGACGTGGCATTGCTCGTGCGGATACACCTAAATTTCTTCTATGGCCTCCGAAGAAGAATCTGTCTCCCTGAGCCAAATACTTCAAGTAGTCAAAAAACAGGGAGAGACTTTTGAGCGCTACCAGTAGGAGTATGCAAATACGTTGGACGAGCTGAAACGTGAGGTAGTGTCAAATTCCCAACTAAAAAAGTTCAAATCAGACGCGGCGGTAAAATGGCGTTTTGAAGGGAATAGACTCCAGTATTCCTTCAACGAGGAGTTGTTAGACTTAGTAAATCAAATTGACTGGGCCTTGAAATACAGTAAAGCAGAATACGCCACTGAACTTTTATCAGATCTGTCCTCTAAGATTGAGCGTCGCAATAAACTTATACGTATAGCTGATACTAGCGACGGTGGGTGGGAGACCGTGCGCCAGTACGAAAACAACCCTCTAGCCGACGATTCGGAAGATGAGAGCCGTATTAACAGGGTTGAATCCCGTGCTCTTAAGAAGAAGAAAGCCGCAGATGTCGCAAAACAAAAACAAAAGCAATCTTCCGGCAGAATGGATAGGTCACGTGATTCTTATCTTTTTCGTGGCCAACGTTATACCGCCCCCTACCCTACCTCGTTTGGATGGCCGAGATCAACTCCGAACCTTAGGAAAGGTAACTACGGGTGCTGCTTCTCTTGTGGATCGCCCCATCACTGGAGGAGTGAATGTCCAATCCAGGATCCGCCAAGGTATAGGGCCTCAGCCACAGCATCATCAGCCTCAGCAGCCAAAGGAAAGGCAGATTGAAGACTCAGTTAAAGATGAGTATTATTTGTCTGAAAAATCTGACTTGCTTACACAAAATTATTTTGAGTATGAACAAGGTACTGCAGACATAATTGTTAAAGGCAGATTAAGAGAAAGTTTAGAATTTTGGAAATCCATTGGTGCGTATGAATCTGTACTTGACGTTATTGAAAATGGTTATAAGTTGCCTTTGTATACATTGCCTCCACCTGTTTGCTTGAACAATAATAGGTCGGCACTCATGCATGTAGAATTTGTTCAGTCAGCCATACATGACCTTTTAATCAGAGGCTTGGCCGTCGAATGTTCGACTATGCCTATTGTAGTAAATCCGCTTACAGTTTCTGTTCAGAACAGTGGCAAAAACGCCTCATTTTAGACTTAAGACACGTTAACAAGCATCTTTGGAAATCATCTGTAAAATTCGATGATATCAAAGTAGCCATGGATTTTGTTACAAGTTTGATTTACACTCAGCCTATCATCACATAGAGATTTTTGAACCTCACACTTTTTACCTTGGTTTTTCTTGGCGTTTTGGTGGTAACGTTAAGTATTTTAGTTTTAGAGTCTTACCATTTGGACTTTCCTCTGCTTGCTATATTTTTACCAAAATTACGAGACCTTTGATCAAAAAATGGAGGAGTGAAGGAAAACAAGTTCTCATGTATTTAGATGATGGACTAGGTTGCCATCATGACCTTGAGCAGTGTCGGCTGATTGCGTCAGAGGTCAAGCAAGATTTAATAAGTAGCGGTTTTGTACCCAAGGTCGATAAATCAATGTGGTCACCAGCATCAGAAGTTACATTTTTAGGTTTTGACATAGATTTACAGACGGGTGTTATCAAAATTTCTTCGAAAAGAATTCAAAAGGCAAAAGCTACCCTGTCACATATTTTGACAATTTATGAAAGTGTAAGCGCTAGATTGATAGCCAGCCTTATAGGTCAAATTATTTCCATGTTTTATGTTGCTGGTAACGTTGTATACATAATGACAAAATTCCTTAGTGCAGACGTACTTAAAGCTCCTTCATGGGACGACAATATATCTTTATCTTCAGAGAGCTTCTCTCAACTTCAATTTTGGGAAAAGAATCTTGATAAGATTTATCACAGAAATTTTGTCAAAGATTTTTCTATCAGTTCGTTCATTTACTCAGATGCAAGTTCGACAGGTTATGGGGGTTATTGTGTAGAAAATCCTTATGATATTGTACATGGTATGTGGACAGACGAGGAGAAATCTAAAAGTTCTACTTGGAGAGAACTTTTAGCGGTCTATCGAGTGTTCGTATGTATGGTTTCTTCTTTGCAGGGCAAAACCATTAAATGGTATACAGATAACAAGAATGTGGTTAGTATTTTAGAGAAAGGAAGTATGGTTTGTGAACTTCAACATAATGCTTTGAAAGTTTTCAATTTATGTTTGTCAGATAATATCTCTTTAGTTGCAGAGTGGGTACCCCGTGATCAGAACGTTAGAGCGGATCAAATCAGTCGTATTGTAGATTATGACGATTGGTCGGTTTCGGATATTATTTTTGATTTTCTCGATCAAATTTGGGGTCCTCATGAAATAGACTTTTTTGCATCAGATCATAACTCCAAATTGCCTATTTTTTATACTAGGTATTTTTCAGATAGAGCGATTGGTTCAGATGCATTTACCACTAGTTGGCATGGCGTAAACGGTTGGTTTGTTCCTCCTGTTTGTATTTTACCCAGAGTTATCATGTATATGAAGCAATGTAGAGCTTATGGCACTGTTGTGCTACCGTACTGGGAGTCTGCTAGTTTTGGCCCCTTCTCATGGAAGGGAAGCAATTCATTAGAGCTGTGAAAGCGTTTGTAGAGTTACCAAGAGATAAAGAGTATTATTTGCCCGGTAAAGTAAAGGGTATCTTTGGACTTAGTGATTTAAATTTTGCTATGTTTGCCATGCGTATTGATTTTTCTTCTATATAGATAAAATTACTGACCAGTATTTTTTATTTTACATATCTTTTTGCAGGCATATAGAGACGATATACAGGAGTTGCCTGATTCTTTAGCCGATAAGATCGGTCTGGTTGCCTCGTTAATGTCTCATTCGAAATCTTCGAACACTACCAAAGGTTACTATTCAGCCTTTATGAGGTGGAAAAAATGGGCTACTTCCAACCAAATTTCTGAGAGGCAGTGTCTTCCGGCTAAAGCTATTCATGTAGCTATATATCTATCGTCTTTAGTGCAGAATTCACAGACACCTAGCCCTATCACACAGGCTTTTTACGGAATCCGATGGGCGCATTCGCTGATAAGTGAACCGTCACCAACAGATAGTGAATTAGTGCGCAATGTTTTCGAAGGCGCTAAGAGAAAATTAGCGCATTCTCTTCATAAAAAAGAACCGATTACACCTCTTTTATTAGAGAAAATGTTTGATTCATTATATGTAGAGAATAATCTGTACAATCAAAGAATAATATGTGCATGTTTATTATCATACTCTGGTTTTTTACGTTGTTCTGAGTTATTGAACCTTAAAACATCAGATATTATTTTTCATTTTTCTCATATGTCAATATTCATAGAAAAGAGTAAGACAGATATTTATCGTGACGGTAATTGGTTGTTAATTGCTAGAACAGGGACAAAATTGTGCCCTGTTGTGAATCTCGAAAAATACTTTAAATTTGGGAATTTAGATCATTCGGATTTGTATTTATTCAGAAATATTATTAAATATGCAAAAGGTTACATCTTTAGATCCAGCAATAGTCCTATGTCATATTCAAGAATGAGAGAGTTATTCATTTGTGCATTTTCACCTTTTGTTTCTGATATAGCTAAATATGGTTTGCACAGTTTACGTGCAGGCGGCGCGACAAGCGCTGCGAATTCTGGTGTGCCCGATAGACTGTTTAAGCGACATGGTCGCTGGAGATCAGAGACAGCAAAGGATGGCTATATTAAAGATTTATTTGATGAACGACTGTTTGTCTCCAAAAATTTGGGCATTTGACTTAATTTTGATGTATTTATTATTCTGTATTTAAGAATGCTATAGACAATGTTTTTGAATTTGTCTCTTTTCATACATATGTTCTGTTTTTGATTTATAACTAGATTTTTGAATTTAATAATTTTCTTGATGATTTTCTTTATAAGGTAATTTTCAATATTTGAATACAGCTAGTTTTGTCTTTATCGCCCGTTCTTTGGCTCGAGCATTGCCCCGTGATGTTCCACTTTATGAATGTGTTTGTTTTGATATATGAAGTGTGGAGGTTTTAGGAGAAATATAATTTAATTTGTTTGACCGGGAGGGAATTAAAATTAAATTATTTTCTCCTATCGTAACACTGATTGGTTATCCGAAGTGTGACGAGGTTTTGTGCACTAGGCCGTGAATGTAGTGGTCACTAGTGGTCATTCGACGTGGCATTGCTCGTGCGGATACACCTAAATTTCTTTTTTCTTAAAAAAAAAATCAATTCCGTACTATTTTTATTTTTTGTGTGATAGGGCTGGGTAATTAAATTTTTGTATATTAATATTTGATTTGTATGAAATCGTTTTTGTACATATATGTTTCATTTGGAGAAGCCTATTATCATATGTACGATTTTTGAATGGCGTATGCCTTTATGAAAATACTGTCGTACATAAAGTAATTCAGAAAGATCTTATTTTTCATTTATCAATACAAATCTTGTGTACAGATGGATATTTCCCAAGCGGTATCGCTGTAAGGGAAGAGGCTTGCCATTTATTTTGCGGTATCGCACTCTATACGTAACGTATGTTACTATACTATATGATGTACAGAGGTACATGTAGATTGTTCTGATGGTGATACAATGATTTTGAACCTGCCGTTGTAGCTGCACAGTTTGTCTCATTTTCAAATAAACGAGCATTGCCCCGTGATGTTCCACTTTATGAATGTGTTTGTTTTGATATATGAAGTGTGGAGGTTTTAGGAGAATAACCCACTTGTTGCACGGCAATTGTTAGGCTGTCAAACAATTATCGCCGTTGATTGAGTAATTATAAGTCGTCATTCCGAGTAGGATAAAACTACTCGTGGTCGGTAAACAGTTAAGAATTTCACGCATTTTTAAATATAGATTTCAAAGAAAACAACGGTAAAAAATCCGGTCCAGTATTTGTTGTTAAATTAGGAGTATTAAAATTAATAAAATAAAGGGAAACTGATATTTGAATTTTTCAAACTACAGTGTGATTAGAGTACATACGTACATGTAGGAAGCGGATTTTATGAGATGCGAGTAAGGACTGTGTACAAGTGTCCATTTCTTACTTTCAATTCTGAATCATTAAAAGTGAGCACACACAAGTTTTCCAACAAATATTCAAAACTACGGGAATACTCCGCTATTATGATACTATTATATCTTTGTTTCTTTTCAAAAGTATTCAAGGGTACCAGTCAGTAGATTATTCAATCGAACTCTTGCGTGTTTTATCTGGTAGCTGATCCTATGCATATTGAAACATTTGACAAAGAGCGGATCTAGAGCGGGCTGGAGTCAGACCCCCCCCCCCCCCTGGAATCAGTAAAAAAAACATGATTTCCCGTTTCTATGTATTTTCTATCAAAATCATAGACTGGGTCCCTTTCCCTAACGCTGTATCAACCTTATGGGGAAAAAATTTAGGTCCGCCCATGACATTGAAAAAGGTATTTTTTGGTTGTGTTGTATTTTCAAAACGGGTGGCAATACAAGTCAGGTCAGTTAAGGACAGTTAACGGCTCAGTTGATCATTCAATGATTAGTTCAATCATCAATTCACAATGACAAATATTGCACTGTCTGGAAAGGTGTTAATTACCGTCTGCAACGTAAACCGTGCAACAAGTTTAGTAAGACAATGCTTGCCAGCCGTTTCCCATGTTAGTAGGAGGCTTACTTCGCCTCGACACAAATTCAAGATTACATTTTCGTTTTCTGAAATATACGACGTCCAATCTTATGCGAACATTCTAGAAGTGAAGGCTTTTCCATCGGAGTCTATGGAACACCCACCTCTGTTTAATTGCGTCCCACGTCTCTCACCCGGTAGTTTCATTAAAAGTTATATACACAAAGGTTTATGGTACACGTACCGTAAAATAATAACTGGAGAAAAGTCTCAAAAAAGATCTAGCCACTTAAAGATTTAGGACCAATTATCTAAAATGTGAACTTAGAATTCACATGACCCATTATAAATCGACCTTTCATGCATAGCTTAGGTTGATAATTCAACAAATAATCTATATTCAAATGACTCATGTTTCAATTTTTTATTGACGGACCATTTATGAGATAATTTTAAGATTTGTCATGTATTTACACTAATTGAGAGGTTTTCTTTAATGGAAAACAAGATTTCAAAGGCAGTCAGGGATTCCGTTTTGCGAGCGGAGAAAAAAAAAGTCATTAAATAATTTATTTTATTTTCTATTTTTTTACCTTACATTGTCTATTTTCTTTAATCTGAACGAGGACGGTTCATCATATCTTTGTGTTATATCAGTGCCAAAAAGAAAGTGTAGCCTTAGGGCGAGTGGAAACAGAACTTTTTTTGGCCTAGACTGACAGATATTGGGGAGGGGGGGGGGGGGGTTCTAGCCTGTGACTCATAGTAAAAGTAACTGATTACAGATATGAATCTCCTTGTCGGTACCAATGAAAATAATTATATCATTACAAATTCATGTAGTGAATTTATAAATATCATTCACAGAGTTAGGGAGCAACCATTTTATTTTATGGGGGGGGGGGTTAAATGTTTAAAATTACTCTAAATTTAAATAATTCAGCGTGATTTTTCGGCCATATTAAACATCAAACACAGAATTAGTTGATCTCTTGCCAGCAGATCACTTCATTCTTATTTCTTGAATGGCATATGATGCCTATAATCTATTTACTTAAATGATAGTAAACGGAGACAGGCTATATGGTGCTAATGACTTTTGAATTTAATTTATTCACTCCAAATTGCATAAAGTTTGTTCAATTTTTTATACTTAGTTTATGAAAGTGTTTACTGGGCAGTGGATAGGTCGGAAGAGAGGGGGGGGGGGGGGGGGGGTGGGGGAGGGGCAATTTCATGATCCGGAAATTTTTTTTCGTCGGCCCTTCGGGACGGAAATTTTTTTTCCCTAAAATTTCGATCGGGAATTTTTTTTTTTGCAAAGTCTTCCTGCCACCCCCCCCCCCCCCCATAAAAATCGAATGGTTGCTCCCTTGTCCTCATAAAAAGTGCAAAATAACAAATCGATCATCCATAATATAGGGGTGGGTGATAAGGTTCACGTGCGAACGTTGACTACGAAGTCATTAAAGACTGACGCGCTTCAAATGTGAACAAAAGATGGCAGAAAAGTATAGGAAAATTATTATTTTTGACGTTAATCAGACATAGGGAGAAAAATAATCAATAGCCGGTTGTGTTCATTGACAAGGAAATCCAACCCTCTTGTTCGGGATTAGCTTTTGTCCATGACTCGGCAAGCTTCGTCACGGTACAAGAAAATCTCGGACACTCGGGTCGGATTTCCATGCTCACACCCATTGATAGTTTCTATTAGTTATCTTATGACCTGGTACGGGATAAAACTACTTCACTGTTTTTTGTTTTTGTTTTTGATGGGTAACACCACACCACATCTAATACCCCCTACACTTGTCGTAAAGAATCTAAAGGTGAAATAAAGTTTAAAAAGATTTTGAAAAGGTCAAACTTCAAGGTCTATGAGACTAGGTCAAAGGCCCAGGTATTCATTGAAAGATCATGTCACAAGGAATTCCGGTGAGAAATGTATAACTCATATCCCTTCAACAAATTAAATGAAGATGTAAGTTTTGAAAGAACGTCAAGGTCAAGGTCACCAGTTCAAAGATGGGACAAAAAATATTAGCACGCAGGGTCCATTCCGTCTTTGTTTATCTTCATGTACAGTTACTTCTCAATGCTCCTAATATTTTTTTCTCCCGCTGTTGACTAAAACACATATGTATATTCTATCTCAAGGTCATATTGATGCGTTAGATTTGTCTCAGTATGGTCTGTTTTATAAGCTGATCCAATCAGTTTTCATTCATCTGAATATAATGGGGGGGGGGGGGGGGGGGGGCGGACAGGGGGTACCTCTCTCCCCCTCCAACCTCTCCCGCTCCCTCCCCTCCTTTTCACCTTCCCTTACCTCCACTCTCCGGCCCCCTCCCGCACCTTTCCACCTCTCTCCTTCCCTCCCCCTCTCTCCCTTCCCTGTCCACCCCCTCATATAACGTAACAGCTTCCCCAAAAATGTTGAAGCATAAAAAACGGACGGAGGGCTGGCGGACGGACAGAAAGACGCGGACTTCGCCATTTCATGGACCGGATTTTGCTTCGCAACCTGATAAGAATATATGGAAATCCAAAGATTTTTACAAGTAGATTATACTCCGGAGTCAAGGTCACAGTGTTAAAGATTAGAGAACCAGGCAAGGTCTTACCAAAGAGACTACATATGTGCAAGTTGTTTGTTTGCTTGGATTTTTTTGTAATCGGAAAAAAAGATACCGTACTGCCTTCTTGAGGAATTCCTGAACTCGGAGATTGAAATGGAAATTTCATTTTGATAATATATATAACGACAATCGAGGCGACTGAACGTAATGATTGAAAACGAGCATGAAATGAAAATCACAATGTATATTTTACATGGCCCGCCCCTCCCAAACCCTTTTTCCGATATTATAAAGTTCACGTATATAAAAACAAGAGGGTATTTTTATTGTTTATCCCGCCAAAAACATATCGGATTAAATACCGGTAGTAATGAGCATGTAAGTCCGTTTGTTCCGTATGATGTTTTCAAATATTTGAAGAAAAAATGTCATGTAAGGAGAATAAATTTAAGATAAATTAAGATATTAAATGAATTAAGATATAAGGTCTAGTCCGAATACGGCCCATGTTATTGTTGCTTAATTATCTAAAGAAACCAAAATTTGGTTTCTGGATGTTTTAAAGAAGACCGATACAGAGAATCAAATATTCTGCATACTCCTTGACGTCATGTTGACGCATGCGATCTGAACACGCTGTGACTTTGACGTTGCGAGTAAAATGGACGCCGAAGACACGCAAAACAAATTTTCAATCTTAAATTGCAAAAAAATGTGCCGAGAAGACCTATCGATGTTTTTATATATTCGAATTCAGCTCATTCTCTACTTTTACGTGTAAGAAGGGCTTTAAGGATCTCCACAACTTAATGGAGAAAGAGGAAATGAAGCAAGCCGTGTTTTGCCTTTTGAATGAGTGCTCATTTTTGAATAATAAGTTGCAAAATGGCGATAAAAATTGCAAATTTCGACCAAGATACATAATAATCAGTAGAAATACAACACTCAACATGGCAACAATATTTTCGGTCTCCCTTTCCACCCTCCTTGATAACTTTTCTAGATTAAAATTATTTTAGTTCAGAAAACGCATATGCCGTCAATGCCGTCTTTGAGGCTTAAAATCTCGAATACGTCGTGGAATAATTTATAATTTACATGAAAATTATATCAAATAATGATCAAATCTTAAATTCATGTAGACAAATTTTCAGGCTATGTCTTCTCGCAAAGTTTTTCGTGTTATAACGCCGCAATGTACCGTAAGTGTTTGACGTCATTGTCTGATCGCGCTACAACGTCACCATGAAGGATAACATTGTGACGCCATAAGAGGTCGCGTATGGAAGGCTAGGCACTCGCTATAAGATATCCCACGTCTTCACGTGACCGTTATTAGCTAGTTGCTTTACGGGATTTCCAGACTTACTTGTCAGAGGTGGGGTTAAAGATATTCCTGCATCATGTGATCGTTATTGACCAATCGCTATTCGGGATTCCCCCGTTAACTTGTCAGAGGTGGGGTTATTTAAAGTATATGTATTTGTGCATTTGGCATCCATTTAGACTTGTAAAACAAAAGTCATTTTTTGAATCCATCACAATGATGGACCTTATAAAAATTGTAGCTTTCTTATTTTTGCAATTTGTTGACAAACTCGTAGCTATATAATGCCAAAATCAAGACGATAAAATTACATTCATTTGGCATTCGATCAACTTCGCGTGATAGTTTCTTTAACTCATTAAAAAATTCCTTCTATCAAAATTTCTTAAAATTTTTTAAAACATGGATCCTGAAGCATCATATCCTACCCATCCTGCTACGTCTTTTTGTACATTTTTGGACATAACTTTCACACTCTTTGGCCATATTACAATGTTTAGATTGAGGATCACTGACGATAAGGTTTTATTTTAAAGTAATAACTTATCTCCAATTTTTCATAATTTTGCCTAGAGGTACATTAACATCTTTTTACTGTTTATATCAGTTTTTAGAAAAAAGTTATACATCATTTACATTTTTAAATTTTTGCCTAGAAAAGGGATTTTTTTCCAAAAGCACACAGTTAATATAGGAATTCGAGGAAATTCATTTCATTCAATGGAACATCAACAATTAAGTATAGTTACAGTATCATCTTTTAATTCTTTATGTCATTTTTAATGCTCAAGTAATTTTTTTTTCATGAATTTTGCCTATAACGGGGATTTTTATCCCCCAAAACACATTTCATAATGGAATAAATATTAGAAACCCAAATGTTAGAAACTCATCTCATTCATAAAAACATCTGAAACACAGTATATAAACATAGTATTTCTGATATGTTTTTCATTTCTAATTTTTCATGATTTTTGCCAAGGTAAGGGCATCCCCCCCCCAAAAAAAAGGAGATTTGAAATAGGATTTTCAAGTAGAAACTCATTTCATTTGGATTTCCATCACAAACTAAGTACATTAACGTCTTTTTCTTTTTGATATCAGGTTATATGCTAAAGTTATAAATTATTTCCAATCTTTCATGATTTTGGCCTAGAAAAGGGCTTTTCTGCCCCTAATACACATTGAATATTAGAATTCGAATTAAAAACATATTTCTTTCGAAAGAACATCAAATGTTAAATATATAGACGTCTTTAAAATATTGATATCAGTTAATATGCTAAAGTTAGAAACTATGTCAAATTTTTCATGATTTTTGTCTAGAAAAGGGCTTTTTACCCCCCAAAACACACTTGGTGTGGAAATTTGAATCTCATTTACGGAAATTAACCACATCAACATCTTTTGATTTTTCGTTATTAGGTTTTATGCAAAAGGTATAAAATTCCATTTTTTTATGATTTTTGTCTAGAAAAGCGATTTTACCCCCAAAAATATCGCAAGTGCCACATATATCAGAGGTCTATCAATTTTTTTTTCAGTAAAACTAGTCCATAGTTGACATCTTTTTCATAGTGGTTTGCTTTCATCATAAATTTACCATGGGAGCTTATTTTCTTACATAAGGCACTTCACTATAATTTTTGCGCATGATGCTTAATATTTTGGTTATAATTTTTTTAATTGTGTATAAAAATCCATGCTACTTTATACAATAAAACTTACAAATATCCTGCTTTTAAAAATGTATGACATGTCTGTCCGTCTTTCCTTATTACACAGTTATTGAATGATGAAAAAGTATCAAATTATGGAACACTCTGTGTAACCCCCAACAAAGAAGAAAATATTATAGTGTATTTATTCCGTATACATTTTTATGAAACTCTTTGTCCGTTTTATATCCCCTCGCCAAGGCTCGGGGATATAAAACACACAACTCGTTTCATAATACATCGTATGAAATGAAAATTCATTTGAGATTCTATATATATAAAACACAATTTTCAGTTTCACTCTTGTTTTCGGAAATAAGATTTTCTAATTAAAAGATACGATTAGATTTAGGACACCATGGGCTAGGCTTGCAGGTAAGAATTGCCGTAACGGCATGTTTATTTAGAGTTCAAATATTGGCGTCAAGTCGTTTCGCCCATTTTCCCCTTCGCCTCCTCCTTCATTGTAGAGTCATTTCGCCCCAACCGTGGGGTCTTTTCGCCCTTGTCGTAGGGTCGTTTAGACCTAATAGTTTGAAGTTTTGCGTTCATTATAGGACGTTTCGAATTTGTTTTTGGAACAATTAACACTCATTGTAAGATTGTTTCAACCTCATATATTTTGCTTGTATTGTTGATGGGTCGTTTCGCCCTCAGTTATGGAATAAATAAGGGCAGTGATAGTAATATTTTATGGCCTCTTGGGGAGAATGAGGTAGAAATTTGTACAGTATGTGTTGTTCATAGTTTATTTATTTGTTTATTAGAAGTCGTAACTGCATAGGTACATGCCATCTTGACAAATTAATCATAATTAAAAGTATGCTTACTAAGGAATGAGTGATGAAAATGGCTGATTATATGCGTAAGAAATTCAAATAAACGTGTGAAGAAGTATGGAGGTAAACAAATAGGATTGAAAGAAGAAAATATTAAGAAAAGAATACATGTAAATCAAGAATATGTAGATAGATATAAACAAGTAAATAAATAAATAAAGAAAATAATAAACAAACAAACAAAATTCAGAAATGGCGACCATTGCACAGTATTCATGTTACGACGACACGACTCACAAAAAGGGCAAACTTAAAAGATGTCGATTAATACTTAGATAAATCTCTTATTCATAATAGGAGGGTGAAAACGATCCACTTTGAAGTGTGAAACTACTCACATGAAGAGTACGTGAAGGGCGAAACGACCCACCTTTAGGGGCGACACGACATACCTTGTGGGGCGAAACAATCTACCTTGTAGGGCGAAACGACCAAACATGGAGCTTGAAACGACACAGTACGAAACTACCCCGGGCAAAGGAGAAAAAGGGCGAAATGACCCTGAACCATTTATGAAGTCATGTCGTTTTCATGCGAAAGGCAACACGTTCTTTTCAGTAGTTTATCTCCTGGACTTATGATTTTATTGGTTGTTCATATATAATAGTGTAATTTCTAAAACTCTTTGCCCAAAAATATTTCATTTCGTTTCGTTTCGTTATTGTTCATTTTGTTTCTCTGACGTTTCGTTTCATTTCGTTCTATCTCATTTTTATTTCGTTTCTTAGTTAAATGGCGTCGTAAACTTTGAATTACCTCCTCAGCAGATTTTTTTTTAAGAATTCGATAATTGAAATTAGTTATTCTTCGAAAATAAGCATGTCTTTCTTAATTCAGAGTTCATTTATTCTTGCTATTTTGACACAGTAGAGAAGCACTTTCAAAGACTTGGATTTGTAAAGGGGTAGGGCCATTTTTTAATTTTTAAGAATGTCTATTTTCTTATTCATTTTGCTTCTTCTTAACAAAAAATGACAAATTTTATGTGATTTTTCGAAAACCCAGCCTTTTATGGCAAAATGATTGAAAGTTGAGCACTATGTCTTTACATTAGAAATTCAGATTTTTGGCAAGGGACACACATTTTTTTAACCTTGTCACCTTAACCTTTAACCTTGTCATCTTGTCACCGCAAAAACTTAAACATTTACACCTTGGTCATAACTTTTGAATTGTAAGGGATAGGACTTTGATATTACACATGTGTATTCCTTGTGACAAGACCTTTCCATTGATACCAAAATTTTTGACCTTTTGACATTGACCTTGGAGTTTGACCTACTTTTGAAAAACTTTTACCTAGGCCATAGCTTTTGAATTGTATGGGATAGGGCTTTGATATTTCACATGTGTATTTCTTGTGACAACACCTTTCCATGGATACCAAAATGTTTGACCTTATGGCATTGACCTTGAACTTTGACCTACTTTTGAAAAACTTTAACTTTGATCATAACTTTCGAATGGTAAGGAATAGGGCATTGATATTTCACATGTGTCTTCCTTGTGACAAGACCATTCCATGGAAACCGAAAACTTTGACCTTGTGGCCTTGACCTTGGAGTTTGTCACGACCAATTTTTAATTTTTACTGACAAAGATGCCGACGGGGGCATTCGTGTTTCACAAACACATGTTTTTTTCCCTTTTCTTTTCTACGGTGACATGTTGGTTAGTTTTTCATATCGTTCCAAAGGCAGGCGCGTAGCCAGAGTGATTTTCTAGTGGAAGCACTTTCAGTCATGAGGTGTGGGGATTGCTTTGAGGTCCAAATTGGGTCCAGGGAGAAGCCCTTGTGGAGATCCAGGCCAAGGGGCAAAGCCCCGGAATCTAATGCATTTTACGCATTAACAGAGCAGTTTTCTACGTTAGAATAACCCTTTGCACACTTTCTTGTAGTCTGTATTGCAAATCGATGTGGAAGCAACCGGTACTTGCTGGCTATGCGCCTTGCTAACCCCCACCTCAACCCACCCCACCCCCGCTCTTTCAGATTATCAAGCATTTCGCACTAAAAGGAGTTTTTGTTCGGTGGTATGTATATGCTATATCTTCAAGGGCTTATATAGGAACAATTTGTAGAGAATGATGAACGAATGGTCATACATCCTTTTTATTAAATTTTTGTTGTTTGTTTCACTTTTGTTTGTTTGTTTTGTATTGTTTCGGTTTTTTTTGCTGGTCAGGTAAAATGTTTCCATTCCTACTATTTCCATAAGAGGTATACCTTTGCATGCAAACAAGATAGCAAAATTACATCAAATATTACATTATATATATGACACACAATTGTAGATGACCAGTTGAGGATCTAGGATTTCAGAAAGGTGCGGGGGAGGGCAAAGTCCAGTTTCAAAGAAAATTTTTACGGAAAACTGACAAGCGAAAATAGAAGTTATTCTTGACTAATTCCTCCCACTGTGTTCCTTGATTAATTACTTTTAACTAAATTCTACAATGATTGATAGACGATTGGCGACCTTTTTTTTCAGAGTTAGAATGAAAATGAAAGACAATTACTATCTATATCTTCTATCAAATTATTTTTAATCTCAAACATAAAATTCAAAGTCAAAGCATATTTCAAGTCTTGAAAACCGGCGAGCAACAGCGAGCTAACGATTTTTTTCAAATACATGTACTGACAGATAAATTCGTAATCATTTAGAATATTGATAGCAAATTCAGAACATTGAAGAAAAAATTGACCACCACAGGAGGGAATAGGGACCCGCACGACCCCTCTTGATTCGCGTGTGATCCATTCAAGCAGAGCAAAGTGAGCATAATTAGCATGTAATCAAATATATAATACGGTGATGGGGCCGCCCTACTGTCCTCCTCCTCTGAATTCGCAACCAAAGTTGGGGTTCTCTGCTAGCAAAACTCGAAATTGAATAGAATCAATTTTGTAGTCGGGCCAATTTATCAACGTTTTAAAAAAAAGAATTAAAATGAAAACGTAATTAAACGTAAAATAAAACTCGCAAACCTGTCGAAACCCCCATCGCGGGAGGTCAGTTTCGCACCCTCGTCATCTTCACATGATTATTTGATCGAACGGACGACGATCAATAATCAGTTTGCAATATATAGCGAAAGGACATCGAACAGAAAACCTTCTTAATTTTTCTTTGAATTTCAACAAAACGTTTTCGTTATGGCAAATGTCAAGAATGTGGAATATTGATTTGCTCGCTATGCTCGATGTAATTTTCGGGTCTATACACTTAGATATCAGTTAGATATATTTTTATCCTACATGTATATATTATCATTTTTACACATTCAAATACATGTCAGTATCTCTTTTCATACTTTAAAAAAGGCACAAAGCATTTCTTCTCTGTCCACCCTATTCTAAGAATAATTATTTCTTTGTAACTGCTCTGGCTACGTTCCTGGCAACTTCGGACAGTCATACAAAAATGGTATGTTTATCAGGAATGTGTGAGCACGACCAACTATTAACCTGATACATATTGGTATCTTTTAGTCTAATGACAAATATGGATAATGACCATATCCCTGTTTACAGCACAAAATCGATAATTCAGAAAATCAGAAACCGAAGGCATACAAAATCAGGATAAAACAGGAACCAAAGCAAACAAACAAAAACCTCCACCATGTGAAAAGAAGCGAACTCCCAATATGAGAGTGAGACCAGGTGCCCAGGAAGAGTAAGCATCTCCTGCTTGCATGCAACACCCGTAAAATGTATGAGCAGAAAACCTTTTTTCATTCTAAAGTAACGTTCCAAAGATTATGTTAGTGACTTAGTAGACTATACACTCATGATCAATAATATTAAGAAAGGAAGCCTTTCAAATAAGGACATATTTAATGTGAATACAGAAATCAGAACTATACAGTGATTTTTGTAACAAACATGAATTGCAAAATAAGGTTTCATATGAAAGTGGAGCTACTGTCATGACAAAATCCCATACAAATTAGTTAAACTCTATTAGAATATTGAAGAAATATAAAAAAGCCAGGACAGCAGACAAAAAAAAAAAAAAAAAAAAAAAAAAAAAAATCCAGGACGAAACACAAAAAATGTCAGGACATCTAACCTTTCTTTTAAATTTTGCTTTTCTTCTTTTTATTGCCGTTTTATTGCTCGAGAAAAAAATGGCTAGCACTGTTGAACTGGCACAAGATATTCATGTTAAAATATTTGAACCTAGTATGTTTAAACGACGAGAGCATGGATTTTTATCAAATTAAAAAGTAGAAATCTCTTAATTTGATAAAAAGCAGACAACTCTAAGCATTGATTCAGTCGTTTACAATGTTAAATGCAAAGATACGTATCTCACGATGATCTACATGTCCATTAATTGTCAAAAAATATGAAATTTTGCCGATTTCGCTCGAAGCGAACACAAATAATCCAGGGCAAACACAAAAAATCCAAGACAATTAACACAAAAAATCACTCGTCGTCAGGACACCTTACATGGTGTAATTTATTCATGAAATTATTGAATTTGAAATCGTTAAACATTTGTACCACTTCGTTACTGTCACTTCGGGTGGACCAGGAGTTCTCTTGGGCACATGTTGCCAAGTCTAGATCGATCAACTTCGATGGATCGTTTCTTCTACGCATTCGAAAATATCTGGTATCAAACTTTCTTCAAATATCTAAAACTAAAACGTTGGTCCTGTACCATCATATCCCATCCATCCTGCTACGCTTTTGGAACATTTTTGGACATAAAAACTTTCACACTGTTTGTCCATGTTGCATTGCTTAGATTGAGAATCACTGACGAGGGTCTGATACCCGAAACGTGCATGTTTCGTCCATGCTGCAAATTTATCTGTACTTAAATGATGCTATTGAATTTGATGATGTTTTATTTCAACATTATACTAGTGTATTACAACACGTGAAGTAAAACAAAAGATTGCTTAGTAGGTATCGAATCTAAATTGAATTGGAAATCACATTCGTGTCGTGCTTAACTAATGATCGATAACAGGAGAAGTCTCCATAGTTTTCAGATAGAAAATCACCGTAGCGAATCACGTGGTATACAACTAGTCTCTTACACTCTGTAGAAACCGAATCTACACCATAGTACACAATAATGATTCATCTAGAAATATTGACTAAAATTTACAAAATTACGACGCCCATACTTGGTTTAAGCATTTTAAAAGTGTAAGTATGCATATTTTCGTCCTTATTTTCGATCATTTTCCCACTTGTTTCGTATATATGTGTTACCATTAAAGCTTGCTCAGAGCAAGCTACTATAGTTGTAATCTATTCTGGTCAAGCATCAAATGAACACTCAAACAGAAATTTTGTTTATTTACCATCTAGAACTACTTCCGGCTTGAATCCCTGCGAGGAACAACCCTAGACATTAGGGGTACATTTGCATACCAAGGTTTCTGGTCTCCGGTAAAAAACGGATTAGATAAATGGACAATATTGGAAAAAGTTTTATGAAAATAATAATTGCTGAAATATAAAGAGTTACAACCAAAACAACGGCAGATACCATCTGTTACTTTCATCATAACGCCGAACTCTTTGCGTCTCGCGAGATGTCATCCTGATCTGTCTTTGTTATTTGGCTTAGGTGGTTGCTATGCAAATTTCGAGTCTAACTTCGTTATTTGCATGCTATTTCTTTATTTATACATCACTATTGCTATTTTAGAAAATTAGATTTAAATCTGAACTCAATACGATCTTCAATTTGCGTTTAAAATAATGCTCTAGCATTGCTGTTCAAATCTTGTAACCAAGGAAGACGTTGTTTTTGCGGGAAAACTCGCTGAATATTTCGAAACATAAACAGTGTCATTATGACGTCGGAATGTTTCCATTGTCTTGACGTAAAAGTAACAACGATGAAATTCCCTCTAAAATTTTGCGTAGGAAAAATTGACCGCTGAATGCAAGGATATATTGATATGGCTTATATCCTTGAGTGCAAGTTGTTTATTTACGTGTACCATACCATATCATGTGAAAAAATTATGAAAAAATTATGTTTAAGTGTTTTCCATATACACCTTTTTTCTTGACCAGAATGATACTCATATGATAGGCTTAGAATAGTCTCGTATAATGTAGTTTTTGACAGTGTTTACCTTGTTTAATCGAAGGGGATTCCCATGCTAAAGATGATTGGCATATCACGTGATTGTAACCCGTGAATGATGCGACATAGAATGTCGGTGGAAGTTGAACTTCCCCCAGAAGTTATCTTATTAGGAAAGGTATGACATATCCTAATTTGTGTAATTATAATTAATAGAATACATTTTAATAATAACAGACAGAGGGTACTTATTGCTTCCTGAATGCGAGATTATTTAAGTTTTGCGGCGCGCCGATTAGCACCAACTACAAAGACTTTGTATTATACAATAGTATTATGAGTATTAAGATTGATCTTTTTACCTACGTCTCTGTTATTTTTGGCATCTTTTATATCATAAAACAAAGGAGGGGATCTCAAACAACACCAGGTTGCAGTACCCACAGCAAAACCCCAAAACACCCAATGCAAAAACACAAAGCAGACAAGCACAGAAAGAGACGCATAAGGGACAAGGAACGTCAACGCACAACACAGAAACATCAAACACAAAGGACTACACATAAACAAACGAGATCAATGGACAACCGGTGCCGAATTAGGACGGCCATCTGCTACGGAAATAGCAGAAGGTGTGGTTATCTTGGATTACGTGCGCACAACCCTCTCACTTTTCCGATTACCCAGAGGTCTCGAAGAACGTACAATTGTGGTGTCAAACAACCTCCTCACTGTCAGATGACCACACACAAACAAGACCGGAAAACGCAGGGGCCCAAGCAACACAGATGAACATGTAAATGGATATAAAAAGAGGGCGTACGTAATACAATCCGTTCTCTGCATCCGCGAGCTCATGTATGTTATCACCCGAGGAGTTCGACTGACATTCAGAGATGACAGGTGGTCGGGGCCCTGTCTTCTCTAAAGAGGTTGGACAGGGCCCGTCATTGAGTCCCTCCGTCACAGTCAGTCAGAGTGCAAGTTTTAATAATGCGCTGGTACAAGACTGTTGATTGGTCAAGTACCAAGCCTAGTGTCCGTCTGGTGACATTAGGATCATATCCACGGTCTAAAAGGCGTTTAATGATTCTGACGCATTTTCGATAGTGATGTTGTCTATCTTTGATCCTTCTTATCTTGTTAATTATGTCACCATAAAATGCAGGTTGTGAAATACCCAAAGTAATATACTCTGTTGCCTGTATTGGTCCGAATTTCAGAAGAAGTTGACAATAATTTTTGTAAAATTTCAAGAAAGTCTTTCCTAGATTGTGAAAGCGAAAACCTTGTCCTAAAAGTTTCTTGATAATTTGTAATATCTACTATAAAAATCCAAAACATCAGTACATGCTCCAACATACCGGATGAGCATTTCCTGATATAGAGAAGTATGAGTTATTTTTTCATGGTCCTGCAAGAATGTTCAATTTAAACTTACTATTGCCAATTGGTTTCATCCTTTAAAACCCCAAAAAATCGAAATGTTGATTATTTTTACGTCCAAGAATTTATGAAAGCGTTCCTTTTCATTTAAGACATGTGCACGTGTCCAACCAGAATAATACACACATGAACACCAAAAATAAAAAAAGACATTACTTATATTTACATTTATTCTAGATATCAGTCATTTCTGTATATATGCACAACCATTTTAATTCCCTGAGATGTTACTATTGAAAAGAACGTGCTACAATTCGTGTATTAACACTCGTGACGTCATAATGCATAAGATCTAAAGAAACATGCCGCGACGGCTGTTCTAACCTGCAAACTGAACCCGCGGTGAGATGAATTTTAACGTCACCCTTTTACCTAGAAAAAGCAATTTCAGAAAACAAGAATGAAATAGATAACTATGGTGCATATATATAGAATAAATGTCATAATTTGTGTTTTGTTACGGGTATGCAACACACAGCAAATGCATTTATCGCATGAAATGCGCTAACGCGCATTACATTTACGATAAATGCTTACTCCTCCCGGGCACCTGGTCCCACCTCTAGCTTGCTGGGGGTCCGTCGATGCTTAATTTTGTGCTCTATTGTGAGTGCTGTTGAGATTGTCGTCAGGATCTTCTTTAACTCATTTGCATACCCGTAACAAAACACAAATTAAGACACTTATTCTCTATTTGTATGCGCTTCGCACATTTTGCCTGTTATAGCGTCAAATGTATTTGAACGTTGGTAATTCTCCCTACATGCAAAACTAGAACGATAGAAACCCAAGTTATTGCGATATAATTCTAGTTGCCTAATGGGTGTTTAACATGGAGAATCTATTAATGAACGTGTAAATATTGATGTTTGAAATGATTATATTATGCGTCACATGAGAATTTTCTTATAATATAAACTTCCCTAAGGATAATATAATCGTTCATTCGATTATTTTTGTTGAATCTGATATTTCGTACTACATGGAATTTAACTTTTTTTCTCACTGAATATTGAAAAGTAAGTATGATTTTTTTATAAATATACAAAAGCTGGAATAGGTTACTAGAAGTTAATGCAATTATATTGTTGAAGAAAACAATGAAACTGGATTCTGATAAAACAGAGCTTACCTTTCAATTTCAACCAAGGAATTCAGAAGATGTTATATTTTCAGAATTTTCAGATATGGATATGGATATATATACTCTTTAATGATAAAAAGGCGGTAAAGCTATATCAAGGGACAGTCCATACATCAAACATAAAAAGGAAGAAATACATATTCAACATATGTTTGCTGAGTCGACGTATCCAGCTAAAAATTAAACTTGCTTGTGTAAAGCGTCATCTGCAAGTGGCATGTTTTGATCAGAACAAACAAATGAGTCTGGTCTCCTTTAAAATTTATTTTCAGACAGAGAAACAAACGTTTTTATACATCTTTTCTGTTCGTATCGACACTGCAATTTTCCATAAGGTTCTGTAAGTTGTAAATTCTTAATTATGAATCTTATTTCGATATTCTGACAAAGAACCCAATATAATTTTGGTCCATGTCCAGAAGTTTGATTTCTAATGTATACATTAAAGAAATGAAGAAGCGATGTCTTCGTGTTTCTGTGGTGCTGTATTTGTGTTTCCGTGTGTTTGTCAGCTTATTAAACGAAGCTCAAGTGAGCTATTATTGTAGCATGCCGTCCGTCGTCCGTCCGGCTTCCGGCGTAGACTTTAAACATTTTCGACAGCTTCTCTGCACCCGCTACACAGAATGTCACGAAACCTTACAGAAAGCAACAACTCAAGGTCATCTACTTTGTTCGTATTTTTCTTGCCGATCGTTCAACAGATATGGCCACTGATGGCTCTGATTGGCTGACGAATTTTCGACTTTTCCTCAGCAACCACTGCACAGAATATCACGAAACCTTCCTGAAGCAAGTACTCAAGGTCCTCTACCAGGTGTGTGTTTTTCGTGCCGAATGGTCAACAAATATGGCCGCTGAGGGCTCTGATGTGCTGACACATTTTCGAATTCTCCTCAGCAACCGCAACACAGAATTTCACGAAATCTTGCATGAGGCAAATATCAAGTTCGTCTAACATATTGTCCACCATTATTCTTTTGTCTGTGACTCAGGTGAGCGAACTGGCCCCCTTGGGTCTCATCTTTTTCTCGTTAGAAAAGATTCAACTGTTTCCATTATTAAGGATTTCCTCCTTGATTTGATCTGCATCATAGTGTTCAAGACTTTAAATGAAATTTGTAAATTCTGATGTTTGAAATCGTGTGTGACTTTTGTGTTTAGTTTTGTGTTTGACTTTTGTGTTTGATGCTTAGTTTGACTTTCACTCAATCGTTGTTCATTTGGGCGCCAAATTTAATTTTCCTCAAATATTTGTAAAATCTCTTTTTCGTTATCCGTCTTTAATTGTACACAGTTACATTTCCCCTAAACAGAAAATTGGGAGATTTTGAAAAATGCATTTTTAACGTATGGCGACACCAAATTGATCTTTCGTTCGTTGGATTTACCGCTTCATTTTTTCTCTGATCAACACTTTTTTCAGCACAAGAAAATATCCGCCCGTTCTAATTCGAGATCGAATTTCAAAATATACCGAAGCGGCGAAAGTGAAAGTAGAAATCCATTGGTGAAAACAGGACTATTTACCCATCAAACAATCATGATATTGTTTATATCTGCTTATAAAGATCTTACGCGGTGAAAACGCTTATTTAATCATCTTTCAGACCAAACAAACACTTGACAGGTACGCACGTGTATATAAACATGTGAAAGTTTAAAAAGAATTTCACTGTAAAATATCAGCTCCTGCACATAAACTGACTAGATTTATCTATGCATGCACGTTTAGGGTACTTAAACCTCGTCAGTGATCCTCAGTCTAAACAATGTAATATGACCAAAGCGTGTGAAAGCTATCATATCCAAAAAATGTACCGAAAGACGTAGCAGGATGGGTGGGATACGTTGCTATAGGACTTTAGAAATTTCAAAATCTTTTCGTAACAAACAATTTCGAATGCGTTGAAGAAACAATAAACCGAAATTGATCGAACTTGTGCCCTCGTAGAATCCCGGTCCACCAGTAATAGCACTTACCAAGTTGTACAAATGTTAAATATCTTCAAATTCCGTTGTAAATATAATATCATTCTGTCGAACATCATAGTTGTCCTTCGTGTTTTAATGCTTTTGTGATTTGATCTCCGTCTGTTTGTTCGCTTTTTCTTTTCTTTTTTCACTAGTGGTAATTTACTCTGTCTGTGTTCAGTTCTATCTATTTTTTTTCAAAAATCTTATATGCTTGTTGGTTGTGATATTTGGTTTATAATCTTTCAAATCGAGTTTTACTTTCATTCAGAAATTGTCACCTATCGCTGCTGTGATTAACCCCCAATGAAATCTCAATATCAACTGTATTAGCGTTTAAGCACAGTGGTTGTTATAGCGCTCGCGCATCATCTCTAAGAGTTTAAGACGCCCGGTATTTTACCTTTGATTCGGCGAAAGGATCGTATATGGGAGGGTATAGCAGTCGCCCATCCCTAAAAGGTTATTTTTTCTGGGTACTTTGATTTTCCCCTGCTCCAATGCAAGGACGCACAAAATTCAATTTCTGAGCAAGCATTATATACTAATATAAGTTTGTTATATTGTTACATGATTGTTTCAAGCTGGTCAATAGATTCAGTTTAAATTTTAGGTGTTTACTCGTACAGCGTGACAATATCGCCATAAGTCATCCAGAGTAAAACATATTGATCATTCAGCACAGTCCGAAATTCTTTATTGAAATGATAAATGCACTTTTTACTTACTTGAGATGGAAAATGACAAAAAGAAGAACCTTCATTTCTAAACTGTCAAAATATTAATCTAACGAATATATTTTCTTAAAAAGATTATTCGAAAACAACATATGTTACATATATGCAATGACAGTGATGCATCACCAAAGGCTTATACTTTTAGGTATTTTTAAATTATCAATAAATGGGTACTATTTAAACACACGCTAAGAGATATCCCTCATTTCAAGAGCAACCAATCTAAAGGATAGTGTCTTTGCAATCATATTTGGTAAGATACACGCTTCTGTTGCTTATCTTAAAAAGATAATAGTCCGTGAGTCACAGGGAGGGGTTGGTTAAAAATTGGAAAATGTGGATATAATATATTTTTGGCGCTCTTTCTTATGATGTAACTTTTAAATTCCAATTCCTTCTTCTACTCTGTATTTTGGAGTTAAAAGTTCAAATTTTTGCAAAATTTCACAGAAATTTGAAGAAATTTTAATTTCTTTCAGCTTCTCAGTTCTCAAGTTTTGAATATGATCGTTTAATGATGATTAAACTTCTCTAATGTCTCCTCTTTCAAATAACAAAGAATATATTCTCTTAATATTTTTGCAAAATTCTCAAAATTGTCGTTTTTTATACAGAAATATCTTTTCAATTTGAAATCTCAGAAATTAAGTTAAACAACCCTTATCTACTATGAAATCAATTGAAGTCTATTTCTTAGTACTACGAGTATTGTTCCAACACATTCAGATTATATATGTTTTAATACTGACATTTTATTGATAATTTATGTGTTTTTTTGGGAAAACGTATTTTTCGTTCAACATGTTAAAATAAAAAAAAATCGCTTATTTCTGGAGAACATCTACTGAATCTATAATATTTCTATAAATGATAGCAGGGATGAATTTTCAACTGTAATGATTCAATTTCATATAAGAATTTCATGTTTGAAACAGAACAGGTATTTCTTCTTCAAATTCGGTTAAAAATGACATATTTCTGGAAAAATTATAAATTCAAATTCCTTACTAAAATATAGATTTAAAGCAATATTCCGGTAAAAAGTAAAATCATCTTATCGAATGAAGCAAAGTGAAATGCAATAATTGATTAAAGTCAACATTTGAGGTAAAATATGCATTTTTTGTGTATAAACCACTTATTTCGAGAAAATAACTAATATTTCTTTTAAGCAGCCTAAATTGTTATATTTCAGCTATGATTGGATGCTGTGTCTTAATATGAATGGATAGGAATGCCTTTGATGAATGACATTCAATTCTATCTAGTACGCTATTTTGGGGAAAAACCCTAATTTATGTGTAAAAATCACTTATTTCTTTGAATCATATTTAAAATTTATATATTTCAGTGAATCAAAAGAGGAAAGATTTGCTATGATTTACTGGTATTTAAGCGATCAAGTGAAATTTGCCAGAAAATATTCTTTTGATTATTTGGCTTTTATTTTGTGTAAAATCTTAATTCATATTCAAAAATTGCTTATTTCTGGAAAAATGTATTTCTATGAAATTTTACATCATGTATTATATTCAATGTGTCTGATTTATGTTCCGGGGTATATTATGGTTTGTTTTGTTTTAGTTATACGAATTTAAGGTTGCTCTTGTAAATTTGAATGATATTTTTGAAACAAAAATATGTTTTATATGAAAAAAAAAAAAAACCAACCAAACAGGAAAATAATAACAGAAATTCTCATTTTTTCAAATGATCACTATCACTATTTTTATTTCCTATTTAACTATATATTTTTCTTACTTATTCATCATTTCACTTTATTTTTGTGTATTACTAATCTTATTATGGGTTAAATTCATAAACATAAGGTCGTAAAGTTAAACAAGCATTAATCTTTAAAAAAATCTAGCAATACATACATGTAATTTCTAAATAAGTTTTATTCAATTTTCAATTAAATACTTGTTTTTCCGTTTGATTTTATATTTTTACACTAAAGAGAATAATATTTTTCAAGATAAGAATAAAATGATGAGTAAGCTAAATAAATATAAAAATGTGATAGGAAATACAGATTATAAAAATGAAATTTTGAAAAATAATACTTTCTACAGTAATGCCCTGTTTACACGGAGGGTTTAATGCGCATTAAATCGAATTTAATGCGCATTAGATTTTGGTTGCGTTCACACGACAAATTTAATGCGCATTACGTTAATTCGCATTAGATTTAATGCGCATTAGATTTTGTCGTGTGAACACAAAGCAATCTAATTTGCATTAAATCTAGCGCATGCGTATATGATGTACTTAAGTTCCACAGTTTGTATAGACCACAACTTGACAATTTCAACCACCCTTGGACCTCGAATCATAGAATAAGAGGCAAAAATACTATCTAGTTCATGCAATGAAACGCATCTTTTGACTTATGTAAGTAACATTGTACTATGATGTCATTTTATCTTTTAATAACGTCATGTGTCTTTCTTTAGCCTTGCTGGAACTTAACTTACGATGATGAAAAACATATAAAAAATACACAATGAGTTGGAATAAATTCTGTCCTTTATGATTTGAAAACTATGGCTACATTATGGCTGATCAGTGCAATTGTACCAAAATTTAATGCGCATTAGAATTTGCCGTGTGAACGCAATGCGAATCTTATTCGCATTAAAATTATGCGCTTCAAATCTGATGCGAATTAGATTTAATGCGCATTCATGTGAACAAGGCATAAAATTCTTATTTTTAGCTATTTCTTTACTTAAAATATACTTTTTCGCAGAAAATATCATTTAGAATAACAAGAGATATGATACCTTAAATACATATAAATCACAAGGGCAAACTCTCCCGATTTGATTTACTAAAATGTATAGAGTTTTAAAATGATTTTCACATATATGTGATCTTTGTGCATTGATTAGGGTTTTTGCCCAAAAATAGCATAGAAATTGAATTTCAGTTATCAAATTATATTCCTATCCATTTATAATAAGATACCACATTCTTTCAAAGCTAAATGTATCAATTTAGACAAAGAAATATAAGTTATTTTCTTAAAATAAGTGGTTTTTGCGCAAAAAATATATTTTACCCTAAAATGTTGATTTCAATGAACTATTATTTTCAGTTTATTTTCATTTGATAAGACCATTTACTTTCTTAATGAAAATTGCTTTAAAGATTTATTATAAAATAAGAAACTCAATTTAAAGAGTATTTCCATAAATCTATTATAATTAATCGAAAAATAGGCAATTTAACCCAAAATGAAATTATAGTGAATATATCCTTTTTATTTAAAAAAAAATTCACGAATATATATAGAGAATGGCAGGAGAAAGTGCATTCCTGCTATAATTTTAAAGACTCCTATAGATTCAATAAAAATGCTCCAGAAATAAGCGATTATTTGAATAAAAAAAACGTTTTCCCCCCAAAACACTTAAATTATGAATGAAATGTCAGTAACACATATAAAGTATGAAAAAGTAAAGAAAAAAATTATAATATTAGAAACTAGACTTCAATCATTGATTTAAGAATGGATAACGGTTGTTTAAATCTATATATAGATATACGTGATTTCTAATCGAAAACACATGTCTCTGTATAAAAACGGCAATTTTAGGGATTTTGCAAAATATTGCGAATGTTAAGATGGTAGTCTCAGGGTAAGGGACGTAACTCAAAATTTATCTCGCGAACGTTTGTTGTCTGGCGTAACGTTACCATCGTTTGTTTTCACGACAAGCATCTGCATGACTTAATCATGACGTCATAATAGGGGAATTTCCCGCGCGGTGCACAGAGGTAGACGGGATTTTTTTTATGGTTTCTCTTTATATCATTATCTATTTTCATAAGTAAGCATTTCATTTTCTCTGTTTTATTTCTCAAAATCATAGAAATTGAGCATTACTTACAGATTGAATATGTTACCCAGATTTATACGTTTCTTTATTCTTTTGATAATTTCAGTATCTACACTAATCCTTTGACCTAACGTAAATGTCGAAAGAAAGCTGATGTCATCTGATGATTATGACCATGATAACTTCGAGTATATTTGAGCGTGATCATTGTAAATAGAGTACATTTACCTTTATACGACACCATCGTTTGATAAGAAGAAAAAAAATGTATCGTAGAAAGGAAGAAAGGTGTCAGGCTATTCAATCTGGGACGATTAGTTTTTATTAAAAAAGATCGGGAAAATAAAAGATTTGTATGAATTTCAATAGGAGAGGTCCACGGTGGGGCCGGGGGGTTTGTTTCGATTCTAAACAACTCGACTCCATCTATACCTTCACATTGGAAATTCCATCCAATTTTCCTTTTCTCTCTTTTTTTTCTTTTTTTTTTTAATTTTCCTTCTTATTTTTTTGTCCCCTACCGGCAACGCCGAAGGGGACTCTTAGTTTCCTCTCGGTCTGTCTGTCCGTCCGTCCGTCCGTCTGTCAGTCTGTCCCTCCGTCTGCCCGTCTGTCCGAATATCAGTTTTCCGGACCTTTTTCTGCAACGGATGGAGATATTGAGATGAAATTTAATACACAGCTTGGACTTGGATAGTAACAGAGCAAGTTAGACTTTCTTCACGCTAGACCTATTTTTCGAGGAGTTATGCCCCTTGATGACATTGAATATTCAGTTTTTGTCAGTTTTCCAGACTTTTTCCTGCAACTAAGAGAGATATTCAGGTGAAATTTGATACTCAGCTTAGTCTTTGATAGCTACAGAGCGATTTCAACTTTCGTCACGCTTGACCTCTTTTTCGAATCGATAATGCAGATAAAACCTCAGAACTGAGCTGCACAGACAGTAAGTTCAATTAAAACTCATGTTTAATTGAAGAGTAATTCATAGGCAGAGTTGCAGGACATAAATATATGGACTTATATCGCTCAGCGATCATAACATTTTTTATTTTATTTTTTGTTTGGCTGCTTCCCATGTTTCAAATGCACGAAGAACGTCCAAATTCTGAAATAATGATAACTGTTATTTATTCAAATTAATTTTACAATTTCGCGTAATCATGTTGATTATAAATTTGCCAACAAGACATACAACGCTATGCTTTACCTCGACGTTACGTATCGCTACGTAAAAAAATGGGGGTAGGGGTAACCCAAATGGCGCTAACTCAGTAAAAATTGGTTCGATTTCCCTGAAATTTGCACAGATTTTAGATAGATAATTAATCTCTTTGTTTTGGCCTTTTATCAATGTGAAATCATATACGTTTTTTTGCTATTTCGGAAACTATTCATTTTACCGATAAATATCATTGAAATTAAAGGAATTTAACATCTTAGCACCATCCCTCCAATGCTATTTTGAACATAGATTTTATTTGGATATGCTACTGAATCGACCCTACAGGAAATTTGGAGCCGCGCGCTCTCTGTAATGCAAATGTAATAATCTAACTTAAAAAAATTGAAGAGGGCGCGACTGAAATCATTTTTGGTGGCTCCGCTGAAAGCATCACTGATGAGAATTTAATATTCGAGACACGTTTCTGGTGCATGTAAATTGGTTTGGAATTTTCTTCAAGAAGGTAGAGAGTTGGAACCCTTCGACATTATTTATTGAAATTAAATGATACGTTTATTCATGAGCAATGTAAATGTGACAATTTTCGGAACTGCAAAAAGGTATGTTTATCCTTATTTTCTATTAGAATCGCTTCTAAAATAAATATGGTGATATTAAAACATCGAAATTTTACTAAAAAAGAAAGATGTATGTACATGTATTATCTTTGAAATGAAATGCTGATTCTTAATAAATTTGCAGGCTCATTGAATATCTGAGAACAAATTTCGTGACAAAGTCGCCATTTTCTGCATTAAAAGGGGGATAAAATTTGGAGATTTTGAATTGCGACCCGCGCAAAACGAATGGTTCGATTTCTTTCAAAATTTAGCGAAAGATGCATGACATCATAGTTAATAAATATTGCAATTATGAAGAAAATTAAATGTAGGGTTTATGATGAGACTACCACCTTAAATGTTAAACGTCTTCAAATTCAATAGCATCATTTAAGACCTGATAAATTTACAGCAACTTCGGTTGATTGTCTGTCTCTTTAACGCATTTGAAATTTTCTGTGACAAAATGTCTTGAAATTTCTAAAAAGTGGGTCCTGTAGTATCATTTCCCACCCATTCTGCTATGTCTTTTGGTACATTTTTTGGACATAATAATTTTCATACTTTTGGCCATATTACATTGCTGAGACATATGATCACTGACGAGGGTTCAGTACCCGAAACGTGCATGTCTGGTCCATGCTGTAAAATTCATCAGGTCTTAAATGATGCTATTGAATTGAACACGTTAAGCATTTGATCTACTTGGTGAGTGTCACAGCTGGTGGACCAAGATTCCCCGAGGGCACATGTAGCCAAGTTCGATCAACTTCGTTTGATCGTCTGTCTTTTCAACGCATTTGAAATTTTCTGTTACAAAATTTCTTGAAATTCCAAAACGTGGGTCCCGTAGCATCATATCCCACCCATTCTGCTACTTCTTTTTGTTCATTTTTGGACATAATAATTTTCATACTTTTGGCCATATTATATTGTTTAGACATAGGATCACTGACGAGGGTTTAGTACCCGAAACGTGCATGTCTGGTCCATGCTGTATTTATCAGGTCTTTAATGATGCTAATGAATTGAAGACGTTTAGCATTGATATAACAAAAAAGCCAAGACCAGAAAGAAGATGTAAAGAAAAGGGCTTGATTTAGCCGTGAGTCAGGTTATTAATTCCCGTACACTGTCCTTCCAATTTAGGAAAAAGTTGGCTAAGGAAAAAAATATAGGGTAGTCGATGATTTCTTGTATGTATTTTATTTAAATAAGCAAAACATAAAACTTATTAATAAGATACTTCAGAAAAAAATGTCATAAAAGGGATATTAATCTATCAATTCTAGTGACAAGAGGGTTTCAAGCGTCAAAGTTTACGAATAACATTATAAACATTAAGTTCCATAAGTACGTTACACGGGATTGAAGGGAAAGGGAAGGAAGTGGATGAATAATAACAACTTCGTCATAGGAGGATAGAGAATATTTCTTTTCAACAGGGAGGAGTCCAGTGCAGGGGAGATGGGGCTATTCCATTTTGTATTTTGAAAACTGATTAAACAAATTTTAGAAAAAAGTTTTTTTTTAGATGGAGCATGACATATTTCAGGAAAGACCATTAACCCCCTCCAAATCCTACCTTTTAGATTTGCACTGTTCACAACCCTCTGTAAAAGCGCGATGAGGGGAATACTTATGAAAATTTTCAACTTGTCAACTTGGACTCTTGAAACCTTAGGCACTATAGCCCTGGTGGATGTTACACGTCTTCAAATTCATAGTCACATTTAAGAACAGATAAATTTGTAGCAAGGACCAGACATGCACGTTTCGGTTACTGAAACCTCGTCAGTGATCTTCAATCAAAACAATAAAATATGGCCAAAGACTTTGAAAGTTATATCCAAAATAATACCGAAAGACTTAGCAGGATTGATAGTATGATACTACAGGTTACATATATTCAAAGGTAGACGTTGGCTACAACCTGGTAATTAATATGCATACTTAAGTGATATAGGCTTGGTAGGCGTGACAAACCTTCGTTGAAGACAGCGCTTCTATTCGACTAAGTAGCGAGCGGCGTGTTACAACGAAGACATACCGACAGGTAATCCTTATTGTGATAATGAAATACCAAGTCTCATCTGTTTTAAGCCGTCCTCGGTCAGTAAAGAATTGACCTTTAACGACAACGGCTATAATACATACAGATCTGGCTTTTTCATGTTCTTACACTACAATTTTCCTCTTAATCGCTTTTTTATCTCAAGTACTTTCGTTTATTTGTAATGTTTAGTTTCGGTCTGTTTCTTTTCGATCTGTTTCGTTACTATTTGTTTCGTTTCGGTTCGATTTGTTTTGTTTCGTTTTGCTTTTGTCTATATTCGCACTTTATAGGTACCAAGTCTGAAATACTATCATAAATGCACCCTAGAAAAAGACCGCCAATCTTATTTATCGAAATGAAAGTATATTAAGAAATAAAATAAAGGAAATATTGAACTTATAAATAAAGTACGTGTAACTACCCTAATTCTCTTGTCAATTCCCTCGGAATTACAATCAAGGACTCTTTAGAATTGTATAATATTCTTGCAAAAATCATCTTTTCCTTTCTCATGTCACATGTTATGATGAATTATATACAGATAATCATCAAAGATGTACCAATCAGTAATTCAGTCTAAAAAACGAAAAGGCATGACAAAAGCATTAGAATTTCCATTGAAACGATTGCGAACCTCGGATTGAGATCCGAAGTTAGACCAGGTACCAGGGGAGAGTCAGCGTCTTCTGATTACATGCAACACCCGTTGCAACACCTTCATGAAAATGTGTCTAATTCGTTGATTGTTAAGATGTACATATTAATGTACATATCAGGTCTATATGTTTTTTTGGTTATTTGGTTATGATGACAGCCATTCCATCTCAATCTAGAATGTCACTGATCATTCTGGAAGAGGGATCTGATATGCTTGAATTATATCCCCGTAGCGACCGAAGAACTTCCTCATTTCAGCCGTTATGTAATTTAACCCTGAACAAGAAACTTATTTGCAAGCCATCTGGCTCTTACGATGAAATCTTTATATCTGGAACATGCTCTGGCCTACCGCATTTGCTGAGAAACAAAAACGCCAACAGCAGGAGAAAGCATAAACTGAAACAGATAAGAAATTACTGCTTTAGACTTACGATATAGAACTACAAAGGTCAATGACTTCAAATACAAGGATATATCTAATTTTGTATTCAAATGCAAAAAAAAAAAAAAAAAACTCCTGAATTTGAGTTCAAGTTTTATCATTTTCCTTTAAAGCTATTTTTGTAATTTTGTAATTATAAAAAAAGTCAATGAGTAAAAAAAGTTCATGATATTTTGATATGAACTAGGCGCAAACATTGTCCTGAAAAGTCGAATTCTGAAAATGCAAAATCGAGAAAATATCCTAAAATTGATACCTATACTGGATACAATCAGAATCTGAAGTTATATTAGATACTATTAGAATATGCAAAATACTGCTAATAGTTTGGTCTACTGTCCAAGCAGTTCAGTTCGGAAATCGGAAAATTGAAGCTTTGAAATCCATATAGGGGGATATATCTCGAACTCTCGATACTAACGATTAAATATTGCCTTACGGCAAGTACTAAGCTTACAGTGACAGATAATAGATTTAGATGAGGAGATTTCTATAATATACCTTATTACGGATCAAGATAGGTTATATTGTCTTGTATACTTTGTCTGGAATTTATATTTCCCGAGCCGAAGGCAAGTGGAATATAAATTCCAGACAAGATATATCAGACCATATTACCTGTCTGGGACCGTAATAGACCATATTACCTGACTGAGACCGTAATAACATTTTTGTCATACTGCAAATCACTTATAAATCATCATTTCAAAATTACGGAGCCCGCAAAGGGTCACAAGGAACTTTTTTTTTTAATTCGAGTGCTCAATTTTAAATTCGAGAGCTCAATTTAAAATTCAAGCTCTCAATTTTAAATTTGAGCGCGCAATTTTAAATTCGAGCACTCAATTAAAAAATTCGAGCGCTCAACATAAAATTTGAGCGCTCTATATGATTTTCGAGCGCTCAATTTATGTAAATTTGAGCTCTCAATTAAGTTAAAATAGAGGACTCAATTTCTTTATTTCGAGCGCTCAATTTAATATCCGAGTGCTCAATTTAAATTCTGAGCGCTCAATTTGAAATTCGTGCGCTAAATTTAATATCCGAGAGCTCAATTTAATATCCGAGAACTCAATTTAATATCCGAGAACTCAATTTAAATTCTGAGCGCTCAATTTAAAATTCGAGCGCTTAATATAAAATTCGAGTGCTCAATATAAAATTCGAGCGCTCAATATAAAATTCGAGCGCTCAGTGTAAAATTCGAGCGCTCGATTTAAAATTTGAGCTCTCAATATAAAATTCGAGCACTCAATATGATATTCGAGCGCTCAATATAAAATCCGAGTGCTCAATTTTAATTTCGATCTCTCAATATAATATTCGAGCGCTCAATAAAAATTTGCGCGCTTACTTTTAGAACCTAGAGCTTAATTTAAAATCCGTGCTCTCAAATTTTAGATACGAGCGTTCAATATCAAATTCGAAATCTTGGCGCTCAATTTCATATTCGAGATCTCAATATAAATATCTCAATATAAAAATCACGCACTCACTTTTATTTGAAGAGATTCGTTTTATGGACTTACAGCCATGCATATGTCTTAATTGTCAGAATGCTGGAATTCAGGGCTTATATAAATATTTCCTTAAGTTGGATACAATAGATGGATATTCACGTCAAAGTAGTTATAAAGATCACTTATTTTTGCAAATATAATGAAATTTTTAGATTAAATTTTTTTAGATTAAACATATTTTTTTGATATAAATAACATCAAAGGGATTGGAAACAAGTTCTCTAACTTAGTTGAATTCCTCTCCCATACAACATATAACATATAAACATTTGCATGCATGAACACAAGAAATTAACAATCACAAATTTTTTTCAACTAAACAAAATGAAAGGTAAGTAAACAAAATGAAGGGAGAAAAGGAAAATATATGTACAACATAAATGAAAACATATGAAATATGAAAGAAAGCATGACAATACAAACATGAATTCACAAACACAAACAACAAAAATTAATGAATCATGACTACTGGGAAGATGATATGACTTTAGAGAGAGAGAGAGAGAGAGAGAGAGAGAGAGAGAGAGAGTGAGAGATAGGGGGGTCGGGCAAGATACATGTATAATATCTATTTAGTCGAAACGTTTTGTACTTGAAATATAGGTATGTACTGCTTTAAATAAATCTTCGTTCTCTTTGTTTGGTCGTTCGGTATCACCAAATAGGATGGTGCCGATGTCGAAAGTGAAGTTCAATGATAGCATTTTATTAATTAGCTGTTGTCGGTCATAAAAATACAATGGACAAGAAATGAAAAAATGTTCGGAATCTTCTCTTTTATAACCACACATACACGAGCTTTCGTGCAATAAGTTAACCCTAAATAAATCGTAATTCAATTTGCTAACTCCATGACGCAGCCGAGTATGAATAATACTGAGATTTCTTTTACCGGTGTTAAAATATTTGGGCAATTTATTTAATGAATTTATTTTGGATTTGAATTTACGCAGTGATTCACTATTTCTAACATCATCTGAAAGCTGATTCCACATAGATATTGAAGAAGGAACGAATGAATTTCGATATATATTAAGTCTACAGAATGGGGTAGAAATATGGTTTCTATTTCTAAGGTTGTAAGATGTCATATCCGAAACTGATGGTGGCATTAAATTGCTGACATTGTCTGGTGTTTGGCTATTTTTAATTTTATACATTAAATACAATTTTCTGTTTTTCCGCCTTTCCTTAAGAGACTCTTAACCTGTTTCAAAATAGAGAGAAGAATGGGAACAATAAATAGGGAGACCTGTAATAATTCTTAACGCTTCAATTTGACATTTCTCTAATCTTTCTGAATCAAAATTTGTCAGACCATCCCACAGCTCTGATGCATATTCAAAATAAGGTCTTATAAAAGTCGTGTACATTTTGAGAAGTGTTTCTCTATTAAGGGTATACTTTATTTTTCGCAATACTGCAATTTGTTTGGAAACTTTCTCAATTACACCATCTATATGATATTTCCATTTTCCATCACTAGAAAAGACAACACCTAAATGTTTATGATGTGAGACAGGAACAACTGGAACAGAATCAAAATTAAACGACAGATTATCTATTTCACTCTTTTTTGCACCAAAGACAATAATTTTAGTTTTATTTGGGTTAAAATATAATGAAATAATATTGTAGGGATACATTTTCAGATGAGTCCTCAATTTAAACTTTATTGAGAGCTCAAATTTACATAAATTGAGTAAATGTTTTGAATATTTTGAATATTTTTCCCTGACATTGAATATTTTTCCCTGACATTGTCGCCATAGCACTTTCTATATAGACGTGGCATCAGACAGCGTATGTATTTTATATATATTCTTTTCATTTACGTGCGTGAACATCGACGGCGGGTGCGGCTAGCCAACAGGGGATGCTTACGCCTCCAGAGCACCTCGTCCCACCTCTAGCTTGCTAGGGGTCCGTCGATGCTCAAGTTGGTTCTCTATTGTGAGTGCTGTTGATATTATCGTCAGGATCTTCTTTAACTCATGAGTGCTCGGATATTTTTTTTATTGAGCTTTCGAAAATTAATTTGAGAGCCCAAATAATTATTGAGCGCTCGAACTTTCAATTAAGCGCTCAAATTTTAATTTGAGTGCTCAGAATTGAAACTGAGATCTCGGATATTATATTGAGCGCTCGAAATTTATCTTGAGCGCTCAAATTTAAAATTGATAGCTCGAATCTTAAATTGAGCGCTCGAATTTAAAATTGAGAGCTCAGATTGTAAATTGGGCGCTCAGAGTAATTGTTGAGCGCTCAAATTTTATATTGAGCGCTCGAAGTTTATATTGAGTGCTCAGAATTTAAATTGAGCGCTCGAACTTTTTATTTGAGCGCTAAAATTTTTTATTTGAGCGATCAAATTTTTTTATGTAAGCGCTCGAATTTTAAATTGAGCGCTCGAATTTAAAATTGAGAGCTCAAATTGTAAATTGAGCGCTCAGATAAACACATTGAGCGCTCATATTTAATATTGAGCGCTCGAATTTTAAATTGAGTGCTCAGAATTTAAATTGAGTCCTCTGATATTAAATCGAGCGATTGAAATTTAAAATGAGGGGGCTCGAAATAAAGAAATTGAGTCCTCTATATAAACTTTATTGAGAGCTGAAATTTGCATAAATTGAGCGCTCGAAAATTATATTGAGCGCTCAAATTTTATATTGAGCGCTCGATTTTGATAATTGAGCGCTCGATTTTGAAAATTGAGAGCTCGATTTTGAAAAATGAGAGCTCGAATTTAAAACTGAGCGCTCGAATAAAAAATTGTGAGCTCGAATTTCAAATTGAGCGCTCGAACTTAAAAAAAGTTCCATGTGAGTCTTTACGGGCTCCGTACAAACGGCTAGAGTGTGATCATTAGCCATAAAATAAAAGTGCATTCCTTAAAATGAAAATTGAGATTCTATCACTGTTAAGAGGTCCGATTGGTCAACTTACTGTCGACCTCTGTATCATTGACATACTGGATGGTTACTTAGTGTATATTGTTGTCAGTTTTCAGTATTTGACCAATTTTACTGACATTTATGTCAAAATCTCAGTCCACTGTCAAAAAGCGTGTTCGGTACCCTAAAATGTTGTTGAGATGAATGTCGAACAATTGAGAGAACGGGGAAAAATTAGAAAATAAGGTTTGCTTGACGGAATTGTATGTGGTATTTAAGATTCCGTGCAAGCAATGAATATGAAATACTCAGTTGTTTAGTATAAAATTTATGCCCTACCTAACTGACGAAGCGACGAAAACGGCGTATTATGAGTGGGTTCGATACCCATACGATGACGTAGTTTAACAGGCTTGTTTTAAATCCATTGTTTCAAATCCTAATATCAAATGTTGCCATTAGACAGGCCACTGATTTTGGCATCATAGTGTTGAAGTGTGCCAGCAAGTGTGATTTCAGACATTTAGCGGTCCCCTAATTACATTTATGTGTTGGAAATGACGTGAATATTTTCTTATCATTCTTTCGTTAACAGTATCATAGTTTGATATACAATAAAAATTCTCCACTTAGTTTAATATGTATAACAAAGTATCTTTTCACATTTCAGACCAAACATGATCCGTTTGTGGTTTTTCTGTGTCTCTATTATCTTGGTAAAAACTGAAAGGAATGGAGGAAGTCTAAAGGAACAGGTAATAGAGGGAAGTCAAGCTGGGGTACGATTACGTGAAGCAATAACATGGGAACCAGTTAACAAATCCGTAATACTCAACAATATCGAACAATTTCTCAACGGTATAGGTGCCGTAGCTGTCTTTGATGGTTCATCAGAGGACGATAGAAATGTGAAGGAAGCTATGTTTGATATACTCAAATCATTTGGAAACCCATTTGAACCAGTCAAAGAGAAAGTAAAAAATATTCTAAAACAACACCAGCTCTACGAAGATTACAAGAAACTAATAAAGAGGGTTGTATCTGCAGTCTACTTCTTACGAGCAAGAATAAATGGTACAGCGATCGTCGAAAAATTTAATTTCGAAACGACCGACCCAGATTTGTCAATCCCCACTGTTCTCGATAGAGTGAACGAAAAATTGACATCTTCTGGGTCCCTTGAGCAGATTGGGATTCGTAATATTGGACAGATAGAATCCGTGATAAGCGGACTATTAGATCTTGATGTACTCGGATCAGTAGCTGATACCTTATATGTGAAGCTGACGAGTACAGAGGCGCAATTTGAGTCTAGAAAACAGTTTTGGGTCGTAAAATTTCAACGATATCTGGTAACGAGACGGCAGAATCGTGGGAATAGGTTACCGTAATAAAACGAAATATACGTGAGATAAATAAATAAATATATATATATATATAATATGAACCTTCAAAATGGACTTGAATGAAGAGACTTCTTTGTCTGGAATGAGAAACATCGAAAATGATGATTCTGATGAATAGATGAATAAAAGATTATTTTTTTCAATTCTAGAACTTTGCTTTCCTTCATTTTATCGTGTGTACTTGTAACATGCCGGCAGGGGATAAATCCTCTCCAAAACAAATGTAACAGCACTTTTTTTGTAGAAGTTCACTTCCTTTTGTCGGTTTATCTGTTGTTTCTCGACCACTTGGCGTGTTTTTAATTTGTTGTTTGTTCTTAGCGTTATTTTATATTTTAGGAGTTTGTTTATCCTTTGTGTGATTGTTTTACCTTATTTCCTCATGGTTAGCTTGCGTTGTTTTTATGGTTTTATATGTCTAGTGTTACTGTTCTTTGTGATTTGTTTGCCTTTTGTAAGCGAGGTTGTTCTTTCTCCTCGTTCGGTTTGGGCTTTTGTAACTGTCTCTTCCTTTTTATGTCCCCCTCGAAGAAAAAGGACATATTGCTTTGCCACTGTCGGTTGGTTGGACGGTCGGTCGTAATTCTGGTTTTGTTTGCCTTTTGTCAGCGTGCTGTTCCTCTGTTTCGGTTTTTGTTATTTTTTTTTTTATTTTTTTGATTGTGCTCTCTTCGTTAGCTTGCTTTTCACTTTTTTTGTTCAAAACCTCTCGTTCTCTTTATTGTGGGAAGATATCTAGGTCAAAACCTTCCATCACAACATGATTGACACATTCACTGGGTTTAAACTTGTCTGATAGGTATTGCTAACCAATAGGGGATGCTCATTATCATCTCATCTCAATTTGGGATTCGAATTTGCTTCCCTGCAAAATATTTTTAAGTTAACTTTACTCTTTGCTGTGGGATCATTTTCGATGTTTCTTAATGTTTGTTGTTGCGGTTGTCAAGAATTTTATTTTGAATTTTCAGGTTCCACAAGAAGTAATAATATTCGGCAGACAATCATTCTTTTTTTTGAATATATCTAATTAAGAAGCGTCCATTTTCGTTATGGATTTTGTTTGTCCTTCAGTTATTTATTCTGCATTTTATTAAACAAGTTTAGGTACTAGTATTTGATGGTTTTAAGTGTACATTGCTTGTCAACAGCTTTGTTCCTAACATGCAGTAACGGGAGCATTAACATACAGTTTCCATTGTAAAGGAGAGCAGGAGATCTAAAAAAGGAGTTGGATGCAATACCGACAGGAAAACACAAAAACACCAGAAACGTTATAACACACTGGGGGAAAACAACCGCGACAACATAAGATAGATATATTTGACATCAAAACACTTAACCCGACAAGAAAAAAGGTTCCGACTTAGGACAGTTATCTGCTACGTTAATAGCAAATGTTTTGGTTATCCGGATCACATGCGCATAATCTGCCCATTTGCCCGGTACTCATTGTCTCGCAGAACGGAACGCAAAATTGTTGCGCTAAATAGTATCCAAACAATGACGTCTAAAGGAGACAGCAAACGCTTATTCCAAATTAACACACAAACAAATATATGTATTTAGATACGTATCTAAAGCGCAAACATGTAGGTACTTTCCGTCTGGAATGAGCTAATGCATTCAGTAACCCGAGGAGTCCGACAAACCTCAGAAGAGCCAGGTTGTCAGGACCCTATTTCCTCTGATAAGGTTAAGACAAGGCGTACCATGGAGTCCCATTATCACAGTTAACCAGTGTGCAAATCTTAAGAATGCGCTGATGTACGACTGTTTTACAAATTTGATACAGAGGAGTTTATATGATCTACATAGTAAAATTACCCCCTTTCTAAACAAAAAACAAAGTTGAGAAGTAATGAATTTTTCCAAATTTATATTCTACAACGTAGGCTACTTAAGGAATGATGCGTAATATTTCACTTCTATCCTAAATTCCTTAGACTTTCTACTTCAAATCTGCTACATTTTGCCAAAGTACTGAAAACGTCAATTTGGGCACATTTTCGAGCGGGCTTTTGAACACCTTTTGTATTTTTTATGTTGTTACCTCTGCATGTCTCTAAGTGTATGCAAAGGAAAAAGTTGTTCACAGTTGTGCTCTTTGTTTTCTCAATGAAAATAATCAAGATGACAAATATGGATACTGACCATATCGCTGTATACAGCACAAAATCGATATTTCAGGAAATGAGAAACCGAAGGCATACAAAATCAGGGTAAAACAGGAACCAAGGCAAACAAACAAAAACCTTCACCACATGAACGTACACTAATTTTTAAGAAAAAAAATGACAATCAAAAATGTGCACGATTCATTTAAAATGTACTATGTCTAAGAAAGCGAGGAGAGTAGTTTTTCTCAACATTTCGATATATTTTGTTTTCTGATTCAATCCATTCCGAGTGTCTTGTGATCAATAGTTAAGCAATATCTGTTTTTTTCCCTCTAATTAAAGCTAAACTAAGTCGTTAAAAAATCTCATGTCGTAGTAAATGTTTTAGGGAACGGATATTGTTAGAAGTGAAACTAACAATCTCCATCCCCGAGCTAAAAATACACTTGGGTCCTGTAGCATCATATCCAACCCATCCTGCTACGTCTTTCGGTACGCTTTTTCGACTTAGTAACTTTCATACTTTTTTGGCATATCACATTGTTTAGATCTGAGGATCACTGACGAGGGTAGAGTACCCGAAACGTGCATGTCTGGTCCATGTTGCCAATTTATCTGTTCTTAAATGATGCTATTCAATTTGAAGACGTTTACATTTAGACTACTTGGTGAGTGTCACTGCTGGTGGACCAGGAGTCCCCGAGGGCACATGTAGCCAAGTTCGATCAATTTCGGTTGATCGTTTCTTCAACGCATTCTAAAATTTCTGTCATCAAAATTCTTGAAATTTCTAAAACGTGGGTCCTGTAGCATCATATCCCACCCATCCTGCTACGTCTTTCGGTACGCTTTTTCGACTTAGTAACTTTCATACTTTTTTGGCATATCACATTGTTTAGATCTGAGGATCACTGACGAGGGTAGAGTACCCGAAACGTGCATGTCTGGTCCATGTTGCCAATTTATCTGTTCTTAAATGATGCTATTCAATTTGAAGACGTTTACATTTAGACTACTTGGTGAGTGTCACTGCTGGTGGACCAGGAGTCCCCGAGGGCACATGTAGCCAAGTTAGATCAATTTCGATTGATCGTTTCTTCAACGCATTCTAAAATTTCTGTCATCAAAATTCTTGAAATTTCTAAAACGTGGGTCCTGTAGCATCATATCCCACCCATCCTGCTACGTCTTTCGGTACGCTTTTTCGACTTAGTAACTGTCATACTTTTTTGGCATATCACATTGTTTAGATTTGAGGATCACTGACGAGGGTTAAGCACCCGAAACGTGCATGTCTGGTCCATGTTGCCAATTTATCTGTTCTTAAATGATGCTATTCAATTTGAAGACGTTTACATTGGTCATGTGCTGATTTGATTTTCCCCTCTGTTTTGCATACTAATGTATCGTGACCCAAAATCCACTTCCTCGAGTACTCGAGCGGTATATAAAAGAAGCCTGGACGCGTGGACATTGTCATTTGTATGAGATGTCGTCTACCTGTAAAGAGAAGTTCAGAATTTAGTAAATTACATTAAACAAGGGGTCCAAGGGGCCACATCGCTCACCTGAGTTGAAACAATGAAACAAAAGAATAATAGCGAACAACTTGGTAGAAGACCTTGAGTACTTGCTGCAAGGCAGTTTCATCCATAACCTGTAAGGTTTCGCTAATTTCTGTGTAGCAGATCCAGAGGAGATGTCGAAAATGTGTCAGTCAATCTGAGCCCTCAGCAGCCACATTTGTTGACCGAGCGGCACAAAAAAACACAAACTAGATAGATGACCTCGAGTACTTGCTTCCTGTAAGGTTCCATGAAATTCTGTGAGGTAAAGGAGGAATCCTTGAACGCACTCGTCGACGCCATCAGATGTATCATTCGATCCTACGTTAAGCTCACTAATCATGTGAACCACCATGTTCTTAAAGATCACTTTCTGTTGCTTCTGCTCCTTCTGTTGAAAAAGATAAAAGAAATTGATAAATCATTTCAAGATAGAAAAGTCAAGCAATCTTCATCATCGAATACAATTCTAAATATTCATTGAACTTTTGATATTCTTCGTGTTTTTTGATGGCTAAATCAAGATCATATAAGACAATCGGCCTCTTATCAATGTTTATTTACACGAACATAGTTCAATTCCAAAATAAAAGCCAATTGAAAGTTGCTGAAGAAATGAAGTTTCTCAAGTCACTGGGACAGGTTTGACTGTAGATGAACAATTTGAAGTTCCATTCATTTAAAATAAATCGGAGCTATCATGACAAATATGGATAATGACCATATCCCTGTATACAGCACAAAATCGATAATTTAAAAAATCAGAAACCGAAGGCATACAAAATCAGGATAAAACAGGAACCAAAGCAAACAAACAAAAACCTCCATCACATGAAAGAAAGCGGACTCCCGATATGAGAGTGAGACCAGGTGCCCAGGAAGAGTAAGCATCTCCTTCTCGCATGCAACACCGGCCGCTTCAATTCGGTAGAACTGTCATATCCGGTAACTTCCATTTCGGAAGACATGAGTACAATCTTTGGTTGGATGGTTCAAATGGTCTATGACAGAATATCATCCACCATTCTGGAGAGTGGGACATCATAGTGTATGACGAGTTCCCCATATCCGCCGTAGAACTTCCTCAGTGAGGATGTTAGTCGGTCACAAACATATCCCTGACTGAGAAGCTTATCTGAAAGACGCCTAGCTCTCAGAACAAAATCAACCGACGACTAAATTAGATATTACCATCTCAGATGCTGTTTCATTGATGAAAAAAAAATCATCAAACAAAGTTAATCTACACTCTAATCTATGATAACTTATTGTGCGTGGGTAAACTGATGATGATATTCATTTCAGCAGGCGTATTTAGAATTCAACCAATGGTTATTGTCAGAGCTCACCACTGGTCAGAAGTGGATGCCCAGATAAGACTTTGCTCAATGATCGTTTTTGTTTTCAAAATTGCAAATGAAAAAGAATGATAAAGGTGCCAGTCTCGATTACGTTGTGCTTATTGAAAAAGGGTTATTTCTGATATAATCTTTGACTATAATGTACATTACATGACAAGTTGGGGTAATAAAGCCAAGGTCTATTCCCCGATTTTCAAAATAGGAGCAAGTGCTTCGGCTGCCCCTCTGCATTTCTTCTATAATCTGGAAACTCCGCCAGTCATACTTGTTTTGTTCTCTTTCTTAACCAAATTTAACTTCACTGTCAAGTCCAATTCATAATTTATCATTATGAGAACAATTTCTGTTCAATTGTCCATTGCTTTATTGGTTGTAAGCGGTCAAATTGCTTACCAATGAGAGTCTATGTCTGTCATTGGCTTCGATATCTAACCAGAAGCTGCAAAATGTAATCAAAAGCTGTCAGAGATATCATTATTCTTACTATGAAAGTAAAATGAAATGAAGTTTGTCATTCAGGTTTCAGATTTCTGAATACCAAAAGTTCTTATTCATTCAAAAAGAGCAAGTTCATTTTATTTTCAAGTAAACTATTTTGTTGAAATTCCATAAGTACTCAGAAAATAAAACCTTCCACTGGAATGAAAATCACTTTGGCATAAAGATCCGCTGATGAGGGTTTACTAACCGAAACACGTGTCTAGTGCATTAAAATTGATTTTTCTTCAAGCAGGTAATGGAGTAAACTCTTTCATCGTATTTTCAGAAGCATCAGTGATAAGTTAAATAGTTTTTCTAACTATTTAACAGCAATTCTCTGTAAATGTCAACATTTCTATAATAGGGGTGTGGCACGCATGGTCTCAGAATATAAGTTATTTGTGCAAGTACCTTTGTTTTAAAAGACAATTAAAGAAAATAATGTCCTTTGATGTCCATGCTCACCGGTTGCCATGGCAACAGCTCAAGTAAATTTCCCTCCAAAATCAATGTTCTGAACCATCAGAATTAGTTCATTCTGAGGCAATTATAAATATTGAAATAGAATTATTTTTTTAAGATTTGATTTTATATAATTGTTAGGTTACTAAAAATGAATCATTCAGTGTGTTACAATATTTCAACTGATGAGTAGTTTTCAGCCCACTGGTATACTTAAATAGGGTTCGAAAGGAGGTCTCAAAAATGTTAAAACAATGAAGCGATTTTGATCTCTTTTGCAGCCATACTGTTAATGGGCATAATGTTGTTTTTAAAGAAGACACTCTATAGTATCATTATATACAATAAAATTTTTGGGGCTATTGAGTATAATAGTAGTAACCATGGAAACGAAACTGCTGATTTTCGATAATTTTATAGACAAAATGAACAAAAATGGTTAATAATCATCATAAAATTTCTTCTATTATTAACAATTATTATTCTCAGTGATAAATTATTCAAATTATATATTAAACACAACATTTTGATTTATAAAATTGTGGTTGCCATGGCAACATAAGTCAGTTATGGCTTATTTTTAAAAAAAAATAATACTAAAAAGCCGTCGGTTTCCTGATTGAAATACAGTTAATGACCTTGAACTTTTAAAAAGCATTGGCCTTTTACATATTTTCATCAATAAGTATGATTATCCATGAATGTTGTGTCAATTTTTGAATAATGATAATATGAATTAATTATTTTAAAACATCATATTCAACGGTCAGAATTTTTGACAACGATGTGATTTATCCCAAGTCTTGTCGATTATTTCCTCGCTTTCTGTGAGTTTTTTGTTTAGATGAAAATAAATGATGATTTTCATTTTGTTATGTTTGAAAGGACATCAAACATGGTAAGAATAAAACTAGATGTTTTCCCCTTAAGAAGATACCATAATGGTAGTTGCCAGAGGTCAAGGTAAAGGTCACAAGGTAAAGGTCACAAGGACAAATGCCTATATTTCAGACGTAGTACATGTACTATAAAAGGTGAACAGACGCTAGAAAAACTTATCCCTATATGTAGCTCTTGCATTGCAGGCAACATAAAAAACTGTACAGTGATTAAAGCATGATGTATATGTTAAGAGTTCATGGCAACCTCTATGTTTGTGAAACATAAATTAATGCCCCGGATAGCAGCTTTGAATTGATAGTTTGCTTGATGGTAGGCGTGGAAGCGATTGTTGTCATGAGGGCTGGAAATCATATTTAATTTGAATCATTTTACGCATGTGCATGTTACAGCAATTAAAGGGTATAAAAAGTAAAGTTTTGACAGTATTGCTAAAAAAATAAAGAAAAAGAAAGAAATGCATATGCATGTTGAACATGAATAAAATGACAGTGCTTTGTTGAGTAAAGAATTTATTTGGAGCTTTTACATTTGTTAGTTTTTATACTTTAAAGGTTGATACATTATGATAGCAGATACAGGATAACTTTGTGATATGGTTAAAAAAAACGGTTTATTGTGTACTTTACTCTTAATTTGACCTCCAAGTCATTTATATCAGAAGGAATACTTTGGTAACTACATGTACACCAGAAAGGGGTGCAAATATTTAACATCAATCACTTGTGAAGTAGTAGTCGGTAGAACATCATGGAAAAATAAATATTAAATTTAAAAGATTATCTTATCAGCTTCGGGCATGTTCTGGGCAAGATTTTTTGCAAATGTCTGATGTAGTATACAAGTTAGATGTAATTATGTCCTCATGTTATCCAGCTTGAAAGTTCCACTCGCATTTAGAAAATACTCTATATGGGGAAAAGACATAAATGTAGTTGTGAAGACAATAAAGAAATTACAATATGGTGGATATGAGTATGATTAGCCAAATTACAATTGTATGGAAAATGACATCATTGCTTTCTTCAGGGAGTAAACTTAGTGGATGATGTATTCTATATTAAAAAGCTTTTTTACAAAGTTTTTAGAGATTTTTCTGTAATCGTACGTGTTTTTAGATTCAGCGCAGCTGTGATGTTCAGTATGTGATAGGTCAAGGTTATAAGCAATGAGACGTGAATAGTGACACTTAGCAAACTGTAGATTAATGGCATTGATTAGAGTGTTCAGTTACATGGTAAATCTTAGTTTATATCCATTCTTTAATGGTATATGTATGGATGATGAGGTGGTCGAACAGGAGCAGGTTTTGTAACGGTGTAAATGGTACTTGGATGTCAGTATATGTTTGACACTAATGTTACCGTCTTGGCGCTAAACTATATATCATGTATATAGAGTATGTTCCTATCTGTAATCATTAGGTGAAAATGGTAACAATAAAATACTTGCATTTTGGTCAAATATTATTTGCAGGCGCGGATCAAGGATTCCATCTTCGGGGGTGCCAAAAATTTTTTTCATTTAATCGATAAAGAATGGGCTACAAAAGGAGTCCAAATCAGTCCTGTATAAGACTCTTTTGGACCAGGGGAACGTTTATACAGTGGTTTGGTAATAATTGGCAATTTCTGATAGGATCGGAATTTCTACATATATAGAAGAGATTATCATTGAAGATCATAGAATGTTTGCGCGCTATGAGCGTATGATGCTTTGTTAGACACATGTTAGATATATAAATGTATATGTGTTTATGGTGGAGTAATTTTGAACAATCTGGCAGAGCAATCTGATATATGTGTGGTTTTGGGATTTAAAAAAAAATAAATAAGATTTGGAGAAATGGACAGAGCAAGCACCTAACGAATAGGTTATGTGCTTTATCTATCCTGATGACTAAATGGTTTAAGCAACTTTTATGGTAATTTCTTTCCACAGCTAACATCTATTGGGACAAAGGATTATCATTTGGAATAGTACACTGTTCTAAATGATAAGACAAGGTCCCATATAGAGGGTAGCGTCATAGCATAGTGGTCAGTCTGCGTCGCACGCTGTTGTTGTGAAATTGACCATGTTTGGTAAAATTGAGATATTTGTATGTAGGGACGTAAAAGACGAAGAATTAAACAGGAAATTTTCAAGAAGAAAAGTAAAGAAAAAAAAAAAAAAAAAGAAAAAGAAAATTGCATTCATAATATTCGAGGGTTGTCCGTAAAGTTCGTGGACAAGTCCTAAATTAATAAAAATTAGCGTAAAAGAAATTTGTTTTTAGTATATTTATAATCATATACTATATGCAAATTACGAATTGTAAACATTAATCATATTTTGATTTAATTATTACAGCTATGACTCTGTGATTAGACTTAGGATGGTGACCTGGAGCACGGTGAATTTTTAACGTAATATGTCGGTTATCGTTTTTTTTATTTGCATTTCGCATAACTCCGCGGATAAAACGATTATTTTTCCATTGACATGTTGACAATAGTTATGACATCACACATGCAAAATTTGAACGCTCAAAGTTTCAAGATTACACAGAAAACCGGATCTGAATGTAATAAGACGTGATCGTCATTGTTCGAAAAAAATTACTTTTTCTCGAGAGGCGGAGCAGCGAAAAGTGATAAAATTTTGTATAGGCTTCAGAAAAACACCGACAGGGAACCTTAGATTCCTTAAACAGTCGAAAAAATGATACTAAACTAGTTGTTCGTAAGTCTTCAAGCGGCAAAGAGGATATTTGGACGTTAGGAACAGTTTGCAGGACGATATGTGCTAGGACAGACTTTCTATAAAAGAATGAAGTGTTTTTTAATGAAAAAAGTGACGTGATTCATCGTGATCGGCTATTAATAATTTGGGAAATTGCAGATAACTTTGAAATTAAATAAAATCATTCATAATATCTTATCCCATGATCCTACAACGAGTCATGTCTGTCCTGGATGGGTTCGAAAATTCTTAGAAATCTAAATTTGGCAAGGAGAGTAGAATTATAAAAACAGTGTATAACGGATAACGTCAAGGATTCTCATGCTAGTGCTCCGGGTATGAGGAAGCGTCCATTTTATATCGTATGAAAATATAACTATTTGTGCTTTGTTTGTGATAAAAAATTGTATATTATTGATATGAAACTTGAATTTAATAAAAATGATGCTTTCATTTATTTTACTATTGATTGCTAGTTTTTATCGAGGTAGTCCACGAACTTTACGGACAACCCTCGTACATTTAAAAACAAAAAGAGTTACAGATCGATTTAGCCCAAAAGATGTACAAATTTGACGACAATTAAAGTATCAAATAGTCACGCATTATATTACATACAATTTACCCTAGTTTTCGACTTGCTGAGTTCATGATCAGCAACTGATTTTCAAGATATTGTACTCCCCTTTTCTATGTCACCGTTCAGAAACGTATGTCTTCTCTACTTTAAAAGATCTAGCCACTTCAAATGCATGTATATGCAAAATTTGCCATAAAATGGACCTCCTAAAGGATGGAGTGAAATGATTTCATTTTTATTAGAAAATATGCTCATGAGATAGATGCCATTGTGAACAATATCATAGGATATTATTTTGGTCATATAACTTATCTTAAGTATGGAAATTGTCTACTGACAGAAAAGGCTGCAATTTTTGACTCATGCAACTCCAGAGCTAGAGAGTATTGATGATTTATTCATCGATCTCCCTTTAATTGATGATGTTCATCCAAAAATTTACATTTATTTGTGGTTCGACTTATCGAGTAACATGAATAATGGGGCCTAAGAAATTGGATAAGGGTCACAAGAATTAGTTGAAGTTCAACGTAACGAAATGTTCGAGTTATTTGAATTCGAATTATCAGGAATACAAATGCATAGACACAAATGGAAGAAAATCTGGTCTTTTGAAACAGTTCGAGTTAAGCTAAAAATCTGTATATGTTATCCAGTTAAGAAGGTTATGTTTCTGCAACAAGATATGAGTGATTTGTTCCTATTAGAACACTAGGCTGAATGATATAGATAATTCTGTAGACAGTGGCCTACCTTTGTCCCTTTAGTTACCCAACTTTTAGAGTAATTTCTTTCCACAGCTAACATCTATTGGGACAAAGGATTATCATTTGGAATGGTACACAATGTCAAACTGTTGATTCTTTCAAAAGGCATGCAAATATGAAATACAAAGGCCCTATCACTTACTATTCAAAAGTTTGAAAAAAGGTCAAATTTTAACATCAAGGTCACATTATCAAAGGTTAAGGTCTGAAAAGAGTGGTCACTTCAATTTATATATGAAAGTTTTAGGACCTACCATTTATAATTCAAGAGATACAGCCTAATATAAAAGTTTAAAAAAAGTAGGTCGAATTTCAAGGTCGAGGTAACATTGTCTCTATTCTAAGATGAATGATCTTGTCATAGGTAATGTGCATGTGAAATAATAAAGCCCTTCCGCTCATGCTGTAAAAGATTTAGCCAAATTTGCTAGTTTGCAAACCCCCCCCCCCCCCCTCTCCACCTCCTCTCATTTTGTTGTGATGTCTCGAAATCTTGAGAAAATATCTTATATTGTATCACTTGAACTATATGGAATTTAAAGGCATTCAGAGAGACAGATTTTATATGAATACTTTTTAGTATTTTCCCTGAAAAAAAAGGAAAAAAAGTAGGTCAAAGGTCAAGGTTAACGTCAAAAGGTAAAAAGATTTGGGATCAAAAGACGTGTCTTCTCAAGATACATACACGTGCTAAATCTTATCATCTCTACTATATATTTCATATTCTAGACATGCAAGCAAACGGGATCTTTAAGATGTTTATGTTTCTTCAGTCATGATATGAAATCGCTTAGCTTATTAATTAACTTTAATCAACGTCCATGGTGGCTTTTTTGCGCTGAAAATTATTTCAAAATGGTGAAAATTGGAGTGTGAATTTGGTGCATCCTATCCTTTGACAGATTTTTTAACACCCATCCTTCCCCATCTCCTAAATCAACTTGTGATTGTTTCACTTCCCCCTTTTTTTTGCGAATATTAAAGGCGGATCTAGGAATCTTGGAAATTAAAAGGGAGTTGTAAATGTATTTTTTAAAATTTTTTTTTGGAAGACGAAGGATTAAATATATTATAGCGTTTGAAGGTTTTTAATTTCTTATTTTAGTTTTGCTTTTTGATCATCTTAATTTAATATTAAGACTATCTAATGTAGTGGGTCGGATATATATCCGTATCTAAATTCAGTCATCTTAGAAGATGGATGATAATCAAAAAGACTTGCATTAGTTTCATTTTACAAAATGGCTAATAGTGTAAGCTTGATAATTTTTAGAATGTAAAATTGTTGTTTGTCTATATACCTAGAAATTATAAAATCAAATACTTATAAGAAAATACGTTGTTGTTTGAATTTGATTGCACTTGGGCTGATCCGAGGCAGTGGACCCTGTCCTTTATCAACCAGCGGACTCCCAAAGAGGTGCAGATGCAGTTTCATCTTCACCTATTTGGGAGTCCGCTGGTTGATAAAGGAAAGTGCAATCAAATTCAAACAACAACGAATTCTTCACTTCCGATGTGTGCTGAGTGGGCCGTATTCATATGGACGTCATAGGAACAACTCTTTTTAGGGTTGTCACCGTGGTGTAGCGGTATGAGCGGTCTGCTTGGTATGCTAGGCGAAGCCGCCGTACGGAGTTTACCGACTTTATAAATAAGAAAATAATTTACAATTTACATGTCTCACAAACAGCAAAATTCTTAGATGAAGGGTTATCATTACAACTATTTCATCTCTCATCCTTACCAATAATCCTATATTCTCTCAATAAATCATTTTCTTTCAACCCCACCCCCAAATCTCATATTTACCCCCTCACTTTAAATTCTACAAGCCGAAATGTCAAACTCAATTGAATCAGGGTGATACTATTTAGACAGTCTACCAGAAGAGGTTAAGATTTTGATTTTGATATCAGTTCCTTTCTCATTCATATTTATTGTGCGCAGATACCCCCTCCCCCTCCTCTTATCCACCCGCAGAAGATTTGATTTTGACGTTATTTATACCTAATTCTTTTTTTTTTAATTCACATCTTACAAAGATATTATTTCCACTTAAGAAACAAGATAAACATTAAATTTTGATTTAACAGTAGAATAATATGGACCAAGATTACAGGGAATCAACCATGGGGCGTATACTTTTTACAAGAATATTTCTCAGTATTTCTCAAAGCTGATTTTTTGTGTGGTACCTCTCTAACCCTCCAATCTCCTTACCTCCCCCTCCCGCCGCCAACTCCCTCCCCCTTTTCTTCATCCTTCTCTTACCTCCCCTCCCTTCATCAATCCGCCCTCCCATTTTCTCTCTTCCCTCCCTCCCCCTTTCTCCCTCCTCCGTCTCCCTTTCACCCTGTCAACCCCTCTTCTCTGGCACTCTGGGTTGGATTTTTTCAAAAATAAGTACAGTCGTAGCAAAATGCTTGTTTTTTTTTTTCGCCGACGCTTTAGGTCAGAATATTCTTTTTGACAAAAATTCAAGCAAAGATTTCTTACCCCCCCCCCCCCACCCCCCCCCAAAAAAAATCATATGGATACTCCCCAACTTTTCAGAGAAAATGAGGGGTCCAGTGCATGACATCAAGGGGCTTTCGGATCATGGACCCCCCTTTCCCCCAATTTATTGTATACCTGAAATGGTCTGGTATTCACCTCACTCCCTCCACTACCCAATGGTAAATACCAAAATTTTCCGCATATCAAAGATTAAAAAGAAGAAGTATTATATTTCAACATATACAGTATGGTCATTGAACCTAATTTTCCCGATCCCGCGAGTAGAGAGAGAGAGATCAAGTGCGATGATTATCATAAAACATATAGGCATATGTATCAAAATAAACAAATAATAAATTGTAAATACACAACAAACATGCAAATTTTCCCTCCATGATAATTGTTGCTAAACGTTTACTTCCTCCGTGCTAGAGAGTTCTCCTATGGGGATTCCCCTTTTTCTAAAATTAGTAAGTTTTATGGAATTTTGATTTTTAATTTTTGATTTTTGAAGTAACTGTAAATAGCCTCAAAAATGTTTTTGTACATTTTGAAAATATACTATTAGATTGATTATATGGTATATTTACATTTTACAGGCATGGCTGCGATTTTGTATATTTGCTTCAGGAAATAGGCTTAAAATTGCACATGCAGTTACAAATTTTTCACTATTTTATCAAAGTAGGGAGACATTTTTTCGGTTTGAGTATAAATGCATGAAGAGTCCATGTTGTACTACAGTATTTAAATCAAAAAAGTTCTGTATAACATATTGTTCTAATTAAAAGGCACAATAAGTTAAAATCCCCATATTATCACAAACCAAATATTGAAACTCTGTTTCCATGGTAACGGATCACCGTATGACATTGTCCTTATGAACTTTTTTCATATCTGGTTACAATGATTATAAATATAAAATTTCATAACGATTGGTCACCATGCGTGCCAAATTTAGGTTGATGGTTAAAGAGAATTAGTGTTAAGGTGTAATCACTACTCACTTTCAATATTTTTCATATGCCGTGTAGCATGCTACGATATTTCGGACACCTAGAACCACCTTTAGTTACTGCAATTTTATTTCTGTCCTTGTATTGATCGAATTTGGCTATATGTGCCCTCGGGGACACTAAAACGGTCGCTGGCGATTCATATAACGTTTAACGTCTTCAAATTCAGAAGCATCATTTTAGAGCAGATAAATTTACAGCATGGACCAGACATGCACGTTTCGGGTATTTAACCCTCGTCAGTGATTCTCATTCTTAACAATGTAATATGGCCAAAATCGTTCAAAATTATGTCCTAAATATACTGAAAGACGTAGCAAGATGGCTGGGATATGAATCTACAAGACCCAGGTTTTGGAAATTTGAGAAACTTTTGTATACAGAATTTTTCAAATGCGTTTGAAGAAACGACAAACCGAAATTATGTATATCAGATTAAGACCTCTTAAATTTCACATCACTAGAAGGTAACTCTCTTTGGTAAATAACCTGAGTTAATCTTGTAGTATATCATATTCATATGTTTACGATGATTTTACATCAGATTCATTTTACAATTTATTTATGTCAAATGTTCTCAATCTCAATACTGAGTATAACAAAATTGATAATGCAATATACCTGGTCTCACTCCCATATCGGGAGTTCGCTTCTTTTCATATGGTGGAGGTTTTTGTTTGATTGCTTTGGTTCCTGTTTTATCCCGATTTTGTATGCCTGCGGTTTTTGATTTTCTGAATTATCGATTTTGTGCTGTAAACAGGGATATGGTCATTATCCATATTTGTCATACATGTATAACCTGAATATGGATAAACAGATATTTTTCTATAAACCTTTAACAATTTATGCTATAACACATAAAGTATGAAATATATGCGACTAATATAGAATTCATTCAAAAACAATTCAACAAAAGAGAAAACTGTATCACATTTTCAACACAGAAAAGATTTAACAAAGACCACACATAAACCAAAAAGATCAACTCACAAGATTGAAACATAAAACAGAAAAGACAACACATAAACCAACGAGACCAACTCACACCAAAGAAACATAAAGCACAAAAGACCACACGTAAACCAACGAGACCAACTCACATCATTGAAGCATGGAACGCAAAACATTGCACGGAAGAAAATGTGATGCCCCAATGATTAAGACAGTCCATCTCTCAATAACAAGGTCTTCAATGACATTGTAAGAACGTAGATTGTGTATGTACTTGCATTTTTCTTTATTTAAGAAATGACTGTCTTACTTTTGGTGTTCATGGGTGTATAATTCTGGTTGGACACGTGCAAATGTTCCGAGAATCGCTTCGCTTGCACGTGTCCAACCAGAATTATACACCCATGAACACCAAAAGTAAGACAGTCATTACCTATATTTACATTTATTTCAATCATCTGTCATTTTTATTTGCATGCACGTTGCACATTTTGCCTGTAACAGCGTCAAATATAATTTAACGTTGGTAAATTCTCCCTACATGCAAAATTAGAACGTGGCGTCACAATAGCAACCCAAGTTATTGGAATATAATTCTAGTTGCCTAACTGGCGTTTAACATGGGGAATCTACTAGTATGTAAA